>OY755190.1:12373955-12423763 GCA_963576735.1 Bedellia somnulentella
CCACAGCCCCACGCCGCTCAGCGCCGCCGGGTTGTCCACGCCGCCCCGCAGCAGGCGCAGGTAGTGCACCACGGTGTGCAGCGCTCGACGCACTTCCAAAGTCTCCATACCTACCATGCCTATTACAAATAGAGACGGATATAGAAAAGGATAGTATCCGTAAATCCTCCTAAATATACATCTGGCAAACTTACGCTGCAAACGCTCCATCATGACAATATACTTAGCCTCGTATGGTCCCCATGTAATTGCGTCAAATTCCAGTTTACTACGGATAAAAGAATTATATAGGACCATGGCAACTCTGGTGTCGCTAAAATGAGATGCAGTGCGCATAACGTAACCTAGAGTCTTGTTAGCACTCTTACAACACGCCAGAATATAATAATAATAATAATAATAACTCCTTACTTAGCACCTCTGATCGGGAGTCCGTATGGAAAGAGAAGGAGCTGCATGGGAGGTTTTACAAGGTACTTCACGAACTTTCGTGGACCGTAAAGCCTCCCTGCATTGCTGCGTTTCGGGGACCTCTTTGGGGAAACCGAAGGTTTTGTCTGTGCAATACAAGACCAGGTTATCAAGACGCGGAACTATCGGAAATACATCCTAAAGGACGGTACCACAGACATCTGTCGAGCATGTGGCCGTCCCGGAGAGTCACTTAGGCATGTTATTTCCGGTTGTTCGGCTCTTGCTAACACTGAGTACTTGCACAGACACAACCAAGCAGCCAAAATCCTGCATCAGGAGCTCGCTCTGAAATACGGACTCTTGCAACAGAGGCTGCCGTATTACAAGTATCTGCCGGAGCCAATCCTAGAAAACGACCGTGCCAAAATCTATTGGGACCGATCCGTTATCACGGACAGGACTATTCTAGCGAATAAGCCTGATATCGTGGTATGGGATCGGTCGCAGTCGAGGGTATTTCTAGTGGATGTCACTATCCCTCATGACGAGGGTCTCGTGAAAGCCGAAACCGAGAAGCGTCGGAAATATCTCGATCTGGCCCACGAGATCACCGACATGTGGGGTGTGACTTCGACAGAAATAATCCCAATTGTTTTGTCCGCGAACGGGTTAATTCCAACCAGCCTCGCGACCAACTTGAGGCGGTTGGATTTCTGTGGCGTGTCGGTTCCAGCACAAATGCAGAAAGCGGTGCTGCTCGATACGGCTCGGATCGTCCGTCGGTTCTTGAACCTGACTCCCTGACCCCGACCGACTGTGCTTTTGTTGGGGAGTACCGCCTCTCCCATTTAAAATTTATATTTCCATTTTTCGGCCATGGGAGAGGCGAGGAACTTAAATTCATACCTAAAATAATAATAACAGAATAATATAATAATAAACAGAATATAATAATAATAGCGCACTCGAAGAGACGATCCTGGAATATCGCCAAGTGCCTCTCGAAAGGAGCCAAGGCTGCCCCGAGTTCCTCTCAGCATCAAGGTTCGGGATGTCGTTGAGGCCGTTAATAACATGCTGCCCTCATTTTTAGAGTGCAGCATGGACCTTTGGGATACGGATTCAATTCTCTTTGGCGCCGCAATGACAGTTTGTCAATTTGTCGGCGTCAGGATGCCGCCAACAAGAGTTGGTGGCTCCGTCAGGCTGGCAGTACTAGTCCCAGGACTAGAACTAGACCAGCCTGGATGAGGCGGATTGAAAGCCGTATCACAAGGGCCAGGGTCCTCATCGGCAAACTGACCAGCTTCAGATCAGGCAACAATAGGCCGAGGGTGGTGCGCTTTGTCAGGGAGGCATTCCCTGGTGAGAATGTCTTTGACAACTCACCGGAGTTTGCCTGTAGACTGGTGGAGCGCATCGATGATCTGAAGCAGAAGATCGCTGCTTGGGGTAAGCGAATTAGGCGATATTCTGAAAGGGTAAAGAGGTACCAACAGAATCGTCTCTTCATGAGTGACCAGAAGAAGTTCTACAGAACTTTGGAGCGTCCCGACGTGGTTACGACAGGTCAGCGACCGGAAAAAGCCGATGTGGTTGCCTTTTGGCGTGGGCTTTGGTCGCTGCCTGTTGATCACGAAGAGGGCCGATGGTTCGAGGCGGTCGAGGGAGCGTGCGAGCCCATAGCGCCCATGAACCCCGTCAACATATCCGAGGAGGATGTGGTGGCTGCGATCCGTAAGGCTCCGAACTGGAAAAGTCCGGGGCCGGACGGATTGCACCATTACTGGTTGAAGGGGTTCACGCGCTGTCACGCTACTCTCGCCCGTCAGTTCCAAAGCGCCCTCGAGAGTGGGACGCTCCCGAACTTCTTAACTACTGGGGTCACTCATTTAGCTCCAAAGAGCGATGCTACCGCGGATCCATCACAATACCGCCCCATTACTTGTCTTTGTACAATTTACAAGACCTTGACATCCGTTCTGAGCTCCAAGATTACTCAACACATTGTTGATAACAATGTGATATCTGGAGCTCAGAACGGATGTAGGGGCGGTAGTCGCGGTAGCAAGGAGCTGCTCCTCATCGACGCGGTCGTAGGCCAACTGGTCAAACGCAACCGTCGGAACTTCTCCGCTGGCTGGATAGACTACAGGAAGGCGTTCGATTCGGTACCTCATACATGGCTCATGAGGGTCCTCGAGCTGTACAAAATTGATAGTACAGTTCGACACTTCCTCGGGCAGTGTATGGGGTGCTGGAGAACGATCCTGAGTTTAGACGGTCAGCGGATGACGGACGCGGATGACCAAATTGATATAAGGCGAGGGATTTTCCAGGGCGATTGCCTGAGTCCAGTTTGGTTTTGCTTGGCCCTGAATCCTCTAAGCACACTCTTGGAGAATTCGGGGACAGGCTTTCAGTTTCGGAGAGGCGGACCACGCTTGCCTCATCTCCTTTACATGGATGACCTGAAGCTTTACGCCCCCACGGCTGACAGATTGGCGGAGCTACTGACGATCACTAACGATTTCAGTGGTTCCGTCAAGATGGAGCTCGGGGTCGATAAGTGTGCGGTCATCCATGTTGAGAAGGGGCATGTCGTGCACTCTGATGGTGTCGATGTCGGCACCAATCATTTGAGGGCACTCTCCGAGGCTGAAACATACCGGTATCTGGGCATGTCACAAACCATCGGTGTGAAGGTGGCAGACGTGAAACAGGGTGTTTGCGAGGAGTTTTATGAACGCCTGAAAAGTGTGCTTAATAGCTACTTGTCAGGCGTTAATAAGATCCGAGCCATTAACTCCTGGGTCATGCCTGTACTGATGTACACATTTGGCGTGCTCAGATGGACTCAGACCGAACTCGACGCTCTGGACAGACGAGTCCGCACGATGATGACCTCTCATCGAATGCATCATCCGAGGTCGTCGGTTATGAGATTGTATATCCCGCGGAAGTGTGGTGGTCGAGGCCTCTTGAGTGCCAAAACCATGCACAACCGCGAGGTATGCAACCTCAGAAACTATTTTTTGACGATGACGGATGATAGTATTCGGGGAGAGGTGGTCGCTAGTGATAAAGGACTGACTCCCTTATCGTTGGCCTCACAGGATTGGCGAACCCCGGAGGTACTTAGCACCTCTGATCGGGAGTCCGTATGGAAAGAGAAGGAGCTGCATGGGAGGTTTTACAAGGTACTTCACGAACCTTTCGTGGACCGTAAAGCCTCCCTGCATTGGCTGCGTTTCGGGGACCTCTTTGGGGAAACCGAAGGTTTTGTCTGTGCAATACAAGACCAGGTTATCAAGACGCGGAACTATCGGAAATACATCCTAAAGGACGGTACCACAGACATCTGTCGAGCATGTGGCCGTCCCGGAGAGTCACTTAGGCATGTTATTTCCGGTTGTTCGGCTCTTGCTAACACTGAGTACTTGCACAGACACAACCAAGCAGCCAAAATCCTGCATCAGGAGCTCGCTCTGAAATACGGACTCTTGCAACAGAGGCTGCCGTATTACAAGTATCTGCCGGAGCCAATCCTAGAAAACGACCGTGCCAAAATCTATTGGGACCGATCCGTTATCACGGACAGGACTATTCTAGCGAATAAGCCTGATATCGTGGTATGGGATCGGTCGCAGTCGAGGGTATTTCTAGTGGATGTCACTATCCCTCATGACGAGGGTCTCGTGAAAGCCGAAACCGAGAAGCGTCGGAAATATCTCGATCTGGCCCACGAGATCACCGACATGTGGGGTGTGACTTCGACAGAAATAATCCCAATTGTTTTGTCCGCGTACGGGTTAATTCCAACCAGCCTCGCGACCAACTTGAGGCGGTTGGATTTCTGTGGCGTGTCGGTTCCAGCACAAATGCAGAAAGCGGTGCTGCTCGATACGGCTCGGATCGTCCGTCGGTTCTTGAACCTGACTCCCTGACCCCGACCGACTGTGCTTTTGTTGGGGAGTACCGCCTCTCCCATTTAAAATTTATATTTCCATTTTCGGCCATGGGAGAGGCGAGGAACTTAAATTCATACCTAAAATAATAATAATTCTTTATTGACAAGAAGTTCTTATATATATATTACAAAAGTTTGATCTTAAGTGTAATTTCTTATTTTAGGGTAAGTGGTTTGTCCACCCCTGAACTAGGCAAAGCCTGTATCTCAGGGGAAGACGCTCTTCTTAAAGAAATATATTACATTATTGGGCGGGGGGGCTTTCAGATCTTTAGTTAGTTTATGTATATTAAGGCCCTCTGCCAAACCGAGACTGAGGACCTCCCTAGCTTTGGATGGTTAAACCTAGTTTAATTATTCAAAGTTGGCGAATGGCCCTGGAGGGGTCGGTTTTGAACCTCCAAGGCAAGGCTATGGTTACCGTTCACGTCGTTGCCGCCTGTTACGCGCTCTGCATCACTCTGATGCAGGCGTCAACCAAAACCTATGCCGAAAAACCCCCCAACTTCAAACCAATGGCGCAACAAAGAAGAGATAGACTACCCCAGGAGGGTACGTGTCCCAACCGGGACCGGGAATCCCTCCCTGAAACCTGCTTGCAGGGTTCAGGCTGCCCCTCGTATTCTGGGGGGGGGGCAATGTTTCGCTGGAAGAAGAAGCAAGAAAAGGAGAGGAGAGGAAGACTGAAGAGGCCATGACGTCTTCCGCAGGGTCCCCGACGTGCAACCGGGACCAATTCTACGGCACTTGGGAAACCGTGCCCCTAAGGCAGGCTAGAAAGCCTCGCCCCAAATCGCCGTTGCCCGATCCACGCGGACGCTTTGCGCACGCGCAGGGCCGAGGCAACGGAAATTCCGTAAGCGGCCCCGACCAGGGGAGAACCCGCCAAAGATCTAGAAAAAGCGGCGCTTATCGCCGCGCAACTAAAGCCCGGAAAGCTGCGGAGCTCACGGGGGGTGTCGCGCGGCCGTCACAGAGCCAGGTGGGTTGTGGCGGAGGAGATGGATCGCGCCCCCAAGCTCTGCGAGGGGACGTGAGCCAGCTCAACCGCGGGCAGACTCCAAGTGCGGGACCGGCTAAGCCTAGCGCGCCGAGCTCTCGCCCCCCACCACCCCAGGGCGCGGGTTTAGCCCCGCGGGCTGGGGGGTCGAGGGCGGGATCCGGCGGCAAAAATCCCACACAGGAGTCTGAAGACAACCGATACCGGCGCGAAGCACCCCATGGAAGCCGCGGTAAACGAACCGGTAAATCCGATCGCCCCTTGGATGAATCGGGACCCTCCAAGGTTCACGAGGCATCTAAGAGAGGTCGACCGGACGACAGCAGATCCCCCGCCCAGATGGTTGAGCCCAAATGGGCAAAAACCACCAAGGGAGGGAAAACCTACGCCCAAGCCGCTGAAGACCGCTCCAGGTTCGAAGTGGCACTCACCTCGACGTCCCTGAGAGATTTGACCCCTTCGGAGGCCGAATACCTCGGGAACCTTATTGAGGAGAAGGTCTTCGATACCGTTGACACCGATGTCGCGGTAGCGCCGAGCTTCAGAGGATGCCCAAAGTTGTCTGGGGGCACGCTGCACATCCTGTGCGAAGACGAGGTTGCGTTGACCTGGATACAGGAATTCGCATCAAACGTCAAGCTCCCCTCTGGCGATAGGATCCGGGTTGTCAGCCAGGCTGATATCCCCACCCGCACCCGAATTGCTCTCTTTATCCCCAGGTATACGGGGCCACTGAAACGGCTGCAGACTCTGCTTTGCAAGCAGAACGGCCGCTGGTATAACATACCACAGTGGCACCTATACAAGGCGACTACCGTCGATGGGGAAAAGAAGGGCACCCTTCTGACATTAGGACTACCACCGGACGAGGTGGAGAAACTTATGAGCAGGGATCGACAAATCGCCTTTGGGTTTGGGCCGGTGTACGCGAGGTTTATAGTTGGGAGGAAGAAACTGAGTGACACACCGCCCGACACCAAGGAATCCGCAGAGGCCCCTGGCAACCAGCCAGCTACCACCATTCCAGGGTCGGATGAGCCAAAACCCTCCACCAGCAGGCCTGTGGAGGAACCGGGGGCTCTCCAAGAGACCGTCGACAAGCTTGGCCGGCTAGCATGCGGTGAATCCGTCCCGGAACCCTGGGACGAGGCCATGCTTACATCATCACCCAGGGCTATATCCGACATAGACCTGGAGGAGGAACTAGAGGGGGAGATTCTTAGCGATGCTCCCCCCTCCTAAAGTTCTTCCCATCCTCCAAAGTAATATCCAGCATAGTCAAGCGGCAACGGCTACCCTACGCACAGTGCTGGATACTTCACCTAAAAGTATTGCACTGATCCAGGAGCCGTGGATCAGGGCAAACCGCATATGTGGTCTCAGCAACATCGGAGGTAAGTTGTTATATGATACCACATGCACAAACCCGAGAGCATGCATTTATCTTCCTAAATGTATTCAAAGCATGCCACTAACCCAATACTGTTCTAGAGACCTGATAGCTACCAAGATCACCACAGCCAGCAGGGGGACCCCAGATGTTGTCCTAGCGTCCTGCTACATGCCTGGTGACGACGACTGCCCACCCAAAGAAATGACCGAGCTGGTGCAGTACTGTGAGCAGTCCGGTACTGAGCTCATCATCGGAGCTGATGCGAATGCGCATCACCCGCTGTGGGGCTGCCACGCGGCCAACCAAAGAGGAAAGGTACTATCCACATATTTATTCTCTACTAACCTTAACATAGCAAATATCGGATCGGAACCCACTTGGGTCACATCCCGGGGCCAAACTATAGTTGATATCACTTTAGTCAGCACTGGGGCCTCGCACTTAGTCTCCAACTGGCATGTGTCAACGGAACTAAGTTGCGCTGACCATCGGCGGATCTGCTTCAACCTAACTAGTGACTACACACTACCCCCCCCCAAAACGTAACCCACGAGTCACAAACGTACTCTCTTATAGATCTCTCTTAAAGACTAAACTTAACACACTCACCAATGAAAACACGGATGGCCCAACACATATCGAAAGTAACCTTAAAATGGTCACCGCAGCTATAATGGACTCTTTTGAATCCACCTGCCCGCTTAAACAACCAACAATTCCAGGGAAAGAAACCAGTAGGTGGTGGAGCCCTGAGTTGGAAAAAATGCGCGGTGAACTACGTAGACTCTTTAATAAAGCAAAAAATTCCAGGCTACCTATAGACTGGTACAACTATAAATGCATGTTAGCCACCTACAAAAAACGTATTCGATCTCGCAAAAGGCAAGCCTGGCGAAAGTTTTGTGGATCAATTGAATCAAACAATAAAGCGGCGAGGGTACGGAAAATTCTTTCCACCGATAGTAACCCCACTATAGGCCCGCTTAAAAAATCCGATAACACATTTACCACGACAGACACAGAAACACATAAACTGCTCCTAGACTGCCACTTCCCTGACTGTCGTCATACAGATGACACAAACTGGAATGAGGAGCAGAACATCGACCCCAATGAAGCGGACTGGCTCTTTTCACAAGAGCTTGTCACTAAAGACCAGATTGAATGGGCGATTAAGTCTTTCAACTCTTCAAATCACCAGGCCTAGATGGGATCTTCCCTGCTTTACTTCAGTGGGCGAGAGACATCCTGTCTCCCTGGCTGGTCAAAATCTACCAATCATGCATCGCATACAGATATGTACCGATAGCATGGCGTGAAGTTAAAGTAACTTTCATACCTAAACCTGGAAAGTCGGACTATACCGACCCGAAATCCTTTAGACCCATTAGCCTTACATCCTTTCTCTTAAAAACTCTGGAAAGACTATGTGACAGATGTATAAGAGAAAAATCACTTACGAAAAAACCCCTCCATACACATCAACATGCTTATACCAAAGATAAATCAACTGAGACTGCGTTGCACAATGTAATATCTAAAATAGAATGTGCACTCAACTCAAAGTTGTCCACACTAGGCACCTTCATAGACATTGAAGGTGCCTTCGATAAAACCAGCATACCTTGCATCGATAAAACTCTGAAAGATTTCCGTGTCAATTCCGCACTCAGGGGTTGGATTGTTAACATGTTGAGACTTAGAGCGGTGCAAGTTACTGTAAGAGACACCACCAGAGCCATTGTGACGAGAGGCTGCCCCCAAGGGGGGGTCCTCTCCCCACTCCTCTGGAACATGGTGGTCGACTCCTTACTTAAGAGACTCAATGACCTATCCTACCTTACGGTAGGCTACACAGATGATCTCACAATTCTCCTAAATGGAAATCATGTAAACATGCTCTGCAAAGAAATGGGTCAAGCATTGAGAGTTGTGGAGACATGGTGCAACGAATACGACCTGAAAGTAAATCCTAAAAAGACTGAACTAATACTTTTCACTCACAAAAGAAAACTCCCCCCTTTTGAACTTCCAAAGCTTTTTGGAACTGAACTCACTCTCTCAAAAACAGTTAAATATCTAGGAATAACCCTAGATGATAAACTTAGCTGGAAACCACACTTAGATAACACAATAAAAAAAGCCAGCGCTATGCTATGGCAGTGCAATAGGGTACTAGGTAAAAACTGGGGACTCAAACCTAGGATCGTTCACTGGCTTTATATCATCATTATCAGACCAGTAATAACCTACGGCTCACTGGTCTGGTGGCCGAGAACCAAACTAACAACAGCCCAAAATGACCTGGAAAAAATGCAACGGCTTGCCTGCCTGGCCATTACAGGCTGTATGAGAACTACACCGACGGCAGCTCTTCAGGCGTTACTGAACCTGCCACCCTTACACCTACACATACAGCAGGAGGCGGCGATGTCCTCACTCAGACTAAAAAATGCAGGGCACCTTAGAAACGACTCTAGAATCCTACACACAAATATACACACAATGGCTATCCAACATCAGCCCTTACTTGCTGCGCCCTGTGATAGGATAACTAGAACTATAATTACCAAACACAACTATACTGTTATACTCGAAGAGGAACAGCATGACTACTGCAATATTAAAGAGGTGCGTGTATACACAGACGGCTCCAAGACCAACGAAGGGACTGGAGCCGGGGTATATTCACAAGACCTCAATATTAAAATTTCCAAAAGCCTAGGTCGACACAACACGGTATTCCAAGCGGAGTGTCTTGGAATAACCGAGGCGGCCATGGCAATCAAAGCCCGAGATGTGTCCGATATGCATATCAGAATCATCTCGGACAGTGCATCTGTGCTGCAGGCTCTGGATCGCTGTGAATTCACCTCAGGGCTAGTCCTGGAGTGCCACAGAGCTCTTGAGGAAGCAGCTCGGAATAACACTATAACCCTACAATGGATAAGGGGCCACAGCGGCTCCTTGGGTAACGACGCTGCTGACGAATTGGCTAGGGGGGGTTCGGCAAGGGATCTATATGGTCCTGAACCGATCATACCCCTACCTATGGTCAGCTTCGCGCATGGCTAAAAGAACGCACTCACTCCCTCTCCAAGATACACTGGCAGGAGGAGCCCGGTTGCAGACAGTCGAAGGAAATCATGCCAACCCTTGACAGGAAGCTGACCGGGCGCGCCCTGCGACTAAGCAGGAAAGATCTGCGGACAGTGACTGGAGTACTTACAGGACATACCACACTAAATAAACACTTATACACTATAGGCATTACCGACAGCCCCATGTGCCGAGCGTGCATGGAAGCTGACGAAACGGTTGCTCACGTGCTCCAGGAATGCACGGGGGTAGCTGATATCCGCTATAACACGATAGGATCCATAAAGTCGCTCCCAGAGGCAGTAGCTGACCTGGATAAGCTACTCGCCTTCTGGACGGAATTAGGTTGGGAGAATTAAATGACCACTTGGTCCACGTACAATGGCTTGCCATGCCGGGCTCAGTGCGGAAACCCGTGGCGCTTATCGCCCATCTAATATAATAATAATAATAATTACATTATTACATTAAGAGCAATATACTTATTCATCACATACAATATGTCCGAAAATTGTTAGTCTCAGTTATGTACATAGGTACTTAAAGGGGAACAAGTAAATCGCATTCAATAGAGTCGAATATGGTTTCTAAATGTAAGTTGCGGATCCAACAACACACCTAAGTCGCGTATCTCTACCACTCTCTGGATAGGGCAACCAAGCAACGTATAACAATGCTCAACATGGCTTTGCAGTCTGCCAAAAGTCATGACCCTACACTTGTCCACATTGAAATGTATTTCGTTTAGTTCGCTCCAATGGCCAATAGCGTTGATGTCTTGCTGTAGTAATTCACAGTCAACAGTGCTTTTAATGGATGTATAGATTTTTAAGTCATCAGTGTACATCAGGCATTTACATACCTGGAGCACTTTGGGAAGGTCATTGACCATCAGAGCGAACAGAGTTGGTCCGATGGTGCTGCCCTGACTGACACCAGATCGCGTATGGTAGCCGTCAGAGCAGTAAGGTCCCAATTTCACATATTGCCTACGATTAGCCAGGTAACTAGCAATAAATTTGAGAAGACCTGTGTCAAATCCAAAACTAGCCAATTTAATTAAAAGTAAATCATTGTTGACTTCATCAAACGCCTTTCGAAAATCAAAGAATGCGGTATCCACCTGATAGCCTGCGTCCATTTCGCTCAGTGTAGAGTCAACAAAACAAATATGGTTCATGGTTGCTGATCGTCCGACACGAAAACCATGCTGAGAGTCATCTAGGTATGGTTCTATCTGAAGTGTTATTTGTTTATTAAGAATGTGCTCAAATAATTTTGCAAACACAGACAAAACAGCAATGGGCCGATGCTCTGGCACATTTATTGATGAACTCTTCGGAACAAGTGTAACCCGTGATAGCTTCCAGGCAGTTGGATACTCACAACTTTGGACAGCAAGGTTATACAAATGTAAAAGGGGCTTAATTAATGCATGAATGCAGTCCTTTACCAGAAATGTGGGCACAGCATCAGGCCCTGGAGCAGCAGCAGTATTAAAACCACGCACGCTGTCCCGTATGTCCTTCTCGGTAATGGTGCTAATACTGACCGTGAGAGGAGCAGCGGTGGCGGCCGCCGCACGCGCCTCGTCGCCGCGTCGTACATAATAGTATGTATATTTTTTATTCATTTAATTGAAGAACATAAAACAGAATACAATCAATATTACACAAACATAATAATATGAACATAAAAAATAGGGCTAGATCATATTCCTAGTATATGTCCCGAGCATACACACAATATAATTATGATTATTTTGGAAAATTTTATACAATTAATATTATCCTTAAGTGAAAAACTGAAAAATGATTACAATAAATTTACTAGTTAATATAGAATTAAATATCGCTGGGTATATCATTCTGAGACTTAATTCTGTTCTAAAGCCTCAAACCAGCACGGAAAATTGAAAACCGCGAATTAAAAATGTCAAAGTAAGACACCACTTTATCATTTTGTATTAAAACAAAACAGATTATTTTCTTGAGAAATACACTTTAAAAAAAAACTGTGCGTCGATCGACTCGCCTGACAGTCGGTTTCATATTTTGGTAACCAAACTGTGGTGTTTTCCAAGGAATGAAAAATTCGACGAATTTGGGGAAGAATTTTAACGATAAAACATAATCATTTGTTGTTCGAATATTCAGTATTCAGTGCCTCGGGGATTCTCGGCTTCTCGAGTTCGAGACTTCTCGAGCAGAAACTCTAGACAACGCACAACTAAGCCATATGGGTTGCTTCACAATGTTTTCCCTCACCGTTAACAACCATTATTTTTTAATTAACCACACATACGACTTCAGAAAAAACCAAATACATTTAAAGATGTTTATTATGTAGTAAAACGGCTATAGTACGATAAGTAAGCAGCGTCAGAAACCTTGGTGCCGATCATCTCCATCTGTTTCAGGAAGTCATCGTAGGATCGCAATCTCAAACGTTCACGCCACTGTGGGTTTCCTCACGATGTTTTCCCTCACCGTTAACAACCATGATAAATTAACCACACATATGACTTTAGCGAAGAGAAATTGGCGACCTAGGATTTGAACTCTCATCGTATTCACGATAAGCGTCGTTCTAACCACTGAGCCCGCCGCCGGGCTGCCAACATATGGCAAGGTCGGTAACTTTTTGCCAGCGGTCTAGATTTCATACCTAGGTTACATTCTATGTATATATTAGTTTCTATTCGTACAGACCGCCGGGTTGTGTTACCGGTCATTGACGGCGGGCACAGTATGTATTGCGCTTTAAGTTACTTTACTTATACTTACTTACTTATACTCACGCCCATCATTCCCATTGGGGTAGGCAGAGACTATCGATCGTCACTTAGTACAATCTTGACCAACCTCTCTTGCTTCCCTTACATTAATTATTCTTCTCATACATGCTCTTTCACTCTTCTCACTTCGGACCCCCGCATTTATAAGAACGTTTTCTATCTGGTCAAGAAACCCATCCCATCCCATCCACATTGGCTCTATATCTCTTTCGCTACTTTACTTTCATCCATCCTCTCTATTGAGTTACTTTAGTGAAATAAAAACCAGTTACATTTGAAGATGTTTATTATGTAGTAAAACGGCTGTAACACGATTAGTGCTTGGCGTTAGCAGCTTCAGAAACCTTGGTGGTGATCTTCTCCATCTGTTTCACGAAGTCGTCGTAGGCTGCCTTAACCTGGGGCGCCATTTTCTTGTTGGTATCCTCCACGTTGTTCTGAAATTGCAGCATAAATTATTATCACATGTTTTTCTGTTGAATAAATTAATAAATTATTTGAATAGAATAACTCTTTATTGCGCATCAAACGCAAATTTACATAAAATATATATAATCCAACAGAACCTTTTGAAAGTAAGATCGGAAAATTAGTTATTCATTAGTTTCTGTTATGAGACGCATTGATTATGGATTGCCACTTTGTACGATACGAAATTAAATTTATCAAGTTTCTTCAATAATTGCACATTCTTTATGAAATTTAGCGTGATGATTTAGCCACAGATATTCTATGTTAGTGTTACTATACATTCATATACTCACGGTTATAAATCCCAAAGAAGATATAGCAAAAGCTTCAGAATTAGATGTTGGTTTCTAATATTTTCTTTTTAAATCATTTGATCACCGACAAATAAACACACAAACAAATATTACTTCTTTATAATAAGTATAGAATTGATACCAAGATACTACAAGCATATACTCACGGCTGTAAATCTATGGGACAAGAAATTCCTAAGCCACTTTTGGAAGTTTATTGGTGAATAGTTTGTAAAGCAAAGGTTTCTGGTGATGGGACCACAACCATATCTCCCGAAAATCACTTCGAAAGCCCAATACTCTTAGTCGCCTATTACGAACACATATGAGAAGAAACACGCTAGTGCCTTTCAAAGCCGACACTACACAGCTATGCCAATGTAAATTTTATGCTATTAATTTTGTGTTTCATCTTAAAAAAATAATTAGGCAAAAACTTACTGAAATATAGTGGGTGTACGTAATAGGCGACTAAGGGTATTGGTGGTTTTTATCAGATTTTTGGGCTTCAGTTGGAGACGCCACCAATAACACTTTATTTTACAATCTTTTCCCCACTTAGCATCCAAAAGTGAATGAGGAATTTCTTATTCCTTAGCTCTGGCTATCCATTCTGGGGATTTATAGCCGTTGGGTCGTTAGCTTACCTTGAATTCGGCGGCGAAACTATTCATGTTCTTGAGGACTTCTGAGACTGTACCCTGGATCTTTTGCTGTAATTCTTCGGCACGTTGTTTGACCTCCGGGTGTTCCTGTTGCAGTTTTTTGGCCTGGGTCTCGATCTGGGTGCGAGTGGACTCCAGAGCTTCCTTGGCTTTGCCAGAAGCATCGGTCATCTGATGAACAAGTTCAAGATATTTATTTAGAAAGACAGAATACATTTATTATAAAGAAGATAGCCGTGGCCGGTTGGGTAGTCTTCCAGTCCGGAGGTTGCCGGTTTGATACCATAAATTATTGTTTCTTCGTCTTTGAAGGTTATTTTTACATATAAAAACATAAACATAAACTTTCACGCCGAATATCCCCGAAGGGGTTGGCAGAGGTACTAATACTTCTGAACACCACGTGACTTTGTCACCTGGTGTTCAGAGTACCCACGTTTTGCATGGACAGTGTACTCACGTGATAGGGGGCAGGCCTATCGCCGTTTTGTACGAATACACTGTCACATGACTAAGTACAACTCAGCCATGCGGGTTTCCTCACGATGTTTTCCCTCACCGTTAACAACCATGATAAATTAACCACACGTATGTCTTTAGAAAAGACAAATTGGTGTAGGCCTGACCCAGGATTTGAACACTAGTCGTTTGCACGATAAGCGAGTGTTCTACCCACTGGGCTATCACGGTTGTATTGTATTGTATCTATGTTATTTTTGTGTTTCTTATATTCTAGCTAATCCGATAGACTTCGTACTGTAAATTTGCTTATGCCAAACATTGGGCGTTTTTACCGGTACTCTGAGTTCTATCAGACAAAAATATTTTTTTGTTAAAAAAAACCGAGATATAGATTATCCTATGTTACAATTTAGGTCATTATCTAGCATACTGCTAAATTTCATTCATATATATTCTGTAATTGAGAACCCTTTTTACCTCAAACATAAACAAACAACTAAACTAGAATATAAACTATAATAGATAGAAACTAGAAATAGATGTGTTTAATAGTAATTTCTTTAATTATCGTTTACGACGTATCTCCGAAGGGCAGACTTATACTTACAAAAATCTTGTGACATTAAGAGGCGTCACTCAGCCTTGATCCTCATGTTAGTAGGTTTCCTCACGAAAATTTCCCTTACCGTAACTACACATATAACCTAATAAGAGATGCTTAAGAGATGCTTTAGTTTAGATTGGAAGCAGAATTGCCTATTACTAAATCCGGGGGAAGAAAGGGGTAGTGGCATTAAAAATAACGCTTTTTTACTTCGTAGTCGTAAGCGGCAACTTAACCTGAAATCTATCCCTAACCATATTTTAATTTTCAATCTCTGCCATACTAAACTTCCAAAAGTGACTGAGTAGTTTCTCTGGTTACCCCTTCTAGGATTAATAGCCGTTGGTACACGTATATATGAAGAAAATACCAGTATACCTAAACTATCAGCTTAACAAATGTATGATATAAATATTAAGATAAGTTTAGTGTTTTTATTCAGTTGAATTACTACTGATAAGGCTATCTGCTCTTTCATAATGTTAAATAATATGTTTATCTGTTATAATATAACATATAAATGTTGTATTTTTAATACAGTCAGTACTGATTTTGAATTACGTTCATATAATTATATACTCATGCCGTTATTTCCCATTGGGGTAGGCAAAGACTATCGATCGCCACTTCGTATGATCCTGACAAACCTCTCTAGCTCTCTAGCCCCGCTGGTGTCAAAATTTTTATTTCCTTTATTTATTACTCTCTAGCTTCGTTTACATGCATCAAACTTTTCGTATATGCTCTTTTATTATTCACACTACGGACGCCTGCCTTTTTCGGTATACATACATACATACATATACTCACGGCTATATTTCCCTAGAAGGGGTAGCCAGAACTAAGGAATTATAAATTCCTCAGCCACTTTTGGAAGTTGAGTGGGGAAAAGATGGTAAAAATAAAGGTTTTTGGTGATGGGTCTCCAACAGCATCGCTTAAAAATCCAATAAAAATCCCCAATACCCTTAGTCGCCTCTTACGACACCCGTGGGTAAAAAGGGGTAGCGACATTCTAAGCCGGCACTGCACGGCACTATACATTGGGTATAAATGAAAGTACCAAGAGTGTAATACCCAAAATCTCAACTAATAAAACAGGATATTTCATTTGAAACGTGTAAATTACTTAAAATTTTACAACGGCATAGCCACTACTTAGGCTAAAGTTGAACAAAACCATACAAGGGCTAAAGTTGAACAAAACCACGGAAGTACCTAAACGATTGCTTGTTTGTTAAGAATGGATTGTGAGCCGTTTCCTTATAAAGCGTCGATGTATTGTGACTTAACTAACACAATTGGTCATCACGGGCCAATGTGAATGACATACTAATGTGCTAAAAATATTGCTCCACGACCCGAATTAATATAGGGTAAGATATAAATTTGCTTATCTGATACATACATACATAAATATACTCACTGCTATAAATCCTTTGAGTAGGTAGCCAGAGCCAAGGAGTTAGAAATTCCTCAGCCACTTTTGGAAGTTATGTGGGGAAAAGATGGTGAAATAAAGGTTGTTGGTGATGGGTCCAACCTCATCGCCCAAAAATCCCTTAGAAGCCCCAACACAAAGCTATAAATATATATAATCAATTCAAACCAATATTCGGATATATACAATCTTTAGTAGAACTATAAACCCAAAAACCTGTGGAGTTTTTTTGCCGTGTAGTGCCGGCTTAGAATATCACTACCCCTTTCTACCTGAGGGTGTCGTATGAGGCGACTAAGGGTTTGGGGCCTTTTAAGTGGTTTTTGATCAATAACGACAATTTATTTTTTCCATCTTCTCCCCTATTAACTTCCAAATGTGGCTGAGGAGTTTCTAGCTCTGAAGCTCTGGCTACCCTTTTTTGGGATTTACGGCCGTGAGTACCTATATGTATGTATGTATGTATGAATAACATCCAAGAGTAAGAAACAATCATTTATGCTCATCCATTAAATGTTGCTCTTAGCGGGGATCGAACCCGCAACCTCCGGACCGAGAAGCTAGTCACCTATCCTCTGCCACTCGGCCACGAACGTCGTCAGATATATCAATCTCTATATAATACCAAATTATGCCTCAGATCGATTATGATTAACGTATGCTACTTCAGATCGATGTTTGGGACTAACATACACACATACATACATATACTCACGGCTATATTTCCCTAGAAGGGGTAACCAGAGCTAAGAAATTATAAATTCCACAGCCACTTTTGGAAGTTGAATGGGGAAAAGATGGTAAAAATAAAGGTTTTTGGTGATGGGTCTCCAACGGCATCACCCAAAAATCCAATTAAAAGCCCCAATACCCTTAGTCGCCTCTTACGGCACCCGTGGGTAGAAAGGGGTAGCGACATTCTAAGCCGGCACTACACGGCTACACGGGACTAACAGGTTAAGAATTTAAGAAAATAACTTCTTAGAAGATGCAGCATTGAAATTGTACTTACAGCGCTTTGCAGGGAGGTTGAGAGCGCAGACAATTGCGTAAGAATAGCGTCAGATCCCTCTTTCAGAGCCTTCTCAACTTTTTGTGTGTTCTCAGACGAAGCGAGTGCTTTTAATTGGTTTTCAAAGGTGGTCTTGAACTGCTCTGAGTGCTTCTCCAGGGTCTGAAGAGGGGACTCTTCAGCCGGAGCCGCTGCGGCGAGGAGAAGGCAGGAAAGCAGAACAGTAGCACGGAACATCTTGCTTTGGCGGTCGGTGGGACACTGGCTGGTAACGCGATTGTGACTCCTTATATACCCCCGTCGGGGAGAGGGGGCGGGTTGCTCCCGGAGATGTCATTGTTTACCAACATTCTCCTCATTAACTAATCACTCGTCAACAACCATTATTGACTCATCTCTCAAAGGGCGGTGCGTGATAGGCCTGTTCTTTAAGCAGCTGATAACGGGCACATAAACAAAATAATAAATACTTACACTCATACTACGTGTAGCCGTGTAGTGTCGGCTTAGAATAACACTACCCCATTTCTACCCGTGGGTGATCGTAAGAGGCGACTAAGGGTATAGGGGGCTTTTTAAGTGATTTTTGGGCGATGTGGTTGGAGACCCGTCACCAAAAACATTTATTATAACCATCTTTTCCCAATCAACTTCAAAAAGTGGCTGAGGAATTTTTCATTCCAAAGCTCTGGCTACCCCGTTAAGGGATTAATAGCCTCGAGTATATGTATGTATGTATGTTATACTACGTATAGCCCTGCAGT
The DNA here is from genome assembly GCA_963576735.1 of Bedellia somnulentella. NCBI lineage: Eukaryota > Metazoa > Arthropoda > Insecta > Lepidoptera > Bedelliidae > Bedellia > Bedellia somnulentella. The sequence continues at coordinate 12,392,341 of OY755190.1, forward strand.
GGCGGCTTAAAATGTCACTACCCCTTTCTGGCCACGGGTGTCGTAAGAGGCGACTAAGGGTACGGCGCTTTTAAAAGTGGTCTTAGGCGATGCGTTCGGAGGCCCGTCACCAACGATTCTTTATTTCTTCCATCTTCTCGCATATCAACTTCCAAATGTGGCTGAGGTTTCCTAGCTCTGAAGCTTTGGCTACCCCTTTTTGGGATTTTATGGCCGTGAGCATATGTATGTATGTACTTACAATTCAAGGGATGGATGGGAGACTTCTTTTGATAACCTGATCATTTCTGTATGGGGTAGGTAGAGTAGAAGGAAGGTAGCGGTATGGTGTACCTTATTGGCTTCATTCACTGACATAAAATTTCCCAGACATTCTCTGCAAATTGAATTCGTCTTACATTATCCCTATCATTGTCCCAATGGGTCTTCTTATCTAACTTATTAACGTTTACTGTTTTTGTTATCATTATAAGTTTCGGAGGAAACGATGATTATTAATTTTAGGAATTTACTTACATACATAAACTTCACTTGAATTTACTTGTATGTGTGCATAGGCGCATTTATTGGCTGCAGAATGTCGGCGTTGCATAGCACTACCCTAGTGACCGGTGATTGACGATTTAATTCGGAACAAAATTTTTATTAAATACTACTTATTTCATAAACTTTCTGCTGTGTAGAATGTCACTACCCCTTTCTACTCATGGGTGTCTTAAGCGGCGACTAAGGGTATGGGGTTTTTAAGTGATTTGTTGGGCGATGCGTTTGGAGACTCATCATCACCAACGATACATAATTTCTACCATTTTTCCCCTATCTATGAGGAGTTTCTAGCTTTGAAGCTCTGACTACCCCTTTTTGGGATTTATGGCCGTGAGTTTATGTATGTATGAATGTTTAAACCCGTCATAGACTATCCTTTATTTGACCACTTTTCAAATACATGCCTCCCTGGTCTAACAGTTAACATGATTGTATTACAATCCAGTGGAATCAATTCCCGGGTTCGATTCTCGGGGGATAAAAGCACAAACTCCATTTGTTTTATTATTTTATCTAGTTCGGCAGGATATCTTCAGATTAGATTTAATTATCTAGAACATCCCAGGCCACGGCTATTAGCGTTGCCACTACCACTTTCTAACCAAAGTTGAAGACCCATCACCAACGATACTTTATTTCTATCATCTTCTCCCCTACCAACTTCCAAATGTGGCTGAGGAGTTTCATGTATGTATGTATGTATTCTTAAGTCTTCCCGACCGCACCCTGACAATTTCTTCCGTATTAGTAACTTAATTTTCGTCTTATCAGTTTTAGGACCCAGGACCCAGAACCCAAACTGGAATATCCCACAAAATTAATTTGTAAATGTATGTACCACCCGGAAATCGATTTCGGAACTACAGTTTGTGAGCCCAGCGCTCTAATCGTTGGACCTTGGAGGCAGGTGAATATAAATGTAGCTTTGAAACACCAGACTTTTCATCCCAGGATGTATTTTAGTCTTTTAACCACTAGTTTTCCAAAAACGTTGTGTTGTGTCGGCTTAAAATAGAAACTGCTGTGCATAATTTTTAATTTATGTTTCTTTCTTTATGTTTTAAGATTTTTAAGTTTTGTTTTTTATTGTGTTCTTTTGACATGTTTTATGTTTTTTTACGTAGCACTAACTTAGATAAAAATAAAAGAAGAAGATGCGGCGTGAGCGTACAAATTGTCAACTAAATATGGGCCTTATCGGTTTATCACAACACCGCACTACATCCATACGAACTGATACGAACACACACGACATGACGCAAAGATAAAGACAGAGCGATGGGCTCGTATAGTCTGTCTCTGTCACTTAAACATGTCAGATTTCAAGGATAAAATGGCCGAAATTAATAATATTTTGCTTGTAAATATATTTTTGGTGTATTTACGCATGAAACGTGATTCCCTGTGATTTGTTTTTACGCCTTGAATGATTTGTGCACTGAATAAAGGCACAGCCAGGCATTTTAAGCGCGAATTGTATGAAAATTTTAATTTCGATGTCAAAGATTATGTCAGCTCGTCGACTTGAAGTATCGTAGCGGACTAAACTCGACTGAAGCAAACCAAGTACATTGTACTCAGTTTAGTAGGACCACGCGCGGGCAGAGGTTGCCGCATCTTTCTTTTATTTTTATCTAAGAGCACTAATTTAATTTGCAGCAGCGAATAAACATTTTATTTTCTTTCTTCTTTAAACACCCAATCCTACACGTGTGTGATCGTAATAGGCGGCTAAGGGCATTGTGACTTTTTAAGTGATTTTTGCCCCATTAAACTTCCAAGTGGCTCCTTGGCTACCCATTCTACGGATTTATCGGCGTGAGTATATTTATGTATGTATTCTCCAAAAACTTTCTTGTTCAGAAAGCTGCTTGCTTGCTGGCTTGCTTGTTGCCGTTACTGGATTTTATTGGCGTATATTTATAGCGAGTCGTCACTGTCACTGTATCACATTATTGTCTCTGACATGGTCAACTTGAAATAATAGATCAGCTGGTTTTGTTAAGTTAGTCACAGATGTGTCGGTTACAGTCTGCTTGTTGTGATCGATTTGATATAGAAACCTTGGTAGCTGATGGATTCATACAAAAAAAAACAGTTTGAGTTTGCGGTACTGTGTAGTGTTGGCTTAGAATAGCACAACACTATTTATACCCGTGGGTGTTAGTAAGAGGCGGGTAAGGGTATTCGAGATTTTAAATGATTGTTGGGCGATGCGGTTGGAGCCCCATCACCAATAGCACACCGCAGTCACTCAGTCGATGAGGGTTCAAATCCTATGTCGGGCCTACACCAATTTGTCTTTCCTAAAGTCATGTGTGTGGTCAATTTATCAATTAAGTTCAGAGAAAACGTCTTGAGGAAACCCACATGGCTAAGTTGGACTCAGTCATGTGATGATCTGTTTAAAATGTTTAGATTATATTATTGTTTGCAAACCTTTGTAGTACGGATGATTCATAACTTGTTGAGACTGTCTAATGTCTATGGAGACAATAAACTATGGATAAAATAGAACCTTATCAAAGACGTAAAACTTTTATAATCTATCTGTTTTGTTATCAGTATTACTCATAAATTACTTTTTCATGAAAAATGCAGGTAGTGATTGAGTCAGAGACTAAAAATTACAAATTATATTTTTGGTTAAAAAAAAATATGATTTAAATATTTGCTGTGTCGTGTCTTTTGAAAGTAGCACTACCCCATTTCTTCCCATGGGTGATCGTTAGAGGCGACTAAGGGTATAGGGGCTTTTTAAGTGATTGTTAGGCGATGCAGTTGGAGACCCATCACTAAAAACATTTATTTTACAATGCTTTCCCCACTTAACTTGCAAAAGTGGCTGACGAATTTTTTTATTGCGAGGCATTGGCTACCCCTTTTAGGGATTTATAGCCATGAGTATGTATGTAAAATTTATTAAACCTTATTTGTCGTATGTTTTTCCAATTCTTCAGAATGAAGTGTAATTTTTTTTTTATAAAACTGTAAATCACGCTTTTGACCCACATTTAACTAAAAAGTAAAGAATAATTTCCAATATCAGGTAAAAATCATGAAAAAGCGTAGGGCGCTGTGTGCCATATTTTCTGTCTTTCAAGCAACCCTTTCAATGGTGACTCACACCACCATCCATCTCAGTTAGCTACTGTTGGTATAATTTTGTTTCAGAGAGCCAAACATCTTTGTGACGAACACCTTCTTGCTGGAGAGCTCAGTCATGTGGAACAAGTTCTTCACAACAACAAGCTGAAATTACTCCGCCAACGTCACCGCTCCTCCGATAATACTGTCGAAAGACTCCCTGCAACTCTACCTTTCGTCAAGGGTGTAACGGACAAAATTAGTACTGTGTTACAGCGTGCTTCCATTAAGACCTACTTCAAGCCGCACCAAAAGATACGTCAGTTTTTAAAACTAAATCAATCAAATCAATGAATCAAATGTCAGATCCCTTTACAAGATGCAGGTGTTTATAAACTAGACTGTGAGTGTGGTCTTTCATACATCGGTCAAACAAAGGGAAGTTTCGCTACTCGCGTAAAAGAACATATTGCTGATATGGAGAATAGGCGTCCTAGAAGATCTGCTTTGTGTGAACACGTGCGCTTTGACAAACCTACAATTCTAGCAAAAGAGAATCGATTGATACCTAGAATGATACGCGAATCTATTGAAATAAAGAAACATCCAATCTTCAATAGAGATGATGGTTGGCAATGACCACCTGCTTGAAACCCGATCATTAGCACAACCAAAGAAAGGGAAGAATACTAGCAAGAATCCAGATAACATAAGCTCTTTTTGTACATAGCAAATATTAAACGAAAATATAACTTAAATTTAGTAAAGGTAGTTAGTATTAATAATTTTTATATTATAAGATTATATAACATAACATAAACGTTCACGCCGAATATCCCCGAAGGGGTTGGCAGAGGTACTAATACTTCTGAACATCACGTGACTTTTTCACCTGGTGTTCAGAGTACCAACGTTTTGCATGGACAGTGTACTCACGTGATAGGGGGCAGGCCTATCGCCGTTTTGTATGAATAGACTGTCACATGACTAAGTACAACTCAGTCATGTGGGTTTCTTCACGATGTTTTCCCTTACCGTTAAAACCATGACAAATTAACCACACATATGTCTTTAGAAAAGACAAATTGGTGTAGGCCCGACCCGGGATTTGAACACTAGTCGCTTGCACGTTAACCCGTGTTCTAACCATTGAGCTATCACGTCGTTTTTTGTATTATCGTACTGTAAAATGACAAATAACACCACAGTCTTCCCGGCGTCGGGAACGTCGGGCTTTAAAAAAACATGTAATAACACGCGATTAAATATCTGAAAGTCAATTGTGGTTTTAAATATGATGTCACGTAATGTTCAGAAATATTACTACCTCTACCAATACCTTCGGGGATATACGGCGTGCATGAGTTTTGACTTTGAAAAATCCCCTATTACTTTGTCTCTTGACTCTTATATTCTTGACCTCTCTATGTTTTCATACCAAGGTAAAGCACGACAAAACAGCATGTTGGAAAATCACCCGTATGGATGTTTACCTAGGACTTTACCCTTGTTTGCACCCATTTCAAAAGTAATCAACATTTCTAAACACGGGTTATCAGCTGACATTCCGGTCACGCTGATAGTTCGTACCTATTACCGTGTACTTTGAGGAAGGTCTCTTGAAGATTAGTGGAGCGGAGTTTATCATATTTTAATTACACATAAACTAGGAATCTGTGCTGGCTTTGCTAGGACAGTGTTAGGTTTTAACTTAAATAAGGTGCGTAGTGCCGGCTTAGAATATAAAATATAATAGCGCTACCGCATTTCTTCCGGTGGGGGTACTAATACAATTAGGGCTTGTAAGAGAATAATGGGCGATGCGGTTGGATACCCATCACAAACGATACTTTATTTCTACCACCTTGCCCCCTATCAGGTTGGAGACCCATCACCAACAACCTTTATGTTACCATCTTTCCTCACTCAAGTTTCCAAAGGTGGCTGAGGAGTTTCTAGTTCTAAAGCTCTGGCTTTTAGAGATTTATAGCCTTGAGTATATGTATGTATGTTGTATACACTGTGTAGCACCGAAGGGGAAGTAGAGGAATACTTGACTTTTTTATACGTCTTTCAGAGGAGGTGTAGGAGGAGCTGTGTAGTGTCGGCTTAGAATAACACTACCCCATTTCTGCCGGTGGGTGTACGTAAGAGGCGACTAACGGTATTGGGGCTTTTAAGGGATTTTTGGGCGATGCGGTTGGAGACCCATCACCAACAACCTTTATTTTGCCATCTTTTCCCCAATCAACTTTCCAAAAGTGGCTGAGGAATTTCTAGTTCCTTAGCTCTGGCTACCCCTTCTAGGGATTTATAGCCGTGAGTATATGTATGTATGTATGTATGTATGTCAGAGGAGGTACGCTTCTCTTGGTTTGATAGTGCATTTGTCTGACAATGGGCAGGTGTATTGTCACTAAGTAAGAATTTCCAGTCTCATAAATCTCAAGACTACCACTGAGCCATGTGGGTTCCTTCAAGATTTTATTGTCATTGTTAACTTAAACGTCGCGGTGTCTAATGCTGGAATGACCTTCCTCCACCTATCCAAAATGCTCCCTGTAAGTATACTATTAAGCGAAAGCTTAAACATTACGTACTGGTTAAATAAAATCCTCTATTTCGTGATATATTCCGACGACCGTGATAGCCCAGTGGGTAGAACACTCGGTTATCGTGCAAACGACTAGTGTTCAAATCCTGGGTCGGGCCTATACCAATTTGTCTTTTCTTAAGACATATGTGTGGTTAATTTATCATGGTTGTTAACGGTGAGGGAAAACATCGTGAAGAAACCCACATGGCTGAATTGTACTTAGTCATGTGACAGTGTATTCGTACAAAACGGCGATAGGCCTGCCCCCTGTCACGTGAGTACACTGTCCATGCAAAATGTGGGTACTCTGAACACCAGGTGACAAAGTCACGTGATGTTCTGAAGTTTTAGTACCTCTGCCAACCCCTTCGGGGATATTCGGCGTGAACGTTTATGTTTATGTTATGTTATTATGTCTATTTATTCCAGCACGTCCTCGTTAACAATTATTTATATATAAATAATTTATTCTTATTTTATTAACTATCCTTTGTTTATTTATTTTTTCCTTTTATATTATAATTCTTATATTATAAGTACTACAACATATTGATAATTAAATTGTCTAAAAACTATTATTTATTTATTAATCTTTTCTGTTTTTACAGTTTGTCTGCAGGTGAAGTCTTATATGTATTTATAGTTATGTAAAACGTATTTGTGTATTTTATTTAGGAATTTGTATTACTTGTATATATAAAAGTATGTAGTTATGTATGTATGTGTGTTCATATGTGTGTAATATTATATTATTTTGTGTAATTATTATTTATGTTATTATTTCAATTGAATAAGTTAGTTTTAAAGTAAGCTTGTTTTGTGCATCTACCCAGATAACTAGTTTACCGATCTCACCTTCCAAAGGTTGTCTGGAAGAGATCGCTTTTAGCGATAAGGCCGCCGATTGTACCTCACTGTAAACTGTATGATAATTTCTTTTGTAAATTTGCGTTTGATGTACAATAAAGAGTTATTCTATTCTATTCTAAATGAATGTATGTATGTATGTTTATGTGTAGTATATAAGTGAATGTGTAGATAATGCTGAGTCAGCTTCCAAATTCGTTGCTACTACGCAGGTTATACGAATATTGTTTTCTTATGAATAAGTGTGTATGATATTGTTTTTTATTATTTTTTCAGTGCCTCCAGTAAAAAAGGGATTAACTCGACTTAATCCCTTTTGTTTTTATTAAACCATTGTGATCAGCGCACCGAGTTACATAACATATCAAAAGGACATAACTCTATCTGACCTCCTTCATGGATTTTTAAAACCGTCTAAAGGCATAATTGGAGCTATTATTCGGTTAAGAGTCTTTATACTAGCAATTTTTCTTTTTAAAATGGGATAAGTGGAGCTACATCGTTGATTCCCATGTCATTAAGGATATTATTGTACTTAAACACGAATAAAATGGTACAACTAGTATAGTTCCTAAATACTTCATATCATTTTGGGATCAACATTTGTTACATCTTTGTTAACTTAACAAAATATAGACATAACATCATTAAGTTCCTTGCATTCAGTTACAATTGAACGTTAACAAGGGATTAAGTCGTCTCACGCCCTTGCATTGATGACTTTACCCAGGGATACCCGCGCTTATACCGAAAAGATATTGGTTGCTTAGGTGAATCATAGATATAATTCGTTTAGTTCCCAACTTTTTAGATAACACCAGATGAACCAAAAGAAAGAAAAACTCGTGCGACCAATCAAGGAAGTTGCTCTTTCACGTATCATATTCATTGAGGTAAATATTTACATGAAATTGTATGTTAAAACTGCTTTTTTGTAATATACGGTGACACTTTTGAGTTTGTTTCTCTACAAGCTACAAAAAAAGGATTATATATAACTGGAACTATGCCAAGCCAAGCAGTACAAGGGGTATCACTGTTAAAAACAAATGGCCCTACGAAGATTTAGAAAAAGATCGTGAGCATATTTTGACATTTCCACAGTATGAAAGTCACTATGCTCGTAATAAAACATCAAAGAAATTTTTGTTAACTACTTTGAAAATGCATACTATTTATTCTTTGAATTGCAAAGAACGACCAAAGGAGGAACAAGTTTGTAAGACTATATACTCAAAAATATTTCACAGCTTAACTCTATCATTTAAGCCCACGATGATGGTGGATACATGATAAAAATATTGACATTGGAGGATGACTAGTGGTGTTCACTTTTGGTATTAAACAATGTCTTCCCACTCCGATGCTGTCGTCAAGTCGCTACTTTACAAAAGAAGCACCTATAATTTAACCACTCTGCTACGATTAGCTACTGGCTACTAATGGTATGAAGCATCAGGTAAACGCGGTGAAAATCAAATTGCTTCCTGCCTCTATGATTACATCAAAAAGTTACCAGTTCATATCACAAAAATCATATTATACTCTGGCACAAGTGGGGGTCGAAATAAAAACTCATTTGGCACTGCCATGTTCTTGGCGCTTATGAAAGAATGCCCTCACTTGAAATACATCATCATCATCATCAGCCAATAGACGACCACTGCTGGACATAGGCCTTCCCCAAAGACCTCCTCCTCTCTACAACGAACGGTCCTGTGTTTTCTCATCCATCGGCTTCCCGCGACTTTGACCAAGCCATCGGTCCACCTTGGGAGGCTTACCCACACTGCTTCGTCCGGTACGTGGCCGCTACTTCAGAACCTTCGAGCCCCAAAGACTGTAGGTTCTGCGTGCAATGTGCCCTGCCCATTGTTACTTAAGTTTTGCAACTCTTCGCGCTACGTGATAGCGCATTGAAAATATGGCGCAGCTTCCCGAACGCAGCCCAATCGAGCTGAATTCGACAGTTGACCTCATTTTCGAAGTTGGCTCTACCTAACCGAATGGTTTGTCCCAGGTCCAAGCTCGACGATAATAGGTATAACATGGTTATTCGACGTGACTTTCGTTTGATCCATGTTAATTTAAGACCAACTCTCTCAGATAATCTATTGGGGTCCTTCAGCATTTTACATAAACCTTCAGTGGATTGAGTCAAAACTGCAATATCGTCCTCTACTAACATTACATGCGACATCAGCTCTATAGAGCCTAGAGATATACCTTTCACCAATTACTTATCATCCATCCTCTCGATGTGCCTAACCATCTCAACATTCCTTTTTCTTTTTTCCTTACAATATCATCTTTTACACCACACCTTTCACGAATCACGTCATTCTTCACACGATCATATAACCTCACATTACAAAATTTAAATCTTTTTGTTCATGAAAACCTCATGTGGGGATTATTACTAATAAATAAAGAATAAATAAAGGAAAGAAATATTTCGACACAGGCGGGGATCGAACCCGCGACCTCGGCTAAACGCCCCGACGCTCTGCCAACTGAGCTACCGTGTCAATTGGCTGCCAGTGCGAAATTCTTCTATCCTTTATTTCTTTTACACGTTTAAGTAGTGTTTGCGTTTCCTACCTCCGAATTATTACTAAATCGAAAGGCCGCGACACGGTAGCTCAGTTGGCAGAGCGTCGGGGCGTTTAGCCGAGGTCGCGGGTTCGATCCCCGCCTGTGTCGAAATTTTTCTTTCCTTTATTTATTCTTTATTTATTACTCACATTACAAACTTTTCTGAGGGACCTCATTTCTACTGCATTTACTTGCTCTGTAAGTATAAGACGGCTACGGAGGACACACTTGGATAAGACGGCTACGGAGGACACACAGGCAGGCGACCGAAGTATGAAGAATAACGGAGCATGTCTGAAAAAATGATGGATGTAGACGAAGCAAGAGAGGAGTGCCAGGATCGTACGAAGTGGCGATCGATAGTCTCTGCCTACCCCAAAGAGAATCCACGGTGTGAGTATATGTATCTATTTACAATATAGTCAGTAAATTGAAGATGCGTGATGTACTCGCCGATTATGTTGACACCGATTCTTTCCAGTCCAGAAGCTTAAACACATCTCCAATGCCGCAATGAACAGTTTTGGGAGAAATTACTTCCCCCTGTCTCGCTTCTCGCTGCAACTGGATAAGATTCGTATTCTGGTCCTGGAGTGGGACCGACATAGTGGCGTTTTAATACAAACACTTTCACACCTCGATATATCTGCAAAGTATAGTCCATTGTCCCATCGAATCAAAGGCTATTTCATAGTCCACGAGCTCTAGGCACAGTGGCAGATTAAACTCCTCGGTCTCCTGTGGATGGTGTCTGAATATGGGCTATGGTACCAAAGCCTTTTCGGAAACCGGCTTATTAGGGAGGCTGGAAGTCATCAAATCTACGAGACACACGATTCGTGATGACTCTGGAAAACATGTACTGGCCGGACGTGCGGTGGTTTAGGTACACACGAAATAATGATTTGTGATGAAACACAAAACCAACCTGAACTATGGTTATGACTTTAAAAAATCACATTTTAACGGACTACTGGCTGAACTAAACTTCCCAACAGCAATGTAATTACTCTAGAAGTAAATCCTTCCATGTGTGAAGATTTCTTGCAAAACTTTTCTTTTTTTACGAATACTTTAGTTCCAAAAGTGGCTGAAGAATTTTAAAATTCTGAAGCTCTGGCTACCCCTTTTAGGGATTTTTAGCCGTGAGTATATGTATGTATGTATGTTATTTAGTTATATATTTAATTACAACATATGCGATTGGGTTTTAGATTTAAGTTTCAATTTACCAGGCAGATAAGTAATATGGGCACCATGACTGTAACAAAATAAATTTCATACATATTTAGGCACGAGTAAGCTCTTTGGTGCCACTGAAACTCATAAGTTGTGAAAAAAAATTAAAGAAAGAAACCTCTTTTGGACCATACATAAATGAAGTATAATAGCATTTATGTCTTTAGGAAGAAAAAAATATATATTTTAACTGCAGCTATGCCATAATTATGTGGTTAACAAGGGAATAGTTCAACAAAACTATGAAAAAATATATTATTCATGCATGATACATAAACGTGGTGTATATCATTTTATAGGTATTAAATGCATCTATAATACTGCATTAACATTTAACTGAAATAAATTTAAGTTTTGTTCAAAAAAACAAAAGTTTAGTTTTTTGGCTCTCCTGAAAAGTGCCGATTTTCAACTAATCCCTTTTTTACTGGAGGCACTGATTTTTTCTGTGTGTTTGTTTATATTTTTGGTGCTATGTGTTTTTTTTGTGTATGTGTAGCAGCGAATAAATGTTTTTCTTCTTCTTTCTTTCTAAACTAACTTAAAAAAATACGCCTGACACAGGATTGAACCAGTGACTCTCAGCATTATTAGCTCTTTCCATGAGATAGTAAGAGTTTTTTGAAATAAATAAATATACGGACACAAATTACACCGATGAAGTAAGGTCCAAACTAAGTACAACTTACTCACATTTATTTTGGACATATCTCATATTTTCGCAGTACTCACTGTGTTAAAGAAAATCGTTGGTGTTTCCCCCCTAATATTCTATTGCTCCTCACTCCCATGACATATAGCTTGATGTTTTATACATAACATAACATAAACGTTCACGCCGAATATCCCCGAAGGGGTTGGCAGAGGTACTAATTATTCTGAACATCACGTGGCTTTGTCACCTGGTGTTCAGAGTACTCACGTTTTGCATGGACAGTATACTCACGTGATAGGGGGCAGACCTATCGCCGTTTTTGCACGAATACACTGTCACATGACTAAGTACAACTTAGCCATGTGGGTTTCCTCACGATGTTTCCCCTCACCGTTAACAACCGTGATAAATTAACCACACATATGTCTTTAGAAAAGACAAATTGGTGTAGGAGGCCCGACTCGGGATTTGAAAATTAGTCGTTTGCACGATGACCGGTGTCCTACCCATTGAGCTATCATGTTGTCTGAATGTTATATACATTCATACATATGTAGTGACCTCTAGACGGCGGACTCACTCGCAATCCTACATCGCGGTATCTAAATATTTATCTAGCTAAGTATAAATACCAATTATAAGTAAATGCATAGTGGGGTGTACAAGACAGTATTATCTACTGTTCTCACTTATAATTATAAACTCAAGGCTATAAAAAACAAAAAAGGGTAGCTAAAGATTAAGAATTAGAAATTCTTCAGGAGCATTCCACCGTCACGTACAGACAAATCGTACTCAATTTTTGACCTTAATAATGATATATTTATTTTTTGACTTGTTTAAAGTAGTTGGAATGTATTATATCTGTTGAAGACCCTATGAATCTATGACCTGTACAAAAAAAGTACAGTGAAATCCATTAGTTATGTCATAAAACAAAATCTAAGTGCCGTCACGTACAGCAAAAAACCAAGTGACAGCCAAAGTCAACCAAGGTTCTTGATGGATGACGAGAAGTTAATTTTTCAGCGAATCTATAAAGCTAAGTGCAATATTGTCTTTGAAACAAATATAGGTTGATAACTAAGCTAGGCAGTGAAATAATAAAAACATAAGAAAAAAAAGTTTAGATCTTTTTATAAATGTTATTGTTGTGTCACGTACAGACACCTTGCGTCACGTGTGAAATTTTGTACGAAACAGTCAATACGAAATCAACATTTTCACCTCAAACTTGCAGTGTTGCTTGCATTTTGCTATATTTCCGTCTGTTTCTATGCAGTGGATGTTAGAAATTCCTGTAACCGCTTTAGTATTATCGTAGTAGTTGCAGTTTTAACTTTTTTCGGATATTTCCGTCGATGGGACATAAATAATATAATAAAATTCTTTCGCGGTGATTTTGGCAATGCTGCGAGTGCTTTGTAGACGGCCTTAGGCAATATCTGTTAAATTTTGTATGGAGAAGCTATATATCCTGAAAATGAGAAACTTCGGTCAACGTTAGAATTTTGAGCCTGTTTTTTAGCTCGTGAAAGTCTCTTTTTGTTTCTGTTTTCTCGTTTTTCTGCTTTAAGATCATGTTCATCATCATGTATCATGCAATAAAACTAAAAACGTTAGATAATATCCCAAAAGTTGCTAAGAAAGTGCAATTTTAGTGACCTGACAAATTCGCGTCACGTACAGACATCCAGTCCTTGTGCACTATAAGAGTAAGTAAAGATGTAACTATAAATATTTTGGTATAAAATCATTGGAAGCACCAAGTTAGCTTTATTAATTAATATATGATTTGCTTGAAATCATCATTGAACTTCTAAACTTAGTACATATCAAATAAGCGTCACGTACAGACACTCAAACTTGCCTAATTTTGAAGTCCAATTACAACAAATTATATCAATTTATGACAAAATCTAGAATCTGGCATTAATCTACACCTTCTCACTTATTAGAAACACGAAATAGATAGTCCGTATCATTTAACAGTTGACTTCAACAACTTAGTGAAGTTGGCGTTCTAATGCGTAATTATGAGAGTATTTTTCTTGCGTCGTTTAAAGGAGGGTAGTTATTTATCTAGCAATCACCGTTTAAAAATCTGTTTTGATTATGAAAGCTAAGAGTATACTGTTTCAAAAAATATATACATACATATAGAAATATGAAGTTGGTATCTCATCAAAAACTTCCGTATTTTCGTGGAATGCTCCTTCAGCCGTTTTTTAAACTAAACTGGGGAAATTATAGTAAAATAAATGTTGTTGGTGATGGATCTCTAAATGTATCGCCGAAAATAATTAACAAGTCCCAGTACCTTAGTCGCATCTTATGACACCCGCGGGAAGAAGTCGGTTAGTTTATACGTATATGAATATCAATATGGATATCTGAATTCTAAGTAAACATCTTTGTCCGTCCATGGTTCTGATCTCTATCAGCTCTAATGTTTTTAAGGCGAACAGGAAAAATCCTACGTTCTCTTTCGCAAGATGTTTGTAAATGAAATTGATTAAAACTTTATAGTAAAAACCCACAAATAAGTATTTGTTACTGACAATATTACTTTAACTCATACAATTCTATCTCCATTGAGTTTTGAAGACTATGATCGCCACTTTCCTGCGATTATGACGATGCATCCTCACATTTATTATCATTTTAATACTTACATAAACGTACTTGTGGCTACAATCCCTAAAGTAGCCGCAGTAAAAAAGTCAAAAAGATAGAATAAACGATGATGAAAATATTTAGGCAACCATACATACAAACAAACATACATATACTCACGGCTATGATTCCCTAGAAGGGGTAGCCAGAGCTAAGGAATTATAAATTCCTCAGCCACTTCTGGAAGTTGAGTGGGGAAAAGATGGTAAAATAATGGTTTTTGGTGATGGGTCTCCAACCGCATCGCCCAAAAATCCAATAAAAAGCCCGAATACCCTTAGTCGCCTCTTACAACACCCGTGGGTAGAAAGGGGCAGCGTCATTCTAAGCCGGCACTACACGGCACCCAACCAACCAACACCGTCAAAACTCTTTCATAAAATGAACTAGTAAATGTTTTCTAAAAACATATCACGTAAGACGTTAAATTATTGCCAGATAGCCAAGTTTACCGAAAGTCGTTTAATTATCTCATCTTAATACCCAATCGATAAGTTTACATTTTATCTCATTTTATGCCCGAATATGACTCTCAAAGTTGACATATAATGATACATCTCAAGTAAATTGGCGCAGGAATGGTCTCTGATAGGAATCAGTGCACTGGGTTTGGGTGACACTAGGATTTTTAACTATTTTTAATATTTTCCCTCTTTCTCGCAACATAGGATCTTACAATCGGTAGTTTCTGCAATGGAAACTTATGGCGAGAGTATGTATGTATGTATAAACGAAAAACATCTGTCAATAACATGGATTTCAGTGTTGTAATCCTTCGAGCACCAAAATGGGACCTGGCTAGGGAGTTGGATGACAAATATTTTATATAGTATTTTCTAAGATTTTCGCGATTGCACATTATAATTAAAACAACTATTGATTTTTAATTGCGTGAAATTACATTGTTTTTAAAGCCCGACGTTTCAAAAACTTTTCAGTTATCATGGTCACGGGAAGACTGAGGTGTTATTTGTATAAGTACTATAATACAAAAATTATTAATACTAACTACCCCTTCACAAAATTTAAGTTACATTTGCATTTAATATTTGCTATGTACAAAAAGAGCTAATGTTATCTGGAGTCTTGCTAGTGTTCTTCCCTTGCTTAGTTGTGCTTATGATCGGGTTCCAAGCAGGTGGTAATTGCCAACCATCATCTCCATTGAAGTTTGGATGTTTCTTTATTCCAATCGATTTTCTTTTGCTAGAATTTTAGGTTTCATCATGTGGTGATTTGGCTTATCGAAGGTGTGTTCACACAAAGCAGATCTTCCAGGACGCCTATTCTTCATATCAGCAATATGCTCTTTTACGCGAGTAGCTAAACTTCCTTTTGTTTGACCGATGTATGAAAGACCACACTCACAGTCTAGTTTATAAACACCTGCATCTTGTAAAAGGATCTGACATTTGATAGGTCTTAAAAACTGACTTATCTTTTGGTTTATGGAAGCACGCTGAACCACAGTACTAATTTTGTCTGTTACACCCTTTACAAAAGGTAGAGTTGCAGGGAGTCTTTCGACAGTAGGTGGTTTATCGGAGGAGCGGTGACGTTGGCGGGGCAATTTCAGCTTGTTGTTGTGAAGAACTTGTTTCACATGACTTAGCTTTCCAGCAAGATGGTGTTCGTCACAAAGATGTTTGGCTCTCTGAAACAAAGTTAACTGCAGCTAACTGAGATGGATGGTGGTGTGAGTCACCATTGAGGTACCTATCAGTGTGGGTGGGTTTCCTATAAACTGTGTGACTAATTGAGTTATCAGAATTCCTTATCAAAAGGACATCTAGAAAGGCTAAACTATTAATAGTCTCTAATTCCATTGTAAATTGGACCTTAGGGTTAATGGAATTAAGATGGTCTAAAAATGCAAATCTAAACTATCGGATCTAGAAGTTATGAAAAATTCTAGGCTTATATAGTATGGGTGTCCGATGTTTCAAAACTATCGAATAGAGTGCGCAGACTTACGGGACTCATGAAACTGCTGTGACTAGCGGCTGACCCATACAAATAGCTCATTTAATTGAAATCCCGGGTCGGGCCTACACCAATTTGTCTTTTCTAAAGACATAAGTGTGGTTAATTTATCATGGTTGTTAACGTTGAGGGAAAACATCGTGAGGAAACCCACATGGCTGAGTTAAACTTAGTCATGTGACAGTGTATTCGTACAAAACGGCGATAGGCCTGCCCCCTATCACGTGAGTACACTGTCCATGCAAAACGTGGGTACTCTGAACACCAGGTGACAAAGTCACGTGATGTTCAGAAGTATTAGTACCTCTGCCAACCCCCTCGGGGATATTCGGCGTGAACGTTTATGTTATGTTATTATATGTTTTATTGATCTACCACGGTTGTTGTTATTAATCAAGACAGTGAATTTAAACTATAAAGATCAAAAGGTTTGCCAGGATCGTACAAAGTGGCAATTGATAGTCTCTACCTCCCCAATGGTAACGGATTGCGCGAGTATATATGATAGAACAGAGACATCTACACCTTACAAAGAAATCGCAATGTTCTGGCTCTCGGTGAGTGTTACCTAATAAAGCGGAGAGGTCAGCAGAGATAACAAAGTTATCAATGCAACCGTGACCACGTGACCTTGCTATCTCTTGCAAGTTTAATGTCGCTCCACTGGAAGTAATTGGCACTTAAAATCATATTTTTTTCAAAGATATTTTATGTTCAATAGACGTACAGAGACCAAAACTGAGTTAGTGTCCTTTTATTTCATGTAATACATACTTACATATACTCACGGCTATAAATCCCCAAAAGGGGTAGCCAGAGCTTCAGAATTAGAAAACTCTTCAGCCAGTTTTGGAAGTTATGTGGGGATAAGATTGTGAAATAAATTATTTCGGTAATAACTACATTTTATTTCGGGAACAACTAACCTGACCTAGAATCATCTCAAAAGAAACTGCAGCCAGAGACATTCTACACACATAGAAACACATACATACTTGAAAATGTGTTGAAGTTTCGTTTTATCAGTTTTTGATAAAAAAAAAACATCATACTATTCGACTACAGTATGGTATAAAAATAGAATTTATAATACGATGTTTAAGAGCTTAAAAGCTTTTAGCTGTGTAGTGTCGGCTTAGAATAGTACTACCCCATTTCTTCCGGTGGGTGTACGTAAGAGGCGACTAACGGTATCGGGGCTTTTAAGGGATTTTTGGGCGATGCGGTTGGAGACCCATCACCAAGAACTTTTATTTCACAATCTATTCCCCATGCAACTTCCAAAAGTGGCTGAGGAATTTCTAAATCCTTAGCTCTGGCTACCCCTTTCTAGGGATTTATAGCCGTGAGTATATGTATGTATGTATATAGAGCTTAAAAAATGTTAAGTAAAAATATTATATTGATCATTTGTTAGGTCCATTGTGCATCTGAAGCCTAAAAGCCTATAGGTCCCGCATCGAGTGAATACAACGACGTTTTCTAAGGCTCCTAGATCATAATGTTTGTGGATCATAAATTTCGGTTGATTATTATTTATTTAAATTGATAAACTGATCTATTGATTGCCCAGAACTCGCGAAACACTACTTTAACGTGTAAAAGAAATAAAGGATAGAAGAATTTCGCGCTGGCAGCCATTGACACGGTGGCTCAATTGGCAGAGCGTCGGGGCGTATACCCGAGGTCGCGGGTTCGATTCCCGCCTGTGTCGAAGTTTTTCTTTCCTTTATTTATTCTTTATTTATTACTAACGAGTTTTAACTTAAACAACGACCGTGATAGCTCAGTGGGTATAATACCGTTATCCTTACAAAAGGGCGATAGGCTTGCCTCCATTCACGTGAGTAGAAACAAACTTAACGTGATGTTAAGAAGTATAGGCGTGTAGTGTCGGCTTAGAATAACTCTACCCCATTTCTACCCGTGGGTGATCGTAAGTGGCGACTAAGGGTATAGGGGCTTATTGAGTGATTTTTGGGCGATGTGGTTTGAGACCCGTCACCAAAAACATTTATTATTACCATTTTTTCCCCAATCAACTTCCAAAAGTGGCTGAGGAATTTTTCATTCCAAAGCTCTGGCTACCCCGTTAAGGGATTTATAGCCGTGAGTATATGTATGTATGTATTTTTTTAAGTCTAATTTGTTAAATATTGATTTAAATCTTGTTACATCAGTTACGTATTATGAAACATGTAACAATTATTTAAATAACCTTATCAATTAATTGAAAAAAATATAGTGCAGGAAATAGAGTTAAAATATTTACTTATCAGGAGAACGATAGTAATTTGGTCATAATTTCGACAAAACGAGTGTTATATTTGATAACGCGGTAATAAGAGAATTGGCGCGTGGGCAGTAGACATTATTCAAAGGTCACATAAATTAAAAAAATGCAGACTTTTGGACACTTGGAAAAGTTTAATATCTAGAAAAAAACCGTGTAATGCCGGCTTAAAATGTCACTACCCCTTTCAACCCGGGTGTCGTAAGAAGCGACCATGCTTGAGGCGGGCCTTTTAAGTTGGGTTTTCCATCGATACTTTATTTCTACCATCTTGGCCCCTAGCAACTTCCAAATGTGGCTGTGGAGTTTCTGCTTATTAGCTCTGGCTACACCTTTTTGGGATTTATGGCCGGGAGTATATGTATGTATGTAAAAATATAATATATATAGGAAGTTAAATAAGTTCACCAAACTTGTAAATCTCGTCAGTTGAAAATTTAATCGGCCAAGATTGCATCGGCCGCGCACTAAAGGTTTCCGACCATGATATTTAAAAACGGCAAGAAATATAATACTGGTTGTATGGGAGTCCCCTTTAATATTTAATTTATTATTGTATCGCTTAAGTGAATAATAAATCTAACTATTCACAAACGTCTATTGTATCAATATCGAGTAAAAATAAGCAAAATATAATGTGATTTATATAATCATCACTCTGTGAATACTTTGAAAATGTTTTTGTAGTCTGTATCAATATTAGGTTGCAATTATAACGTTTGTTTAATGGAAGCCCCCTAAATACTGTTTTTTTTATATTTATTATTATAACCGCAACAGAAATCCATCATCCATGAACATTAACTCTTTTCTATCTATATACCACTGTTACGAGATAAAGCCTAGTCATGGACGGACGGACAGACAGCGAAGCCTCAGTAATAGGGTCCCAAATGACCTTTGTTTTGACGGAATCACTCTAACTACATCCACAATAATAAACCCGAGATCCCCAAAGGAAAATAGTGTACAATAAAACATTTCTGGTTTCCGTAACCACGCATACATAATTTAAATCTTTTTGTTCATGAAAACCTCATGTGGGGATTATTACTAATAAATACAAACATACATACATACATACACTTTGTACGATCCTGGAAATAACTATAATTAGTGATACTGGTAAATAATGAAAAGGACATATTTGTGGACACAAACTAAGAAATGACCTACAGGAATTTCTTGATAACATTCATTCTCTTAATCTTTTGTACAGTTAATTTGTTTTGTATAGATAGACCAACTTATCTGTAAAATGTAAAACAGTAGAAATGACCCACCAACACTAACAAAAAATGTGTTATTTAATTTCATACCTACTGTAAAAACTATATTTCATGACAAATAAATAAATTAAAAGAGTAGAATTGTTACACAAATTCCCACGTCTTACTCGAAGCCTTGGGCGAAGTTCCTCTTTAAAGTTTTGACCTTAAAAATCTACCTGACCGACCGTTGTACCCACTCCTGTCTGCATGAAAGCCGAGTGTTCTACCCATTGAGCTATCACGGTGGTTGTATAAAGGTATTACGGTAAGACAGGCTTTGTAAAGCTTAACAGGGGGCCGAATAAATGTAAAATACCTAATTGGCTTAATAAATAATATTTTGATTTGATTTGATAACAGTCCAGAAGATTGCTATGAAATTGGTAGTATTGAAAACTTTATCGTGGAGTTACATGTTAAAAAAATAACCAAGTGCGAGTCGGATCACCAGTAGAGGGTTTTGTAATAGTAACTATAAGTAGGCGAATAGCGATATATCAAGAGTGACATGTACATACATACATACATACATATACTCACGGCTATAAATCCCTAGAAGGGGTAGCCAGAGCTAAGGAATTAGAAATTCCTCAGCCGCTTTTGGAAAGTTGAGTGGGGAAAAGATGGTAAAACAAAAGATGGGTCTCCAACCGCATCGCCCAAAAATCCCTTAAAAGCCCCAATACCGCCTCTTACGTACACCCACCGGAAGAAATAGGGTAGTGCTATTCTAAGCCGGCACTAAACGGCCAATGTAATTTCTCAAAATCAAAACGCAAAATTATCTTCGTGTTTCATAGTGTTTGTGTGAAATACAAACGTATTATTGTAGTTTTCTTAATTTTGCAATTTCCCAAAAACTGCAGACAATATCCTTTCCAAACCAATTCTCATTGTTAGTATTTAATGAGACCTACAATATATTTTACTAGATTTTTTACTTTATTGTTTTAAGAATTAAAGGGGAAGTAAAATTTTTTAGCATTTTGCAAGTTTTTTACTCATTTCTTATTATTTTTCCATTCAGCTACGATACTCTATAAATAAAGGGTGTCTCAGTAAGAGCACACTTTTTAATTTTAAAATAAAAACAAGTATTTTATTACAGAGCAGAGGTGTGATTTTTTATTGACTTTATTGTATTGGAAAGAAGACATGTTCCGATTAAGTATGGAATAGAATCGGATATTCTTTTATAATTTTTATATTCTTCAAATGACCTCCACGGTATAATAAGAGGTATATATATACAGGGTGTCTCAAGTAATAGTGTCAAGCGGAAGTCCAAGGACTGAATACCCATAGGGGTACCCGAATCACCCCCATGTATGTTGTGCGACTTTTTGTAGTTTTCGAGATATGATATTTTTTCATATTTTTTGTTAAACCTTGGCTTATTTGACATTATTGGTCACAGAGACATCAAACTGAACTGTAGCACTTGCAAAAACAAAAGCAATTGTGAGCCAATATGCTACTAGTAAGCCATTAAAATAATTGTTGAATCCTAAGTTAATTAAAATGTTTAAATTAAAGATCTCTTTTGAAACGATTTAAAATAAAATATCCCAAAAATGTCTCCAAAATTATTTTTAAAAACTTGCCAATTTCGTCAGCTATTTGCCATGTAAATTTGATTGAGCTATCTCCACGACTTCATACTTGAAAAAATGTTTGAAACACAGTAAGTCGAAAAAACTTAATTAAAAGATTGGGCCGAATAAAACTAAAAAAAATGTTATTATTGATTGTTTATTATTAAATCACAAAAAGTTTTCGAAATGTCGCCCTTCCTGCTCGATACAAATTCACAATCACCTTAAAAAAAATTCTTTTAGTCGTAAGAACGCTACCCTGTTGGTGCCGGCTTAGAATGTTGCTAACCCTATCTACCCACGGGTGTCATAAGAGGCGACTAACGGTATGGGGCTTTTTGAAGTGGTTTTTGGGCGATGCGGTTGGAGACCCATCACCGACTATACTTGGTATTATTTCTACCATCTTGTCACCTATCAACCTCTAAGTCTTGGTGAGAAGTTTCTATCTTTGAAGTTCTAGCTATCTCTTCTGGGATTAATGGCCGTGAGTATATCTATGTATGTATATTGTCATTTTCTTTCATTTATATCACTCTATCATTGTAGCACAGGATATATACGATAGTAGTACAGGATATATACGAGTGAACCTCTGTTTGTCCACCTATTTGCTCTTTCATATGTTTCAAGCACTATAATATTTTGCACAAATATATTCGACTCCGGTTTTCTAAGTCCTGCGGCGGTAGGCAGAGGTAGTATTGATATTCTGTTCCCTGATGTTCAGAGTTATTAGGATAGTAACTAGTAGTAATCGCTGAGTAGTGTCGGCTTAGAATGGCACTACTCCATTTCTTCCCGTGGGTTTTGTAACAGGTGACTAAAAGTATTGGGGCTATTGTAAAATAAATAAGATACCCTCTGGCCATTTTGACGATATTTATTTCAATGTGTGTGTGTGTGAATGGAATAGTCGGTCATATACTGCGATAAAGACTTTGATTAAAATAATTTAGAGGCTGAAGGTCATACAATGACCCATCTAACTAACACAAACTAACGACAAGTCCATCTAACAAGCAAATTACAATTATCACAACCTTTAGTATTATTAGTACACAATTATATTATCCGCCGTATTATTTTGTTGACAGAACCAATAAGCATGAGGAAAATAACAGAAGTAAATTCTAGTTATTTGCTAGCGACTCAGATAATTGGGGCTTTAAAATGTTTGTTGGCCGATGTGGCTGGAATACCATCACCGGTTTTTGTATCCTTCCATCCTTTATTTTGCAATTGATCCTCCACTCAAACTCAAATGCAAATGAATATTTCTCAAGACGCAAACGTTCAGGCCGTTTATTCTCGAAGGGGTAGGCAGAGGTACTGATACTTCTAAACATCACCTGACCTGTTGTTCAGACCATGTACCCATATTTTGCTTGGACAATGTACGCACGTGATAGGGGGCAGGCCTATCGCCGTTTGGTACAATATTACGAATACATTGTCATATGACTAAGTACAACTCAGCCATGTGGGTTTCCTCACGATGTTCTTCCTTACCGTTCACAACCATTATGACTATATTATCTTTAGAAAAGAATCATTGGTGTAGGCCCAACTCGGTTTTCGAACCGAGACGCCTGTCTGCATGACGGACGAGAGTTCTTATCATTCAGCTATCACGGTTGTTCTATAGCAAATTCTGACTCTCTTTAGCCTTCAATATCGGTATAGGTAATTGGAACCTTTAGATTTTTCAAACACTTTACCCCTTAATTTAAATCTTTGTGTTCATGAAAACCACATGTGGGGATTATTACTAATAAATAAAGGAAAGAAAAATTTCGACACAGGCGGGGATCGAACCCGCGACCTCGGGTGAACGCCCCGACGATCTGCCAACTGAGCTACCGTGTCAATTGGCTGCCAGTGCGAAATTCCTCTATCCTTTATTTCTTTTTACACGTTTAAGTAGTGTTTGCGTTTCCTACCTCCGAATTATTACTAATTCGAAAGGCCACTTGTCTACCTTTTCAGATAGAATGCAAATGTTGAAAACGCCTAACTATCACATAATTTAAATCTTTTTGTTCATGAAAACTACATGTGGGGATTATTACTAATAAATAAAGAATAAATAAAGGAAAGAAAAATTTCGAACTTTACCCCTTATTTTTTTTATAAAATTACATTATATATATAATGTATACCCAGTTGCTCGTAACAAATATTTATTTTCTGCTCCTAATCATAGGACTGTTTATACATACAATAATTTCTTTAGACGCAGCGTTAATTTATATAATAAGGAATTTCTTCTCAAATTGATTTGTTTGAAAACAATCGAAGCTCATTTCTAAGATGCCTTAAAAAACTATTCTTGGATGTGTAATATTACTTTTATTGTTATTTTTTATTAAGTCTGACTTAAAAACCTTTTGTAACTTGTAGAATATATTTTATTTTGTATAACTATTTAAAAGTGCATCTAGCTAGAATCAAACTACACTAATGTCAATTGTCTGTATATATTTAGGGAAAAATTTGTTTATTTTATGCCCTTGTGAAGTTTATACATAAATTTTAAAATGACTGTTTGTTTCCTCAATAAAATGAAATAAAATATTGCATCAAATTACAAGTTTAAATCAAAGTTAGCCGTGGAACAAAGTTAATTTATCAGCTTTGTTTGGTTGGTAATACTAGTACGCCACTCGTGGTCAATGACGGAACTATTTCAAATGAGCACACAATTCAGTTAAGAAACATTTTTGTATTATAGTTGTTCGTACTTGAAAAGTCAGATGGCGCTGTAGTCGTCAAATTAACTGGGACGCAGATTTAAAATGTGCTTATATATATGAACCCTAATGTTATCAGGATGTCATATTCACGGTCATAAATCCCAAAAAGGGGTAGCCGGAGCTTCAGAGCTGGAAACTCCTCAGCCACATTTTGAAGTTAATAGGGGAGAAGATGGTAGAAATAAAGTATCGTTGGGGATGGGTAAAACAGCCACTTAAAAGTGTGGGTTATCTATCAAAGAAGTTAACGTTTAGGGGAAATCGTTCGTGAAGAAACCGACATGACTGAGGCTTACTGCGTCATGTGACAGTGAGTTCTTGTAGAAAGCGTTGACAGACTTACCCTCATCACGTGACTGCATTGTCCAGGCAAAAAGTGGTGACTCTGATCAGCTGTTGATAAAGTGACATTTAATATTTAGAAATATTAGATCTAACCATCCATTCGGGCGAAACAATGAAATGAGTTTGATAGGCGATATGGTGGCCTCGAAACATCACGGAAGATCGCTTTTACTCATACCAACATATACTCACGCCGTTAGTTCCCATTGGGGTTGGCAGAAACGATACGCCACTTTGTACGATCCTGGCAAACCTCTCTAGCTTTGTTCACATCCATCAATCTTTTTATACTTCAGAAATCTGCCTTTTGAGCACATTCTCTATTTGGTCCAAATGAGTCCTTTGAGGTCATCTTCTACTTACATTTTCTTCCACGTTTTTACACCTTTCCAATGTATAAGTGTCCTAGGAATGATTGATTCTGTAGCCGCTGTCTACCCCGTTATGTGAGTATAGCCGTGACTATATGTATGTTATTATTGCATCGCGTTGATAGTACAACATTATTGTCTTTGGTCATTTGAAACATTTTGTAAACTAACTCGGCGATAGGCCTGCCCCCTATCACGTGAGTACACTGTCCATGCAAAACGTGGGTACTCTGAACACCAGGTGACAAAGTCACGTGATGTCCAGAAGTATTAGTACCTCTGCCAACCCCTTCGGGGATATTTGGCGTGAACGTTTATGTTATACATATTATGTTATGTAAACTAACATTGATGTTAGACAATAAACCAACCCGAGTTACTAGAAATTCTGCGAAACAACATATGAAAACTGGGAAAGTGCGAGTCTGACTACTTTTTATGGTGAAAATTTTAGTATTTCCAGATTTATATCATGGTTTTCGGTTGTGTTGTGTTGGCTTAGAATAGCACTACTCTGTTTCTTCCCGTGGGTGTTCGTAAGAGGCAGCCAAAGGTATTGGGGCTTTTTAAGTGATTTTTCGGCGATGCGGATGAAGAGCCATCAGCTATATAACTTTATTTTATCGCAACTCAATTTCCAAAAGCGGCTGGTTAATTGCTTCTTCTTAAAGCTCTGGCTGCCTCTTCTATGTATTTATAGTCAAGAGTTTATGAACGTTTATCTTTCTCAGTATATAGCGCGAAGAAATGATTTAAAGGAGTATATAACTCCACCTTCATTGTAATTAATAGCATCAAAAAATTGCCATTTACTATTGGCTTAGAATGTCACTACCCCTTTCTACCCACGGGTGTTGTAAAAGGCGACTAAAGATATGGGGATGTTGGGCGTTATTGGTTAATCGTTCTCGCGATGAAAAAGTAATTTAATATTTTTATTATTTGTTGTTGGTTTTATTCTATATCTACAGCCAACCTAACGCCTTGCTATTGCGGAACAGCAATTTTACAAATACGATAATTAACAAATTTTTTTCACTGTCTTTATAAGAGACATGGTTGATTATTATGTCTTTAGACAGAAACAACAAAAAATAATGTAACTTACATCCCCCAACCCCTTAAACTAGGGGATGGGAGTTTGTGTGAGACCTGTGATTTTAAATTTTGACGCTAGAGGTCTAATCTGATCTAAATCTTGACGCTCCCAGATATATATATGTATAGGTACTCCTTGTTGAAAAAAAATAATTTTTTTTACAAAAAACTTACAAAAAGCAATGAATACCCACCAAAATCATTTTCATGTAAAATGTTGCCAAGACGAGCCCATATGACTCGCACTCGTTCGTTACTACAAGAACTATTGTATAACACAAAACAGTGAATTATCTTTTCTCTTACGCCGATATGAATGTAGCGAAATGGCCAAGCGAAATATTTTGACTAAGGTGTAGAGTAGAGTTTGTGAAGTTAGGCCTTGTAGAGTTAGGGCGTGTAGTGTTAGAAGCTTGGCCCTACATGATATCTGATAACTTTTTGACAGTGCGAGTCATATAGGCTCGTCTTGGCAACATTTTACATGAAAATGTTTTTGGTGGGATTAATACTTTCAGAAAATACACCGTCCATACCTCCTGCCGTAGAATCTGAGTTATTTTAATTTAACTCAAGTCATAATTTGTCAGTAAGGCACAGCCACTCTACATTGTAATAATCCGCGTATTAGTCGCAGATTGTCCCCTTTTATTCAATTAATACCCTTAGTATATGTATTATGCATTCCGTATACCTACCCAGGTGCTCGTAACAAATATTTATTTTCTACTTCTAATCATAGAACTGTTTATACATGCAATAATTTCTTTAGTGTTAATTAATTAATGTTATGTGTTAATTATGCAGCGTTAATTTATATAATATGGAATTTTCTTCTCAAATTGATTCTTTTGAAAATAATCGAAGCTCATTTCTAAGATGCCTTAAAAACTATTGTGCTGAGAACTTGGATGTGTAATATTACTTTTATTGTTATTTTTTATTAAGTCTTACTTAAAAACCTTTTTTAACTTGTAGAATATATTTTGTTTTATATAACTATTTAAAAGTGCATCTAGCTAGAATCAAACTACACTAATGTCAATTGTCTGTATATGTTTAGGGAACTATTTGTTTATTTTATGCCCCTGTGAAGTTTATACATAAATTTTAAAATGACTGTTTGTTTCCTCAATAAAATGAAATAAAATATTGCATCAAATTACAAGTTAAAATCAAAGTTAACCGCGGAACAAAGTTAATTTATCAATTTCTCGTAGTATATTGTATTTCTTGTATTCATTGTATTCTCTATTTGGTCCAAATGAGTCCTTTGAGGTCGACTTCTACTTACAATTTCTTCCACGTTTTTACACCTATCCAATAAGTGTCCAAGCAATGATTGATTCTGTAGCCGCTGTCTACCCCGTTATGTGAGTATAGCCGTGACTATATGTATGTTATTATTGCATCGCGTTGATAGTACAACATTATTGTCTTTGGTCATTTGAAACATTTTGTAAACTAACATTGATGTTAGACAATAAACCAACTCGAGTTACTAGAAATTCTGCGAAACAATATATGAAGACTGGAAAAGTGCGAGTCTGACTACTTTTTATGGTGAAAATTTTAGTATTTCCAGATTTATATCATGGTTTTTGATAGTTGTGTTGTGTTGGCTTAGAATAGCACTACTCTGTTTCTTCCCGTGGGTGTTCGTAAGAGGCAGCCAAAGGTATTGGGGCTTATTAAGTGATTTTTCGGCGATGCGGATGAAGAGCCATCAGCTATATAACTTTATTTTATCGCAACTCAATTTCCAAAAGCGGCTGGTTAATTGCTTATTCTTAAAGCTCTGGCTGCCTCTTCTATGTTTTTATAGTCAAGAGTTTATGAACGTTTATCTTTCTCAGTATATAGCGCGAAGAAATGATTTAAAGGAGTATATAACTCCACCTTCATTGTAATTAAAAGCATCAAAAAAATTGCCATTTAGTGTTGGCTTAGAGTGTCACTAACACTACCCCTTTCTACCCACGGGTGTTATAAGAGGCGACTAAAGGTATGGGGACGTCGGGCGTTGCGGTTGGAAACCAATAACCAACGATACTTTATTTTTACCATTTTGTCCCCCATCAACTTCCAGATGAGGCTGAAGAGTTTCTAGCTCTTAAGCTCTGGCTAACCCTTTTTGGGATATGCGTTCGGTTATTGGTTAATCGTTCTCGCGATGGAAAAGTAATTTAATATTTTTATTATTTGTTGTTTGTTTTATTCTATTTCTACAACCATCCTAACGCCTTGCTATTGCGGAACAGCAATTTTACAAATACGATATTTAACATTTTTTTTCACTGTCTTTATAAGAGACATTCACGCACAGACGTTCACGCCGAATATATCCGAAGGGATTGGCAGAGGTACTCATACTTCTGAACATCACGTGACTTTGTCACCTGGTGTACAGAGTACCCACGTTTTGCATGGACAGTGTGCTCACGTGATAGGGGGCAGGCTTATCGCCGTTTTGTATGAATACACTGTCACATGACTAAGTACAACTCAGCCATGTGGGTTTCCTCACGATGTTTTCCCTCACCGTTATTATTATATCTGTAGACAGAAACAGAAGCAACGAATATAATTGTATTCCCCTGAACACATCATTCAGAGAAGAGAAGGGGAAATGCTAAGTAATTATTATAGAGTAAGTTACCTAATTCATTTAGGACTTTGTATGTCATTCAGCATAACCGTCGGTAAATGATTTGGATTTCATACTATATTTTTGTACCGGTTTCCATGGATGGTATTACACGATCAATGTTCAACTCTTTAACATTTATCGTGATTATTTGTAGCCTATGTTTCTTCAGGCCTAGCACGAGCGTTAATTAATAGTTACTCTGTCTGTTAGAATGAGATAAAAGTTTGCGATACTATGTAAGTGCGAAAGAGATGGCTGTTTCATACCGCGCGTTTTCTAGTTAAGGTCTCTCGTTCTAGCTGGACGATTTAGTTTGCTACTGGTGTACAAAGTTTTGACTTCGTTTGAGAGTGGGTCTTAAGGTGAACATGTTCAAGACAAAATGTTGCATGGTCATGTCGCACCCAATTCTGTTGAACTTGAAGACCAAGGTCTTCATTTTCATCTAAGTTTGAAATGTTATAAGTAGTGGATGAGATTATTATGTAACTAAGAGTCTTGACAAACCTCTCTAGCTTCGTTTACATCCATCAATCTTTTCATACATGCTCTTTTATTCTTCATACTTCGGACGCCAGCCTTGTCAGGATCGTACGAAGTGGCGATCAATAGTCTCTGCCTACCCCAATGGGAACTAATGGCGTGAGTATATGTGTGTATGTATGTAAGAGTCTTACTGATCCATCCCCATTCAAATATTTTAAGTAAAGCGATAGTTAGACAAAGGCCTCAGATTTTTTACTTTCGGATATGATTGTTTTAGTACTGATATAAAAGAAACGTATAGTAGCTTAACGTAAGTAACAAATAAACTAACTATACGAACCCATTAACAAATTAAACTTGAATTATAATTATATCTTATGATTATGAAGCTGTGTAGTGTCGGCTTAGAACAGCACTACCCCATTTCTTCCGGTAGGTGTACGTAAGAGGCGACTAACGGACTTGGGGCTTTTTAAGGGATTTTTGGGCGATGCGGATGGAGACCCATCACCAACAACCTTTATTCTACCATCTTTTCCCCACTCAACTTCCAAAAGTGGCTGAGGAATTTCTGATTTCTCAGCTCTAGCTACCCCTTTTAGGGATTTATAGCGTTCAGTATATGTATGTATGTATATGTATTATGAAGCAGTTTTAAAATTTTACTAAACTAGTACTTCAATGCAAATTGCGATTCATATTGATTGAGCTGAGCGAAATAGGTAAACCCCAATCTTCTTACTATCTAAATAAGAAGCCATTAACTTTTTTCTATTGACTTCAATGGGAAAATAGATTTTCTGTAATTATTCTCCGTGTATTGCCGGCTTAGAATGTCACTACCCCTATCTACCTACGGTTGTCGTAAGAGGCGACTAAGGGTATAGGTTTTTAAGTGGTTTTTGGGCAATGCGGTAGAAGGCCCATTACCAGCGATACTTATTTTTTTCCATCTTACCCCCTATCAACTTCCAACTGTGGCTGAAGACTTTCTAGCTTTGAAGGTCTGTCTATCCCTTTCTGGGATTTATAGCCGTGAGTATTTGTATGTATGTTCCTTAATAGTAGTGTCGATCACGATAGACGACAACACTTAGCAATGCCCACTTGATCACTGTGCCAAACTTGGTTGAAATCGGACGAGCCTATCCAGAGGAGTTCGATCACAAAAAAGTGGTCACCCGCGTATAAGAGCTTCGCTCAATAACTAAAGAAAAGCGAATTTGAGTTGGTAGTGTAAAGACACGATCCAAGTTGGTATCAACTACATTACCATTGCTAGATATAAAATAGCATACATTTTTTGGTTGAAAAGCTAGAAATTTGAAGTAATGAGTCAAAGAAACTCATTTTGAAACTCTACCATGAATATATAGAGCACCATTCGATTAGGGAGTCAACTATTAAGGTGGATCAATTATTAAAACCAGCTTGAATAGGCTGTATTCGAAAAGTGATGATGCACTATACATACATACATACATACATATTCTCATGCACTATGTCTTCCCATATGAGTAGTTTTGCACAATGGTCCTAAAGCAGGTTCTGATTCTAGGGTTAGTTAATACCTTTTTACGAGTTTGTACCCGTAACGGGTTCAAAGATCATAAATATTCAATGATCGAGCAACCAAGCTTTCAGGAGGTGTAGACGGTCATGGTGAGTAAAAAACAAACACGAAAAACTATAAAAATACTTTAATAATACTCGAGTAGGAATAGTATAAAAGAATGACTGATTGCGTCACCGCGCGGGGATGAGTTGCAGTTCTGTGAGGACCTGCGTGACGCGCGGCTCCAGGCGGTCCTTCCAGCGCCACAGCGAGTCGTCGCGCACCGCGTCCGACTGCAGCGTGGCGCACGACTTGGCCAGCGCCGCCACGCAGTCCGCGCGGTAGTGCTGCAGCCGCGCCACGCTCTCCGGCAGCGGGTACGACGAGCACGCGCCGCCCAGGCACGCCAGCGGGAAGTGGTTGTGCAGCGCCAGCACGCGGCCCGTCTCGTGGAAGGACTTCACGTACTGGCCTTGCTTCGTGAAGTTCCGCGCGCGCCACACGTGCGACATCATGTGCATGAACTGTGGCGCGCCCGGCTCCGGCCCGCGCGCCGCCTGCATCGAGTCCAGGAAGTACACGTTGCGCGCGTGGTAGCTCGACCGCGGCGGCTTGCCCGGCGGGTTGGCGCCCTCCCGCGCCGCGCGGTGCAGCAGCGCCGGCCAGTCCGCGTCCTCCAGCGGCACGATCACCTCGTCCACGTCCAGCAGCGCCAGCCAGCGGTAGCGGTACATGTGCCGGTACAGGCAGTCGTTGTAC
>OY755190.1:12423963-12757425 GCA_963576735.1 Bedellia somnulentella
TAAACAGAATAATTAAACTTAAAACTAACGCAACACTAACCAAAAATATGATCTATATCACTTTCTCGCTTAATTCGGTGAGCAGGCAAACCTTCTTTCTGTCGGACATACACTCGTCCTTCCCGAGTCCAGACGAAGCTCCACCCGGCAGCGCGTGCTCGCTCTCGTGCCCGCTGGAACAGGGTTCTGTTCAATCGAGTGAGCCGCTCGTTGACATAGAACCGGCGCGGCTCGCCCGGCAGCCCCATGTCGGCGGTGGTGGCGCCGCGCCGCACCCGCGCCGCGCGCAGCAGCTCGTCCCGCGTCGCGCGCCGCGCCAGTCGCACGGTGATGAGACGCGGTCGCTCCCCTTCTCCTCTCCGCGCGCCAACTCGTTCGCAGCACACTATGTCCCGCTCGTCGAGCTTGATACCCAGCTTCGTGCCGATCTCCAGAATTAGGTGACCAACATTCTCACTCTTCTGCTCAACGATGTTTGCTATCTGAACATCATTAACCAGCATGTCCTGATCTTTGTCATGCAACCTCTCCTGCAAGTCCTGCACTGCCACCTCCAGAGCTTTTGTGGTCAGATTCCCAGCTGTTTCCGATAGGGTTTTTTCAACTTTGTCAATCCTCTGGTTAATGAACTCGAACTTTTCGTCGTACACAGCCATCGCCAGCCGCATATCAGCGACCTCTCGTCGAAGATCAGCCACGTCTGCTTTCAATGATTGTAAGTCGGTCCCAATCGTCATACCTAATTGACGTAGCTCTACACTTATGTCCTCCAATCTGAGACCTGTAGACTTCTCGGTTGAAATAGAATGGGCTACATCTATAGAAGAGGTACTTTGTGTATTCCCAACATTCTGGACACCCTTGACCGGAGTGTCCGCATTGTTATCCCGCGGGATAAAACGCGTACACTCGGGACATACCCAATCCTTGCGTGCCGGTGTTGTTACATTGACGCAACGACGATGATATGACGCATTACATTTGGGGCATCCTATTCCTTCGGTACGTGATAAGTCAGACTTACATGCTACGCATAGAACCATAGTTCAAAACAAAGTTATAATAATATTTCCAAAGTAATAATTTACAGTATCGGGTAGGTAAAAATATTACTTCAATTTGAGTTAGCACTATGCACCGCGTATCACTTATTTTCTCGGTTATAACCAGTTCTATTGTGTTCGTGAACCCAAACAAAGTGCGGAACAGTTTTGTGACACTAACAGGATATTTATTGCACAGGTAACGTAACTCGTAAACACTTATTAGTATTTTTATTTATTACTTTTTATTGGAGCCGCGATAACGTAGTGTTGTTGATTTGGTGTCCGTGACGTCACGTCAATATCACTTCCTCATTTCTACCCATGGGAGATCGTAAGAGGCGACTAAGGGTATAGGGACTTTTTAAGTGAGTTTTGGGCGATGTGGTTGGAGACCGTCAACAAAAACATTTATTATTACCATCTTTTCCCCAATCAACTTGCAAAAGTGGCTGAGGAATTTCTCATTCCAAAGCTCTGGCTACCCCGTTAAGGGATTTACAGCTGTGAGTATATGTATGTATGTTACGACATATTTATTTTTTGTATGGTATTTAAAACTATAATTTTTAAGTCGCGTTGAACCTCCTTGAGATATTTATTGTAAATCATATTACATCTCTGAAATGACTATGGCAACTCATTGTAATTTTATGCATTACCCATCTCAAGACTAAAAGTTTTATGATCGTTCCTACAAAAATCGGTCGTATCGGCGGGCCCGTTAGTGATGTTCGTATAATACGCTTAGGTGGGTATGTATATATTTTTTTAATCATTAATATTCTAAAGTACACCTGTAAATAGCAATGAGTGGTTTAAGTGGTATTTACATTGTTTAATTGTAAAGACACTGAGTAATCTGCTCATCACTTTTATAGAAGTGACCTTTCCGGACACTACCTTGTAAGGAAATAATCGTTGCATTGTCCTGTGAATGTTTTGCAAATTTTTATTCAGACACTGCCTCAGTATTTAATATTTCCGTATCTGCAGTTTGCAATTATCGATCAGGGTTGGTATTGGTGACGGGAAACACAGTTTCTGAGTTTTCAACACAAACGTTGACGCCGAATAGCCCCTAAGGGATTGGCAAAGGTACTAATTCTTCTGAACATCACGTGACATAGTCACCTGTTGTTCAGAGTACCCACGTTTTGCTTGGACAGTGTACTCACCTGCAGTGGCGTAACTATACCGTTCGAGGCCCGTGGCAAATTCATCGGATGGGCCCCTCCCCCCAATATAAAAAAATGAACCAACAAATTCGCTTCCACTCTGATACTTTCTAAAACAACACCGTAAAAAGTTTGTAATAATACTATAGTTTTTATTAAATGAAAAATCTGATTGCTAAGAAATGCCAAAAAAGCGACCGTATAAATGTATGTAACGAAAGTCCACCAGTTTGTTCAATGCTTAATTCAAGCGTGCAATTTTATAATTATTGAAAGAACGATTATCAAAATAGTGATTGTAATCTTATAAATTATTTTAAATATTAGAATAAAATTCTTACCGCGTAGACATAGTCAACCTATTTTCCCAATTGACTTATTAAATATATTCTCACTTGCAAAAAACTCCCAATTCTTACAATAAACAGCTAACTAACTGCTTGAGAGCTTGCGTAATAAATAAAAGAATAGTGGAGTCTTTCTTATATACAAACTTGAATCAGGGATTCCCCGAGAGCGTCAAATTGTCGGGACGCGTAGGTAAGTATACTCAAAGCGCTGTTGACCGAAACTTACAGCGGGAATTCCCCGAACATCCGCAGTAATACCAACACGCGTGGCATCGGATACGTTCTAAAACTGGGTTATAACTTTTTTTTTACAAATCCTTTGAATTTTTAATACATTTTTGAACTTGCTCATGCAACTCAGTAGGTAAAAAAAATCAAAGACATAACTTTTTTCACTAAACATGTATGATAAGATAAATAATAAATGCTGGGAGTTGGGGTTCTCCTCTGACCGGGGGCCCCTTCCGGCTGGGGGCCCGTGGCATTTTGCCGACTTGCCACCCTGTAGTTACGCCACTGCTCACCTGATATGAGCAGGCCTATCGCCGTTTTCTTTGGTTACTGAGTTTTCTTTGGTAATTTTCAGTCTTTTATACAAAACTAGAGAGAAGCTATAGGTGCCGCCTGTTATCATATGAATTCTCTGTCTAGGAATTGTCTCTGAATACTAAATGATATACATACATACATACGTATACTCACGGCTATAAATCCCTTAACGGGGTAGCCAGAGCTTTGGAAAGAGAAATTCCTCAGCCACTTTTGGAAGTTGATTGGGGAAAAGATGGTGATAATAAATGTTTTTGGTGACGGGTCTCCAACCACTTAAAAAGCCCTTATACCCTTATTAAATAATATAATTTTACTTAATGTTTAAAAGCTGTGTAGTGTCGGCTTAGAATAGCACTACCCCATTTCTTCCGGTGGGTGTACGTAAGAGGCGACTAACGGTATTGGGGCTTTTAAGGGAATTTTGGGCGATGCGGTTGGAGACCCATCACCAAAAACCTTTATTTTACCATCTTTTCCCCACTTAACTTTCCAAAAGTGGCCGAGGAACTTCTAGCTATTTAGATCTGGCTACCCCTTCTAGGGATTTATTGCTGTGAGCATATGTATTTAGTAAACCAAGAGTTGAGAGTACGAGAATCATGAAACAAAGGTGGGTTGGTGCCATAATTATGTACTTCTTGTAAATGTCATTGTGTCTTATTGTAGTTTATAGTTTGTTGATCTTCCAAATAAAATAGATAAATATTAAAACAGAGTTTTCTTTTTATTTAAGATCTCTACTAAAGTGAACGTATATCTTAATCTATCATAATCCCAGCTTAAATTCATTTAAAATACTTGAAGAGTCATAGAGTTTTTCATGGTAATATTTGGTGACATTTCAAGAATATATAAAAACTTGTAAAAAGGCGGATGTCCGAAGCAAGTTATTTAAAGTTCTTACACAGTACCCATCTTCTCAGCTGGCTACTGTGAGAATTAATGGCCTAAGTATAAGTATGTATAGTTAAAATGATTAAGATCCTCTAAGCTTCATCATCAGGTCATCAATGACTTCATACCTGCAACGATCACGATTATCATGATAAAGTTTTTTATGATGACGTCATCATCGAATCATTGTAAAAACGTACACTGACGATTTGTTCTCTACAGATTTTGGTCCATCTTTAAAATGACTCAAAGCTTTTAACCGAGTAGTTATTTCCGATCACGAATTTAACGTTAACAAGGAAAATGGTTGTTTTTATATGGTCAGGTTTTATAACCACGCATTAGTGGTTCAAGTTTTTACCGGATAATTTAACTCGCTTCTTGTTTGGGAATTATTATCTTTATAGAGCTGTAGTATTACGACTTTAAGACTATTGAAAGGATTTTATTGCCGTGTAGTGTCGGCTTAGAATAACACTACCCCATTTCTACCCGTGGGTGATCGTAAGAGGCGACTAAGGGTATAGGGGCTTCTTAAGTGAATTTTGGGCGATGTGGTTGGATACCCGTTACCAAAAACATTTATTTATTATTACCATCTTTTCCCCAATGAACTTCCAAAAGTGGCTGAGGAATTTCTCATTCCAAAGCTCTGGCTACCCCGTAAGGGATTTATAGCCGTGAGTATATGTATGTATGTAGTATTACTACTTTAAGACTATTGAAACGATATTTTTAATGCTTCTCAAGTGCAAGCTTTGCAAGTGCAAGTAAGGGTTCCAAACCAAATAAAACATGTTTGTTAAACGTTTGTTTTTTTGTATAATTATAATAGTTTATATTTCAGCATTGTAAGTTAGACGTTATACTATATAGACCCTTGGTGATAGACTGACGGTACGCGGACGGAAAGACGACGTTTAACTAATAGGGTTTCATTTTACCCTAGCAAAATAAATAATATAACGTAAGTATGTATGTATGTATGTATGTATGTATGTATGTATGCATGTGTGTATGTTTGTATGTTTGTGTTTGTGCGCGCGCGTGTGTGTGTGTATGTGATTGTGTAAAATATAGTATATTTTGAAAATCGTAGGAGAGTCACCAAATATTTAGCATATTATTTTTAATAAGTTCTCAGTCTGATTATAAGTCAGTAACCAGGGTATAAGTTTACACTAACAGTCGTAACTATTTCAATGTCTTATATCTAGTATTTAGTTAAACATAAACATAAATATTTACTCACGGCTATAAAATCCCTAGAAGGGGTAGCCGAGGGGTAGCCAGAGCTAAGGAACTAGAAATTCCTCAGGCACTTTTGGAAAGTTGTGTGGGGAAAAGATGGCAAAATAAAGGTTGTTGGTGATGGGTCTCCAACCGCATCGCCCAAAAATCCCTTAAAATGCCCAATACCGTTAGTCGCCTCTTACGTGCACCCACCACCGGCAGAAATGGGGTAGTGTTATTCTAAGCCGACACTACACAGCTATTTATTTAATAGACTATTACTATTTAGTAATACACTTATAATGGCGAGGGCCTAAAAATGCAAAATAATTGAACAAAATGAATTAAAGGTCATGCAATACAGTTTTTTCTCTATGTTTCTAATTATGAACTACTTTATTTAGAATCCATAAGAATGTGCGGCAATTCTAGTTAATACTCTGTTTCAGAATGTCGACTTTAATTGCTACGCATAAATCGTTAAAGTAATTTAAATTTATTTATGTGTTTGGCACATATATTCCTAGGAACCCGTGTGATTTCTGTTTCATTTCTCTTTGTGCGGGCTATTTATGAATTTTGATTCACACTCCCGCTTTTTAACTTAACAATCTTGGATCATTTCATATCCATATTGAATGGTTCTACATAATACAATTGCTACTTTAGTTTAATATCGCACTAAGTGTCATATCATAACCACATAACCATTTATTTTTCTAACTTTCTTTCCACTCTAATGCCCACGTCACATAATATATCATTGCAAATTACTCCGTTAGCTATATAATATATGCTGTTGTAATCTAAAATTAATGTGGCAATAATGAAAGTAGATGACACATTTGTACAGAGCTAACAACGACCAAACAGATAAATTGCCCTATCATATCATTTTAGTGACGCGCATGGCTTACTACTTCACTCGGAAATACCCAATTTTAGCACATTTAATTCGCAACCAATTGCAAATATGATGTAAGTATGGACAATCAGCGCAAACGGTGGCCTGGAAGCGATAAAGCGCTGCGTAAATTTTAGACGTTAAAGATGTTTACTGCATGAATACCGCTTGATACAATCCTTGCAAAAAGTTTTAAAGTACAGCAAAAAAATACAGGTAGCGCAAAAGAGGCTGCCGGTTTACATGTCATATAGCAGGACGCCAGAAAACTAAACATGAATTATTTTGGACGTATTAAAATAAATTTGACTTTTTTTACAAAAAGGTACAAATCTGTAGCACGATAATGGAAAATGTCTATATTTTTCAATAAAATTAATAGGTAATTTAATGTTTTTTGACATGAATTCCTCATGTGGGGATTATTACTCATAAATAAAAGATGTTATTAAAGGAAAGAAAAATTTCGACACTGGCGGGGTTTGAACCCGCGACCTTCGGGTATACGCCCCCGTCGCTCTGCCAACTGAGCTACAGTGTCAGTTGGCATCCAGCGCGAAATTTCTCTATCCTTTGTTTCTTTTTTACACGTTCAAGTAGTGTTTGCGTTTCCTACCTCCGAATTTGAACTAATTCGGACGGCCACTTGTCTACCTTTTCAGATAGAATGCAAATGTTGGAAACGCCTAACTATCACATAATTTAATGTTTTTTGACATGAATTCCTCATGTGGGGATTATTACTCATAAATAAAAGATGTTATTAAAGGAAAGAAAAATTTCGACACTGGCGGGGTTCGAACCCGCCAGTGTCGAAATTTTTCTTTCCTTTAATAACATCTTTTATTTATGAGAAAATTAATAGGTGTTGTCGTAAAAGAAAAGTTCCAACTAAAGAGTGTCAAAAATTTTCCTCTTCTCTGTGAGTGACAAAATTAGATTGACGATTTTGTCACAGTTTTTGAACTATATACTCTTCTGTCGCTTTAAAATAGATGGAACAATGCTGCTGGAAATCACAGGATCTTATAAACTTTTCTTAATAACAAATACTCAAATCTATAAGTCAAAGAAAGATATAAGAATTAGACATTTGCTGTGTAGTGTCGGCTTAGAATAGCACTACCCCATTTCTTCCGGTGGGTGTACGTAAGAGGCGACTAACGGTATTGGGCCTTTTGAGGAATTTTTGGGCGATGCGGTTGAAGACCTATCACCAACAACATTTATTTCATCATCTTTTCCCCACTCAACGTTCCAAAAGTGGCTGAGGAATTTCTAATTCCTTAGCTCTGGCTACCACTTCAAGGGATTTATAGCCGTGAGTATATGTATATGTATGTATGTACGTTCTTTAGCTCCTTTTGAAAGCTGAGTTCCAAAAAGATTGAAAATAAACGATGGTTAATGATTGAAATTATTTAGATGCCCTTATAACCTTCATCGTAAATATGTTTTTTTTATATCGTTATGTGCATAAATGTTATGTCATAAATTACTCGCACTAGGGGGCAGGGTTATAAACAAATAAAATTTTACATCATTATATGCAAGGTTGTGTCAGAGGTACCAAACCAATTATTTATAACATCACGTAATCTTTTTAATTAAGCTTGGATCAAAGTGTAATTAAATGAATATTTTATATTCGGCTGTAATAAACAAAATTTCATACAAGTGTGCCTTCTTAGTCACTTCCACTAATTAAGAATATAATGTGAGAGACTACTAAAATAAATAGGTCTCTATTTCAGGCTTCTAAGTGTGTGGGACCCATATGAATAGGTACAAACAAAACAAACTGAAATCAAAATGAAATACAATTACATAAATAAATAATAATGAAATGGTATTTTCAATAAAATATTATAGTTTAAAGATTATGCACTATATTTCTTTCTTTTCCTGTTGTTATTATTAGTCTTCAAATATCTGATATTTCTTCAACAGACGCTTTTTGTGTAATTGTTCCTATATAACTTTTGAAATCCGTTTAGCGCTTTCAGTCTTTCATTTCATACAAATAAATATCAATTAAGTAAGTAGTAATTAAAGTTCAATTACACAAATGTAATGCCAACTTATTAAAGTATTTCTGACGTGTTACTATATTATATTGTAACCGCATCACTAAAAAAGTGCTTAATCCAGCGCCATTTTGTCCAAACGGACAACCACAAACCTAATGACAATGCTAACTCACAACGTATGACACTTCCGTTGAACAATGGGTGACGTAATCCGGACTCGAACCGCGACCGCCAACCCGCGGCAACCACTTTTACCGGCTCACACCTACCACTATTCATTGGTATTATATATTATTTGTGGTATTATGTAATCTGTGGATCATCTCATTGGTATGTTATTTTTGGGTTAGTCCCGCTATGGTATGGTCCCGGTATGGCACCCTCTTAAAATACCTATCAAAAAGTCCCGCTATGGTACCCATCTTTTAGATCTACATTAGACAATAGAAGGTACAACTGAAAAGAAAAGTGTATCTATAAATAAATACTTTTAGGAGTGTATCAATAAAACGTCTGTTTGTGATATTAAGACAGTCATTTATTAATTCAAAATATTTTTAAAAAAATATCAAACAGTAAAACGAAATATTAATAGCAATGTAATTTTTAAAATAATCAACAATATTAATTACCAATAATCAACAATAAAAAAAATATAAAAAATCCACATCTCAGAAAAATATTACTGTAAATATTATAAACTACAAATAAAAACAACATCCAGACATAAATATTAGTTACAAATAATCAACATTGAGAAAAGGCAGTAATTGTAAATTTATATAAACTACAAAAATAATCAACAACCAACTAGACAAATATATTAATTACAAATAATCAACATGGAGAAAAGGGCGCAAATTGTAAACATAAACTACAAACAATAATCAACATCGAGAAAAAGTATTAAACATTTTAATAGGCTAAAAACAAAATTAAAATAAACTATTTTTTTAAATGTTCTGATCGAACTGTTGACTTTGATATGTTAATCAGAAAATCACCAATGGAGATAG
The DNA here is from genome assembly GCA_963576735.1 of Bedellia somnulentella. Taxonomy (NCBI): domain Eukaryota; kingdom Metazoa; phylum Arthropoda; class Insecta; order Lepidoptera; family Bedelliidae; genus Bedellia; species Bedellia somnulentella. The sequence goes on from OY755190.1 coordinate 12,433,164, forward strand.
CTTTATTTTCGTAACTTTTTGTTAGCTTTTGAATCTGGCGGTCGATTTTTATACTTGTTCTTTTTCTTGAATTTATAGGTGATCTTTTTAGTCGAAAGCTATAACAAAAATCATCAGTTATTTAAGTTAAGCTATATTTTTTTCAGTAACCGTCTGTAATAGAAGGCGACAACCAATAATATCTACCAAAATAAATAAAATCAAATCCATTTTCAAATTCTTCTATGTACTCGTATTATGTAAAAAAATATATATCTGCTTTTAAAAATATTATATCTGCTTAAAATAATCCTAATTACTCATATCGCAAAAGTACAGCTGCAAATTGCAAACTAAACCCGGAATAATACTGTCTCTCTCTATTTTCATAAAAACAAAAGGGAAGAGCTAGATACGAATTCGAGGAAGGGCTCGTCTCTATTGTTTTACGAAAAAACCGGTTGGTCAGGTAACTACCTGAAGTGAAACGACAATTACCGAGCGTGATTTGTTTAAAAATAGTATTAATAAATATTATCTTGCTTAACTATAATAGTTAAGAAAAGATATTTTTTATTAATACTATTTTTTTCTTAACGCATTGTATAACTTTTCTTTACAACAGTACCAAAAACTGAAGGGTACCATAGCGGGACTTTTTGATAGGTATTTTAAGAGGGTGCCATACAGGGACCATACCATAGCGGGACTAACCCTTATTTTTGGAATAACATATTTGATAACTTTTGGATAATGGTGTTGTTTAAAGTTGATGATTTTAGACTTGTACATACATACATATACTCACGTCATCAGTGCCCATTGGGGTAAGCAGAGTTCTGGCTCTTTAGTCTCATTTACATCCATCTATATTTTCATACATGCTCTTTAATTCTTTATATTACGGTCGCCTGCCTTTTTAAGCACACTCTCAATTTGATCCAAATGATCCTCCGTTGCAGTCCTCTACTAGCATTACCTTCCACATTGGCTCTATAGATCTTTTTCACCAAATTACTATCTTATCCAAAATTTTTTCTTTATTCTTTATGTGCTCAAACAAACCTTTTAAACAGTCCTTTAAGACATTTAAGCTTAAATATTTTACTTCATTAAAATGTAGAGTATATAGATGCGCTGTAGATAGTAATTCATTGAACATTAATTCTCTCTTTCCTTTTTACTGCTGTGCCTTATATTCGAGTGACTGTGAAACTATTATTTTGAAGGCTTTATAAATTAAGGACATGTGCAAAGAGAATAATTAATAAAAGGTTAGAACATTATTTGTTATTCGATAAGATTGTTTGCATTTTTTGTCATTAACTGTAAATATTATTTGTTTGTTTTTAAGAGAATATCTCTTTTGTCGTAACCAATAAAGAGTAGATTTTACTTGTAGTCAACTTACTGCCTACACTGAACTTATGTGTGTTTTAGAATTTCTCTCTTTGTAGTAATAAGTAAAATAACTTATGCAGTAGCGCAAATAATCGTTGCTTTCCTGTGTGTGTGTGTGTATAGAAGAGACAGATTCACATTTAGACAGCTTAATATTTTCTAAATCCTTGCTGAAAATTGGAACAATTTATTTAGTTTCTGAAGACGTCTGTGGTCGAGTGGATAGGTGACTAGTTTTTCGGTTCGGAGGTTGCGGGTTCGATCCCCGTTAAGAGAAACAATTATGTGATGAGCATACATGTTCGTTTCTTAGTCTTGGATGTTATTTATATGTGTATTATATCATATTATATATATCGTTGAATTAGTATCCCATAATACAGTATTACTTGATCTGTAGATTATATGTACGTATATTTATCTTCCTCTGCCTATTTATACTCACGGCTTTTGTAACAGAAGTTGAGTCAGGAAAAGATAAAATAAAGGAGCTTTGCATTGGTAATGGGTTCCGTATTATGTCACTGAGCAATCAAAAACCTAGTCATAAAAATACAACGCCCACACGATGTTGTGATATTGTAAACCGATTCTACACGGCATTCGATAGTTTTCACACTGTCAGCTTAGAATAGCACAGACACATTTCTTTCAGCGGTTGTCATAAGAATCGACTTAGGGTTTTGAGACATACATAAATATACTCACGCCATTAGTTCCCATTGGGGTAGGCAGAGACTATTGATCGCCACTTCGTACGATTACATTACATTACGGTTTTGAGACGTTTTAAGTATTTGTTGATGCGGTTGGACACCCATCACCAACCTTTCATTATTTTACCAACTTTAACTTCAAAAGTGGCTGACGCTCTGACTACTGTTTAGGATTTAAAGCCGTAAGTATATGTATTTATATATTATATGATTGTTGTACGTTCTCACTAAATAATCTGATACGTAAGCTATTCTGTATAAATAAAATCCCTCAGTGTACAGGATATATACATACATACTCACGCCATTAGTTTTTATTCGGGTAGGCAGCGACTATCGCTCGTCGCTTTGTACGATCCTGACAAACCTCTCTAGTTTCGCTTACTTCCATCAATATTCTCATACATGCTCTTTTATTCTGCATACTTATAGGATCCAATCGATTTTATCGATAAGCTAGAAAAGACCGTAAAAACTCATTAGTGAGTAATTCCAATTGAATCGTATTACATTGGTAATTATGTCAATTGTTGGAAGAAAATGGCGTGTCTTTGTTACATGTTGGTTACAGGTTTTCTTATTTTTTGTTGCAATCAAATTATCACAGTCTTAAATAAAACATATGTAGAAATGTATGTGTATATATATATGGCGACTAACGGTATTGGGGGCTTTTAAGGAATTTTTGGGCGATGCGGTTGGAGACCCATCACCAACAACCTTTATTTCACCATCTTTTCCCCACGCAACTTTCCAAAAGAAATTATTATTTCCATGTATTTTTTATGTAATGTGATACATATGTATACGAGTCTAACACTGTATGAAACAACTGTAAATGTGACAATGTCACGCGATATTCAGGAGTATTAGTACCTCTGCCAACCCTTTCGGGATAAACGGCGTGAACGTTTGAGTTTGAGTTAAGTCCAAGTAATAACTCTAAGAGAACGTTAAGAATGAAGTAATCACAGATGTAATAATAAAGATATAGATCAGCCTTCGAGCGTCCATTGTGCAACTAGTGCAGACCACTTTTAACATAAAAGCACTGCTTTTTGTTTATCTTAACATAATTAATAGCTATTTAGTATCGGGTTTATATAGAATCAACCCATTTCTGTCCCATCACCGATGATCCTTAATTTTACAACCCTGATCTTTCGAAAGTTCCGAATGTGGCTAAGGTACTGATTAGTCCGAAGCTTCCCATTTCGGGAAATATAGCCGTGAGTATATGTATGTACATTTTAATAAATAATAAGGGTTTTAAACCTAACTTTAATGTTATTGAAAGTCTGTTTTACCATCTGTTTTTTGTGATATCTGTGACTTTGAATATGTGAATATCTTATTATCTATAAGACATCAATACCTTAGAACCTTTTAGTATTCGTGTTGAGCCCTTCATTATATTGAAACTAGAAACGAAGACAAAGCAAACGAAATTAAATATATACCCTTTCATTAATCCCTGTAAGTGGCGTCCCTGTAAGATATTGATGTCTCTACCTACCCCATTTTAAACTAATACCGTTAGGGTAAGAGAAATTGGATGTAATATATTTTTTTACAAATAAAACAGGTCTAGAGGGTCTCAGGTAGGCAGGTCAATTCTTTACACAAAATTGTAGTATCCTACAATCAAAGAAGTTAAACATAGTTTCGAAAACAGCGAAGCTTTTGAGCGATCTGTATTCGCTAGATTAAGCGCTAAGCGCACATGCTATTTTATCGCTGAAGTACAAATGCGCAAAGTACACAGTGCTAAATCTAACAAATGGCGCTTTAAACGCTAAGCTAGCACTGCATGACCTCTATGAAAGTGACCTTTGCAAGCTGTCTAGCGAGATAGCTCATAGGAAATACACGGATGTATCCTGCAAGACGTAAACCTTCTAACCTTAAAGCTATAAACCTAATTCAAGTAATAAGAAAGTATGTTGTATTTAGCTTGTACTTTTAAAATATCCATACATCCATATACTCACTCCGTAAGTTCCCATCGGGGTAGGCACAGACTATCGATCGCCACTTTTTACGATCCTGGCAAACTTCTCTAGTTTCATTCACATCAATGTTTACATACATGCTCTTTTATTCTTCATACTTCGGACTGCCTTTTGCCTTTACTAATCCATATATATGCAAGAAAATAAAAAAAGGTTAGGCAAATAAAAGTAAATTGTGTTTTGTTTTTCATTCTAAATAAGATTTCAAATTAATCGGAGTCGGTTATCATACTTAAATCCAATAAAACTTAACTGGGTTATAACTTAGCAGAAGAGCAAGCACGAGCGCTACTTTATCGACTCGATAACGGTTAGAATGAGATGGCAGTATACGATACTAAGTAAGTGCATAAGAGATGGCTGCTTTATCCCACGCGATAACTAGTTTAAACACGGCTCGTGCTTTCCCTGCAGAATATAATATGTTTTTTTACGCGCTAAATTCCAGACAAATCGCCGGTAAACGTCCAAAAAACACGTTCTTTGCATTCATTATGCATGAAAATTAATTGATAGCAACATATTTTGCCATATTTTTTGAAAAGTTACCTGCCATCAATCCCAGTGTTCCTCAGATAATATACATTTCCAAATAACTATAATTTGAAGCCGGGCAAGTCTATGTGAATTCCATGGCGTAAGTATTTGGTTGAGATTAAATAGACATAAATACATTTACTCACGGCTATAAATCCCAGGAAGGGTAAGCCAGAGCTAAAGAATTAGAAATTCCTCAGCCACTTTTGGAAGTTGAGAGGGGAAAAGATGGTAAAAATAAAGGTTTTTGGTGATGGGTCTCCAACCGCATCGCCCAAAAATCTAATAAAAAGCCCCAATACCCTTAGTCGCCTCTTACGACACCCGTGGGTAGAAAGGGGTAGCGACATTCTAAGCCGGCACTACACGGCAACTAGAATGATAAATATATTGTTCTCTTAGATGTACTTTTATCTAGAATCAAGAAAACTTATTGTATCTTCATCAAAATATATGAGCCAAGAAAGGTTATATGTGAAATAACGTGGTAAATGTTTCCAATAGATGAGGGCAGCGCAAGTGAGGGTCGACTCTTCACATCGAGAAAGATAAATAGGCATACTTATCTCTTCTTACACCTATTAAAGTTTATTTCTATATTGCTCGCACCCAACGAATATTCAGATTTAGACATTTTTGATAAGTTTTTAAGCCGACACTACACAGCAATGTGAATAGCACTACCCTATTTCTCCGTGGGTGTACGTAAGAGGGGATATTGATAGATATTGGGGCTTTTTAATGGACTTTTGGGCGATGCGGTTGGAGACCCATCACCAGCAACCTTTATTTTACCATCTTTTCCCCACTCAACTTTCAAAAGTGGGTGAGGAATTTCTTATTCCGAAGCTCTGGCTACCCCTTCTAGGGATTTATAGCCGTGAGTATATGTATGTATGTTGATAAGTGAGTATTCATGGTCATATTCGACGTATCCAATGATACCTCCGTAATGGTCGTTGGTTTCATCAACTAGAAATCGCCAATATTAATATTGCTCTATACACATCCAAAACAGAATATTTGTTGCGTGCAAGGGAGACAGAAATAAATGTTAATATGGGTAGAAGAAACACGTATGGTAAATATCGTTTTCGGTTGATGAGTAGACCATTTCACGCATTCAAAGAAATGGCTATTCTAACATAGCAAATAGAGACCTACTTTATTAACACAGAGACAAGAAGATGTCCGCAATTAAAAATAAACGATTTGATTACTCAACGACCTAAATATTGTCACAGCATCATCAAACATTGCTGTTGACAATGCGATTTAATATAATTGAATTATTAGCCAACATTCAGCGGAACTAGCTCGCTTATAATTTTAATGGAAAATGAAATGTAGGCGTGTATTGTAGTTGCGTGGCTGAGCAATATCTAACTCTTCAGCTTTGGCTACCCTTTTATGGATTAATTTCCGTGAGTATAATATGTTTAATGCATGCTGAAACAAGAATGAGAATGTTACTTTTTCTATAGAATACAGACAAAGGCCGTAATTAGATTTGCAGAACTTTGGTAATACGATCATCGATACTAAGGGCCCCATATTATATGTGTATTTAAAAGGTAACCATTGTAGTATGAATAATGCAATCAATTATTCGATGGCGACGAACAATTAGAATAGAATAGAATAACTCTTTATTGCACATCAAACACAAATTTACAAAAGAAATTATCATACAGTTTACATTGAGGTACAATTGGCGGTCTTATCGCTAAAAGCGATCTCTTCCAGACAACCTTTGGAAGGTGAGATCGGTAAATTAGTTATCTGGGTAGATGCACAAAACAAGCTTGCTTAAAACTAACTTATTTAATTGGAATAATAAATAATAACATAATTATTAATTATACAAAATAATAATTAGCTGTAATTGGGATTCAAATCGCTTACTTAGAAGAACTAATAACGATATTAATCATAATAAATAAGGATTTTGTAAGAAATTTGCTGAGCAATATCGTCATAATAAAGGTATCGACAAAGATTTCCAATTAAAAGTATGTTTCGAACAAACTAGTTGATATAGTAAGTAATTTTGGGTCTGGATGACAACAGAAATTTATTACCAACGACCCTTCTTTTTACAATTCAATCCTCTCACAACTATCAGAAGAAGCAACGGAATATCTGATTCCAAACTTTTACTCCTTATTAGCATTGACAGCCAACCAACACTAGTGGTTGATACATATACATACATATACTCACGGCTATAAATCCCGAGAAGGGGTAGCCAGAGCTAAGGAATTAGAAATTCCTCAGCCACTTTTGGAAACTTGAGTGGGGAAAAGATGGTAAAGTAAAGGTTGTTGGTGATGGGTCTCCAACCGCATCGCCCAAAAATCCCTTAAAAGCCCCAATACCGTTAGTCGCCTTTTACGACACCCGTGGGTAGAAAGGGGTAGCGATATTCTAAGCCGGCACTACACGGCAACCATTAACCCCACGATAATACTTATTGGCACAAGAAAGGCATACAAAGCCGTGCATTTAGCATCTAAGTGGATGGTCAAGTGTCACTGACCTCGGGTTGGCCCATTCACCCCACTTCTAAAGGAGCAAGGGAATATCTAGTCCAAAGATCTTGCTACTCCCTTATTAGGATTTATACCTAAGAGTGTTGGTAGAAAAATAAATTATACAAACAACATTTGCACAAAGCGAAATTAAATACCCAACTGCAAAACCATTTTTTTAATTTGTTGTTAGTGATGGGTCTCCAACCGAATCGCCCAAAAATTCTTTAGAAGCCCAAATTCCGTTAGTCGCCTCTACGTACACAAACCGGAAGAGATGAAGTAGTGCTATTCTAAGCCAATATATATTGTATATTCATTATAAAGAAAATAACATTTTACAATAATTATACAGTGGTCACTTAATCCTCTTCCAAGGTTTAATTGTGACCACCGTCCCCCGCTCTTACATTGCAAATTCGGTATGCAAAGTATTTTTTTGGTATTTATTAAATATTTTTATTCGATAGCAAACACGAAAATAAAAAACTAATTTGAATATTTTTAATTTAAAATGAGTAATTGTAAAGTTATGATTTTTTAAAGATTGTTACAATTTTTGTACTTAATGACGTCATCAATCGAAAATATCACGTAGCGACATGCAAATATAGCGAAATGTTTGATAATTATGTTGCTAATTGCAAAACATTTCACGAATTTGTGATCTCAAATGAAATTATTATGATATTATACTAAAGAAACCTATTATTTCCGATATTTTATTAAAAAACTTCAAAAACAAATGTCTTTGAAATAACACTGAAGGTCAAATACTGTTACAGTTTTTGGATAAAATAACGGTTACCTTAGCTTTGTTTGATTTAATTTCAAGAGAATATGTTTTAAAAACATAATATATCGAAATGGTTTCGTAATCAGCACCACTTTTGTAAAACTTTGCATACCGAATTACAGTTGATTGTATCGCCTCTTAGTGACGTCCTCTATTCATATTTTTAACCCCACGATAATTCGTATTGGCAGAAAGGCATACAAAGCCGTGCATTTAGCATCTAAGTGGATGGTTGAGTGCCAGTGACCTCGGGTTGACCCTGACCGCAGCACGCGCGATGGTGGACGTGCTCGGCTCGACGCGCGTTGCACGACCAGCCAGCACGCTTTGGTTACCGTGAGCTCGGTTAGAAAGAGATGAAAATATACGATGCTTTAGAATTTAAAAAATAAAAATATATTTTTTAGTCTGTTGTAGTCTATATTTACTCAAACTCAAACGTTCACGCCGTAGATCCTCGAAGGGGTTGGCAGAGGTACTAATATTTCTGATCATGACGTTACATTGTCATCTGGGGTTTAGAGTACCCACGTTTTGCTTGATACGTGAATAGGGGGCAAGCCTATCACCGTATATATTTCGTGTAAGTATTTCACTTATTACTACTACTACTATACTTTAATACTTACTTAGTATTTTGATGCTAAGTTTGAAGTATTCTTTTTTATTTAAGATTGATGGATGTAAACGAAGCTGGAGAGGTTTGCCAGAATCATACAAAGTGGCGATCAATAGTGTCTACCTACCAATGGGAAATAGTGGCGTGAGTTTATGTATGCAGAGGAAGATCGCAGAAGACACATTTGAACCAAACAGAGAGTGTGCTTCAAAAGGCAGTCGTCCGAAGTATGAAGAATAAAAGAGCATGTATGAAAAGATTCATGCAGGTTAACGAAGCTAGGGAGGTTAGCCAGGATCGTACAAAATGACGATCAATAGTTTCTGCGTTCCCCAATGGGAACTAATGGCATGAGTAATACATATAGTATTTAAGTTACTTTGAAAGTGTGAAAGAGATAGCTGTTTCAAACCACAAGCTGCTAGTTAAAAGTGGTTGCACTGCAAACCCGCTTGCATTTCTGAACGGAACTGAATCGTTGGTTTGCGAGAATTCCAATTACTAGTATGCTATTTGTTCTTGACCCTTTGAGTAAATTAATCTAGGTAAGCAGTGGGCTTGTACCCAACCAAAGCCTTGCAGTTTTTTTTACAATGTCTAATGTAGGAAATAAAAATGGACTAATATAGAACTTTGAATTGTTATTTTTCCTAGAAAACTGAAGGACCCATAACACCACATATTATTTTTCTAATCCGAATGTTTACTTTTAACAAGTTGTGAACATGCGTGAGTCAATAAAATTTACAAAAAAAATATTCGAGGACACGAGGAAACCCAAACGGAATAGCCAAAACCTCGGAATTAACACTTCCTCCGCTACTTTTGAAAGTTGATGTTAAAAATTACAAATTATATTTTGAGCAAAATGTTCGAGTAACGTATGCTATAAAAGCTGACCAGGCAAACGTTGTTTTGCCATATAAATTACTTCTAGGGAATTTATAATCTATAAAATAAAATTATATGTTCAGGATGGACAACCCTTATCACTAAGGAGCAAAAAAAAGTTGTTACAAACCTATTCTCAGACCGGTCCAGCCGTTTCGAAGGAGTTTGGTGACGAACAGTGTGACACGTGAATTCTATACATTAGATTATCCCAAAACAACTTTTTATATTGGTCACAGATTAATAAACACCATTACATCTTTAGCTGAGATTATTATACCCCAGAGCATAATATCCAAGCGTTTAAAAAACATAACATAACATAAACGTTCACGCCGAATATCCCTGAAGGGGTTGGTAGAGGTACTAATACTTCTGAACATCACGTGACTTTGTCACCTGGTGTTCAGAGTACCCACGTTTTGCATAGACAGTGTACTCACGTGATAGGGGGCAGGCCTATCGCAGTTTTGTACGAATGCACTGTCACATGACTAAGTACAACTCAGCTATGTGGGTTTCCTCACGATGTTTTCCCTTACCCTACCGTTAACAACCGTAATAAATTAACCACACATATGTCTTTAGAAAAGACAAATTGGTGTAGGCCCGACCCAGGATTTGAACACTAGTCGTTTGCACGATAACCGAGTGTTCTACCCACTGGGCTATCACGGTACGGTTTAAAAAAGCGTTTAACAATTATAAATCTTAATAGGGACGAAAGTTTATATGACCCAGATTGACACATTCCAATGGTCATTTAAATCCATCAATTTACGATGCTGTGTAGTGTCGGCTTAGAATAGCACTACCCCATTTCTTCCGGTGGGTGTACGTAAGAGGCGATTAACGGTATTGGGGCTTTTAAGGGATTTTTGGGCGATGCTGTTGGAGACCCATCACCAAAAACCTTTATTTTACCATCTTTTCCCACTTAACTTTCCAAAAGTGGCCGAGAAACTTCTAGTTCCTTAGCTCTGGCTACCCCTTCTAGAGATTTACAGCCGTAAGTATATGTATGTATGTAATTTACGATGATACAAACTTCGTGATATGTTATGTTGCAACGTTATGCGTTGAGTTTAAAACATCAATCTTTCAAAATCTATAATTAACTAATGTGTCAATGAGAGCCGACGATGCGAAATGTCAATTTTATATGAGTCCATTGTGTATTGTGGATTGTGATTAATGTGGCTTTGTGTTGTTCGTCATTGGAAATTTGTAACTTCGTGTCGGGAGAAAGAATGTTATTCTGTTAAAATAATACATAGATATAAATATCATGCATACATACATACATATACTCACGGTTATAAATCCCTTAACGGGGTAGCCAGAGCTTTGGAATGAGAAATTCCTCAGCCACTTTTGGAATTTGATTGGGGAAAAGATAGTAATAATAAGTAAATGTTTTTGGTGACGAGTCTCCAACCACATCGCCCAAAAATCACTTCAGAAACCCCTACACCCTTAGTCGCCTCTTACGATCACCACGGGTAGAAATGGGGTAGTGTTATTCTAAGCCGACACAACACGGATATAAATATCATACATGTGAAAATTCGCGTTTAATCGCATTGCGAAGTATGAGTGAGTTGGTCAATGGTCAGTTTGTCTGTAGTGACTTGATGAGACTATATAGTTGAATTTAAGTATGATTGATTCATCACATCCGAAGCAACAGTATAGTCATTTTAGGTATTGACGTTTTAAAAATATCTGTAAAGATCTTTATGAAATGAAACGAAAAGTATTTAATCCACGTTTACCCATAACTCACGACTGTAATCCTAAATTGAGTAGCCAATGATTCAGGATAGAAAATTCGTCAGTCTATTCTGTAAGAAGAATAGGGAAAAGCATATACTCACGTCTTTAAATCCCTTAACGGGGTAGCCAGAGCTTTGGAATGATAAATTCCTCAGCCACTTTTGGAAGTTGATTGGGGAAAAGATGATAATAATAAACGTTTTTGGTGATGGGTCTCCAACCACATCGCCCAAAAATCACTTAAAAAGCCCCTATACCCTTAGTCGTCTCTTACGATCACCCACAGGTAGAAATGGGGTAGTGCTATTCTACACGGCAAAGATTAATGAATAATAAAGAGTTTCCAACCACAACGCCCGTAAATAATTATAAACTCCTGAACTCCGAATCGCCACATACGTAGATGCCCAATGTAATAAAATGAGGTAGTGATATTTACTCACTACATACCTTTTTACCCATACCCATGGGTGTCGTAAGAGGCGACTAAGGGTATGGGGCTTTTTAAGTGGTTTTTGGGCGATGCGGTTGGAGACCCATTACCAACGATATTTTATTTTTACCATCTTCTATCCTATCAACTTCCAAATGTGGCTGAGGAGTTTCTAGGGATTTATAGCCGTGAGTATATGTATGTATGTATATGTATTATTTATATATATATGTATATTGTATATGTATATGCCGTGTAGTGTCAGCTATCTCTTCCCCATTTCTTCCGGTGGGTGTACGTAAGAAGCGACTAACGGTATTGGGGCTTTTAAAGGATTTTTGGGCGATGCGGTTGGAGACACATCACCAACAACCTTTATATTACCATCTTTTCCCCACTAAAATTTCCAAAAGTGCTTGGGGAATTTTTATTCCTTAGCTCTGGCTACCCCTTCTAGGCATCTATAGCCGTGAGTATATATATGTATATATGTATGTATGTATTATTTATTTTTGCACTTGTTTAGCTCAATCTAACTATCCGATATGGTTCATCTTAAAAGTTCAGCCGCTTAGCAAGATGTCTGAGAGAGAGAGAGAGAGACACATATGAGAAGTGGAATACTGACAGTTTTAGTATGTACAATCTGTCAGTATGTCACATTTACGAACCAAACTCTCTCTCACACATATCACCCTAATGCAATGGGATTAATGAAAAGGCTTGTTTTTATGTTAAATTCTGTGCACGTTTGTCGTTGTCATCTATTCTGGATAGACTCAAGATAGAATATCTTGGATGGATGGAATAACATACGACACAAATTTAAAAAAAAATATGCTGTGTAGTGTCGGCTTAGAATAGCACTATCCCAATTCTTCCGGTGGGTGTACGTAAGAGGCGACTAACGGTATTAGGGCTTTTAAGGGATTTTTGGGCGATGCGGTTGGAGACCCATCACCAACAACCTTTATTTTACCATCTTTTCCCCACTCAACTTTCCAAACGTGGCTGAGGAATTTCTAATTCCTTAGCTCTGGCTACCCCTTCTAGGGATTTATAGCCGTGAGTATATGTATGTATGTAAAACATAGTTTTAAGAATCAGCATTTAATGGTTAGATATGCATAAAATAGGCCTGCCCCCTATCACGTGAGTACACTGTCCATGCAAAACGTGGGTACTCTGAACACCAGGTGACAAAGTCACGTGATGTTCAGAAGTATTAGTACCTCTGCCAACCCCTTCGGGGATATTCGGCGTGAACGTTTATGTTATGTATGCATAAAAATAGGTATGCATTTGGTAATTTTACTAATGTCCTTATTATGTGTGTAAAGAACAATGGTCAATTAAAGTTCTATTTGAACATTAGCTGTTCAAGAACATTAACCTTCGGCAATAAAAATGTTCTCAACTAAGAGAAGTAAAAATTTAGAAAAATTTAAATGAAAATATGTGATTATTGGCATTTTATTTGAAGCGGAATTACGGGAAATAACTTTCTATAGAAAGTGTATGTGTGTACCTTCTACTTTATTTAAAAATCACTTTCCTAAATTGGCTATTTAAGCCATTGATTGTAGGGCGATATGGCTGGGAACACATTACAAACTATATTTAATTGTACCATATTTAAGCGAATAAACTTCTAAAAGCACCCGAAGATTTTCTAATTCTAAAGCTCGGGCTGTTTGTTTTTGGGTTTAAAGCTGTAAGGATTTGTATACATACATATGCCCACGGCTATATTTCCCTAGAAGGGGTAGCCAGAGGTAAGGAATTATAAATTCCTCAGCCACTTTTGGAAGTTGAGTGGGGAAAAGATGGTAAAAATAAAGGTTTTTGGTGATGGGTCTCCAACCGCATCGCCCAAAAATCCAACAAAAAGCCCCAATACCCTTAGTCGCCTCTTACGACACCCGTGGGTAGAAAGGGGTAGCGACATTCTAAGCCGGGACTACACGGCTAAGGAGGATTTGTATGTATGGAATGGCACAAACATGTAACATGTGTATGCCTATTTATAATAAGAGATTGAATGATAGTCTCTTCAACCGGTTTACAGTACAATGATCTATGGCTTCTTCAAACAGTTGATAATTGAAGAGGGTAATACAAAACATGAGAGATATTCCAATGGTATAGATTTACATACATACATACACTCACGGCTATAAATCCCTTGAAGGGGTAGCCAGAGCTAAGGAATTAGAAATTCTTCAGCCACTTTTGGAAAGTTGCATGGAGAAAAGATGGTGAAATAAAGATTGTTAGTGATGGGTCTCCAACCGTATCGCCCGAAAATCCCAATACCGTTAGTCGCCTCTTACGGACACCCACCCGAAGAAATGGGGTAGTGCTATTCTAAGCCGGCACTACACAGCAAACATAGGTATAGATTTAGAATAGCAATTTCCCATCTCTTTTCATAGATTATGCGAGCGACTAAGTGCACCGGTGCGTTTCAAATTAATGGTGGGCGATGCGATTTGTAATGGTTACGCATCAACTACGATTTTTATATCTTAACTAGCGGACCGGGGTAAGCACAGGTATTAAGAGAATTTAAAAGAATATCCGTTTAAGATACTTATCGGTATAAAGTACAGACAGACAGACCAATAACTTCTTTTTTATATGCAGCGAATGGATATTCATATTACAAAAAGACACTCCATTTTTTATTTGTATAAGTCATAACTAAATTTTTAAAGTTAATTTTTATTTTACAGGCTACAAGGAAGAAACGGGCAGATAGAGCATCAAGGTAGAAGGAGACGGAACATGTCTGCCTATCCCCCCATGATAATTCAGATAGTTTATATTATCTGTTACAATATTTGTATATATATACATTATTGTATTGTATATATATACTCGAGCAAATTTATTAATACTGATTTATAAGATTAGCGGAACTTGATTGGGTGACGAATTGCATTAGAACTGCTAGTTAATTTTATACGATATTATCATACCTTAGTCGGAATGCTAATACTGCAAATATTGAACAAAACTTTATATAAGCTGTGTATATTAGCTGTGTAGTATCGTCTTAGAATAGCACTACCTAATTTCTACGTGTGGGTGATCGTAAGAGGCGACTTGAGGTATAGGGGCTTTTTAAGTGAATTTGGGCGATGCGGTTGGTGACCCAAAAACAACATCATTAATTTTTTTAATCTTTTCCCTATCCAAGTTCCAAAAGTGGCTGTGGAATTACAACTTCCGAAGCTCTGGCGGTTACCTTCTAGGGATTTCTAGCCGTGAGTATATGTAGTATGTACCTTTTATAAGATTTGACAATAAGCTGCTTTTCACGCCTAAATTAAAACAGAATAGTTAAAAGAAACGGTTGTAATGTGATTAAAAATTTTCAGCATGTGAAATATAGTTTAAACATCTTTTCAGACATTCTTGGATAACAATCGTTTTGTTTCAGTATTCATGAGATACTGTTAATAACAATTGAGGTGGTGAAAATATCTTTATTTTTTTTGTACGTCACAAAGAGTGGGAATTTATGGCACACACGTAGGCTGAATATCAGATTGAGTAAGAAAAATTATACGTTATGTATAATTCATTTTAACCGAAATATTTAGGACCAAGTAATACAAATCAGACGTTTATGATGTGCGAACCATTTGACTCACCCATAATTTAGATCGCTGTTCACACGATGCATGTAATGTAACCTGCGCAACTGCCCAAAGATTATTTGCGCCCTGTGTATATTTTTTTCGAAAGGATTGGTTGCTGCTGGCCCTGCGGCCTGTGCGGCTTCACCATGACTTTATGTGCCGGGCAGCTGAGAGCCGCCCTGGCGGGACAAAGGAGTGTACATACATACATACATATACTATATATTCATATACTCACGCCATTAGTTCCTATTGGGGTAGGCAGAGACTATCGATCGCCACTTCGTACGATCCTGACAAACCTCTCTAGCTTCAATTACATCCATCAATCTTTTCAAACATGCTCTTTTATTCTTCATACTTCATACTTGTAAAAAGGAAAGTAAAAAGGTGCAAAGGAGTGTACCTAAGCTATATCGGATAGAGAGTCCTTTGTAAGTACCAAATAACTCCTTTAATAGTTTAGTACACACATGAGTGAATGAGGCAATAAAGCAATTTCATCACTTATCAAAATGGAGTATGCACATCGTTCAAGGCTATTTGAAAGATAGATTTGTAGAGGTGCTTGATCCGTAGCTAATCTGAAATGTTTTGTTTATGGTCATCACGCCAATAGTATTGACCAGCTGTGTTGTAAATGTAATGTTCTAGGTATCAAATATTTAAAGCGAAAAGGCGCTGTAAGTAAACCATAAAGCATGTAAAATAATAATAGTCCAAGATCCCGGTGCCCCCAGACGTTACTTATTTTCTCATGAGAAATATAAATGGGATAAAGTAGTGTTAGTACGTACTTTGAGTGTGAGCATACCTGCTACCTTGGGTCGACGGCCAATTCATAGTTACCAGGTGCTAAAGGTAGATGAATACAGTACTGATTTTTCTTAAATTCTCAGTGCTAATTTTTACATATGTTTTAGATATTGTTGTTAAAAATTAATAATCATTATTGCCAGACACTTTCCATCGGCGCTTACCCTTACCAGACGCTTTAAAGCTTCAAAAAAAAATAACATATTCTTACTTACAATCTCACTCTTGATTTTTATGTATGATACTTGGGGAACTATTTGAACACCCCTGGTCAGCAGCCAGACCGATTAGAGGGGTCAAACATCCCCCAAGACACACATAAAGTGTCGCTAAAATTCTGCTCTGTTCGATATAATCAAGAGAGATTAAAGATTCGTTACATACAAAATACATCATACATCTTTACTGTCATCATCGTCTAAGTTTGATAAGTCATTATCAACCCAATGTTGGCTTTGACTATCTTCATTATCATCCATATTACTTTCATTTTCTGTAACATAATAAGCATAAGCATAATAAGCATAAACGTTCACGCCGCATATCCCCGAAGGGGTTGGCAGAGGTACTAATACTTCTGAACATCACGTGACTTTGTCACCTGGTGTTCAGAGTACCCACAAAAATAACATAATTAAGAATCAAAGAGTTATACGGTTATATCATTTATTCAAATTTAAAGTATAATACCTGATTCTTCTTGAAGCGATTCACTGACAAAGCTCGGCAATTGGTCCCCATCAAACCAGTTAAAATGATATTTATTATCTTTTAACGTCCACCCATTATTGTCAGGACTAAAAATACAAATTTTCTTCATATGAGCATTTTTCCAGAGACTAGTGATATAATTAGCTCGTCGAAACTGCTGTGAAAGCTCACTTTTGCATGGTGGTAAGTTACTAGCATCAAAGTTTTTCACATTTTTACGATTGAACTCTTCATTTACGTCACAAACCATATAAGTGTTGATGAAGAGTTGGAGTCGAGCAGCATCTACGTCAATTATTCCGGCCACGTTGTACAGTTCACAAATATTTTTTTGTATAGTGTTGAACACATTTTGCTCCAGTTCTAAGTCACTGAATAAGTCTACATCGCCGAGTTTCATAAATGCTATCTGGTACCCTACTTTTTTTCTCAATACATTAAATGGCCTTTGCTTGCCTTTTCTAAAAAAAGCTGGATTGTTATCACAACCAGTTATTGCGTGAAATCCTGGCAAGCAACGGCTTAATGTAGGTCCTAAATGTTTATAAATCTCAGTGATATCAATGTATCTAACTTTATATCCATAAATAGATATCTCTCTCACACTCAAGCGTACAAATAATGACCTCGCGCTTATACACATAGCGACACTTTATGTGTGTCTGGGGGGATGTTTGACCCCTCCAATTGGTCTGGCTGCTGACCAGGGGTGTTCAAATAGTTCCCCAAGTATCATACATAAAAATCAAGAGTGAGATTGTAAGTAAGAATATGTTATTTTTTTTGAAGTTTTAAAGCGTCTGGTAAGGGTAAGCGCCGATGGAAAGTGTCTGGCAATAATGATTATTAATTTTTAACAACAATATCTAAAGCATGTGTAAAAATCAGCACTGAGAATTTAAGAAAAATCAGTACTGTATTTATCTACCTTTAGCACCTGGTACCTATGAATTGGCCGTCGACCCAAGGTAGCAGGTATGCTCACACTCAAAGTACGTACTATCACTACTTTATCCCATTTATATTTCTTATGAGAAAATAAGTAACGTCTGGGGGCACCGGGATCTTACTCTATAAGTTTTGGCAGAGATGCCGTGTAGTGCCGGCTACCCTATGTCACTACTCCTTACTACCAACGGGTGTCGTAAGAGGGATTTAGGGTACATGCATACATATACTCACGGCTATAAATCCCAAGAAAGGAGTAGCCAGAGCTAAGGAATTAGAATTCCTCAGCCACTTTTGGAAGGTGCATGGGGAATAGTAGTGAAATAAAGGTTCTTGGTGATAGGTCTCCACCCGCATCGCCCAAAAATCCCTTAAAAGCCCCAATACCGTTAGTCGCCTTTTACGTACACCCACCGGGAGAAATGGAGTAGTGCTATTCTAAGCCGACACTACACAGCAAAACTTAGGGTATTCGGCTTTTTTAAGCAATTTATGGGCGATGCGTTTGGAGACCCATCTTGTCATAGGTAAAAAATAATGTATGGCAGCTAATTTCAGTGATGGGCAGTTTTTGAGATATACTGTTTTGAAAAATCGTCTACCTTGATGACATAATTATGATATTTTAACGAGTGTTTCTATGTTTTGTACCAAATTGTACATTCTGTTGTATTTCATGATTATCATGCTTAAACCAAACTGAAGCCAGGTTTAACAACTAGTATTGCTTAAAAACGACTCGAGTATCTCAACCAGTACTAAATTCAGATCGAGAAAGCGCTGAATCTCGCGCCTAGCAAGTTTTATAATTTAGTGCATCGAATTGTTATTTATTGTGTCTATGACGTAAAGACATCAATAACACATGACGTTGTATACGAGTACAGTAAAAAAGACGAACGCATCACATTATACTGTTATAGATTATGATTTATAGCCAATAAAGTAATCACGCTGAGCATTCATAAATGTTTGCATCATACATATTTGGTTGGCAGAGGTACCAATACTCCTGAACTCACATGGCAAGCGCCATCTAGTTTATATTGCATATTTTATAAAGTGGAAGGGAATGTTAGTAGAGGATGGCCAATCGAGAGGATGGATGATAGGAAATTGGTAAAAGGTATCTATAGAGCTAATGTGGAAGGTAATGTTAGTAGAGGACGACCACTTAGGAGACATTTAGACCAGGAGTTTGCTCAAAAAGGCAGGCATCCGAAGTATGGAGAATAAAAGAGCATGTATGAAAAGATTGACGGATATAAACGAAGCAAGAGAGGTTGGCCAGGATCGCACAAAGTTGCGATCGATGGTCTCTGCCTACCCTAATGGGAAATAATGGCGTGAGTATGTATTTTATAATTCTATATCGGTATATACCTTCCTTCGGTATAGCCGTGTAGTGTCGGCTTAGAATAGCACTACCCCGTTTCTACCGATGGGTGTACGTAAGAGGTGACTAACGGTATTGGGGCTTTTTAAGGGATTTTTGGGCGATGCGGTTGGAGACCCATCACCAACAACCTTTATTTTACCATCTTTTCCCCACGCAACTTCCAAAAGTGGCTGAGGAATTTCTAATTCGTTAGCTCTGGCTACCCCTTCTAGGTATTTATAGCCGTGAGTATATGTATGTATGTATGTAAATATGTATTAAGCTAATAATCGTGCTTTTAAATGTACATCAACTTCAAGGTTTTACACGTACACACAATAAATAATTTAATATGAACGATTATGTTTTGAATTACTACTGATCGATTGAGGGTCATGAGGAAACATAACCTCTCCCTCTACATGAATATTTGACTGCAGGTTACCTTCCGGCTTGCATCGATTTGATTAAATAATATAAATATTATGAAAAGTGATATAATCGAGCGCATCATTCTACCGAACAGTGTTTCACAACCGTCGGGCTAACGTTCTCATAATAAAACTACATTCGAAATTATATACAAGAGCAGGAGTTGGCTAAGAGGCGACTAAGGGTATTGGGACTTTTAAAGCGATGCGGTTGAAGACCCATCAGCGACAATCCTTTATTTCTACGAACCTTTATCCTTTTTTTGGGTTTTATGGCCGTGCGAATATTTATGTATAGCATATGTATGTATGTGATATAATCGAACGCATCGTTCAAAAAGTCTTTCACAACCGTCAGCTGACGTTCTCATAATAAAACCGCACCACAAATTATATACTAGAGCAGACTTTGGTCGAATATGATGGCGTCACAATAAAACTATAAACTCACTTATGTAACGGAAGGAAATTAGATTATCAACGCGTTGTGGTGTTATGGCTATTTATTATATATGCAAATTTTTCTCACATATAAATTAATTTTAGGAAAAAATATTAAATGACGATGGCAGTTACAGAGACAATAGATCGCTAATTATGCAGAAAGGCTTCGGATTCATGTTCTGATCTACAAAAATACGTAACGATAAGAACAGAGTTGTAAGGTAATCGCGAGACTCTAATTTTGAACAACCGCTTTGTTACTAAGTTAAGGACTAAAAGACTCTATCATTCGTGAGGCGCCAAAATTAATGGAAGTCTTTATCAAAAAAAGCCTTAAAGCCTAAGTCTCTTTCACCACTTTTAGAAGACTTAGGACCTTTATCACTACTTCAGTTATTTGTGGTTTGAACGACATCTAAGGTATATTTGATACCTCTAAATAACGCATGGATCCACCCGTTTTTTTTTGTTTTTCATGCGAGATTAGTAGGCAAATTAAGTAGTTAAAACTAATCAAGTTATATTAGTTGTAATAAAATTGTATGGCACTTACATTGTATAATAATTCCCGTGAGAGAGGCAGCTGCTACGTGGCTGGCAACCCCATGCCGTCCCCCGCCCCGCTGACCGCACCCCGCGCTCGTCTGCTTCTGGCTGACACCGATTCAATCTTATTAGCATTCTGAAATAAAGGAAATCTTGATTAAGATATAGTAATAAATATTAAGAAACTTTAACTGTTTGCTGTGTAGTGTCGGCTTAGAATAGCACTACCCCATTTCTTCCGGTGGGTGTACGTAAGAGGCGACTAACGGTACTGGGGCTTTAAAGGGATTTTTGGCCGATGAGGTTGGAGACCCCATCACCAACAACCTTTATTTTACCATCTTTTCCCCACTTAACTTTCCAAAAGTGGCTGAGGAATTTCTAATTCCTTAGCTCTGGCTACCCCATCTAGGGATTTATAGCCGTGAGTATATGTATGTAACTGTTAAAGTTATAATTGGGCGATGTAGTTAGAAACACATTACCAACAACCTTTGTTTTACAATCTTTTCCACACACAACTTCCAAAAGTGTCACAGGATTTTCTTATTTTGTAGTTCTGGCTACCCAATCCAGGGATTTATGGCTGTGAGTATATTCATGTAAGATTAGTCTAAGAAATATTTTATAGCTTGTAAGATGTCATTATAAACTGCAGCGCAAACGGCTTAACCGAAATCGTAAAGTTATATTGGATTAAAACATCTGTAACTAGTACAAACGACTAATTGTTGATACTTATGGATATCCATCCATTGTCAGTTGGTCATACGTATACTCACGGCTATAAATCCCTTAACGGGGTAGCCAGAGCTTTAGAATGACAAATTCCTCAGCCACTTTTGGAAGTTGATTGGGGAAAAGATGGTAATAATAAATGTTTCTGTTGACGGCTCTCCAACCACATCGCCCAAAAATCACTTAAAAAGCCCCTATACCCTTAGTCGCCTCTTACGATCACCCGCGGGTAAAAATGGGGTAGTGTTATTCTAAGCCGACACTACACGACTACAAACGTCTTTAAACATTGGCACAAATATCAATGCAGAAAAATTCAAGAGCATGTTCGAAAATATAAGATTGACAAATTTAAATGAAGCCTAAGATGCTTGCCATGGTGGTAATACGTGACGATCGGTAGCCTACTCCAAAAGGAACGAATGTCGTTATAATATGAACTTGTAACATTTAGATTTTTCAAACAGTCTTATAATAATTTGAAGGTTTTTGTTCATGAAAACCTCATGTGGGGATAATTACTAATAAATAAAGAATAAATAAAGGAAAGAAAAAATCCCCGTACGGGGGCGTATACCCGAGGTCGCGGGTTCGATTCCCGCATGTGTCGAAATTTTTCTTTCCTTTATTTATTCTTTATTTATCAGTTTTATAATAGATAAGTAATCTAAATATGAATTAAAATTAAGTTACACTAGTTATTAGCGATCAACAATCTCAATATGCATTAAAATTAAGTGAGCGTATTAAAACCAGTTTATTAGAGCACGAGTCAGCAGCAAGAAATTAATTACATACAAGTTTAGCTAAGCAAAACAATTATATTTAGATTTACTGCTTGCCGTTGCATTCGTCATCAAAGTATGAAAAAACAAACAGTTGCCTACATAGTCTGGCACTATCATCAAAGATGAATTGAATGAAATGAAATTATTTTTAATTTTTAAATTATTTGAAATGTTTAACCTTTAAACATATACAAAATATTCTGCCAAACTTAGAAAGTTTGTCGGCAGCAATAACGCTCCATATACACTAATGGTATTAATGGCTCACAATTTTACAACCTATACTAACTACAATACTATATAGTAAAATATTTCCTTTAATAAGAAAGTGCTGCTGTGTAGTGTCAACTTAGAACAACAATACCCCATTGCATTGGTTTTGATATTGAGGCTTTTTAAGTGATTTTCGGGCGATGCGGTTGGATAACCATCACCAAAAACATTTATTTTACAATCTTTTTCCCACTTAAAACTTCTGAAAGTGGGTGAAGTTTTTTTCTGATTCTGAAGCTCTGGATACCTTTTTTAAGTATTTATAGCCGTGAGTATATGTATGTTTGTAAGCTTGCCGTTGCATTCGTCATCACATTATGAAAGAAATGAATCAGTTGCCTACATACACCTGGCATTATCATCAAAGATGAATTAGAGAGCTTGGTTGAAAGAAAACAGTAGACTAAAACAAAGTACTGATTTTACTACCACTTAGTAAATATCTTAATATTAATATCTTAATAGAGATTTATTTATAAATGTGTTTATTCTAATAAGTAAGTATGCATGAATACGCGAATAGCGTTTACTCAATTTTAGATCCTGACTATTCTTGAATAGAGTTAAGTTTACACTAATCGTATCCTTCTTATTTCGGATCTGTGTTTTTTTAATGAATAAAATATCTGCTTCTGTGTATGTATGTGCTGTGTAAAGTAGGAAAAAAAAAACAATAATCCATTTCCCGCGCATTTCGTGCGAGACAGCTTAGTGTATTGGTAAGTGATTATTGGACGATGTGGCCGGACATACATCACCAACCATCCTCGATTTTACAAACAAAACGACCCAATTTTGCCCAACGACGGCGCCGCGCGCGCATGTTCGTGGAGCCGCGAGCGCGCACCGCGCTGCTACACAACTCGCCAATAGTGAGAGGGATTCGGCTACTTAACAGGGTGTCGGAGGAGGTAGATATCCTGGTTTGCCCCATGGTTGAACTTGAGAGAGCTGTCCTTAAACTGTTATGTTATTGTTAATTTGTATATTGTAGGTTGGAGTTTATACCTTGTTACTTTTTTATATAATTTAGAGTTGTTTATTTTTTTTATTGATTTTATTAGTGTTTTTTTAATTCTATCCTTTACTTACATTTGTAGTCATTTTTTCTAATATTTAGTGTCACTGTTTGCGTTAGTAATAAGAATATTTAAGTATTGTCGCATTGGCTGCAAGCTGTAATGGCTGTACTTGTACATAAATAAATAAATAAATAAATTTTCTAAAGTAATTACCGCATGTCTAATTCTAATGCTCTGGCTACCCCATCCCAATATATATAGCCGCAATATATGTATAAGACACAGATGTAGCACAAAAAATGCTAACTTAATAATACGCCAATAAAGAAAATGATCAGGTTTAGTCGCGGTTTGTTAACCAGCGTGCAACCGCTTGATATTAATTTATAATCCAAACACTTCCCAATACTCACACATAATTGAATCAAATATATGTCATAACTGAAACTTACTGAATACCAAAATATTGAATTGTTATCGGATTACATACATACATATACTCACGGCTATAAATCCCTAAAAGGGGTAGCCAGAGCTTCAGAATCAGAAAATTCTTCAGCCACTTTTGGAAGTTGAGTGGGAAACAGAAAGTAAAATAAAGGATGAAAAAATGTTTTTGGTGATGGGTCTCCAACCGTATCGCCCAAAAATCCCTTAATAGCCCCTATACCGTTAGTCGCCTCTTACGTACACCCACCGGAAGAAATGGGATAGTGCTATTCTAAGCCGACACTACACAGCAAAGTATCTGATACGCTATTAAGTTCCTCTGCCACTTTTGGAAGTTGAGTGGGAAACAGACAGTCTAATTAAAGGCTTATTGGTGATGGGTCTCCAGCTACAAAGCCCAAAATTAATTCAAAAGCTCCAATATCCTTAGAGATCTCGTACGACACCCGCGGAATGAAATGAGTTTTATGATACCTCAAATGTAAACAAGATAGTGCCGTGTAGTGTCGGCTTAGAATAACACTACCCCATTTCTACCCGTGGGTTATCGTAGGAGCCGACTAAGGGTATAGGGGCTTTTTAAGTGATTTTTGGGCGATGTGGTTGGAGACCCGTCACCAAAAACATTTATTTTTACCATCTGTTCCCCAATCAACTTCCAAAAGTGGCTGAGGAATTTTTCATTCCAAAGCTCTGGCTACCCCGTTAAGGGATTAATGGCCGTGAGTATATGTATGTATGTATGTATAGTATGATTAAATAACTTAACATCCACGCTATATATCTATTAAGACGTGGCCATGGTTCTCAAGTTATTCACGAGAAATGTTGAGGGTTAAAACGTTAAAATATTTTTTTTTAACCTCGGCATAATATACATAACGTCGGCAGGGTAGATCGGCGTAGATTCATGATTCCTCAATCACAAATCAGACACAGAAATAAATAATCACAGCTTTAATCAACTTCGCCACTATTCACAAATTAACTAAGTACAAATTATATTGCGTTAACACCGATTAGAAACGTATGACGGTTCCGAGCACAACCGACCCACTCTTTGTCCATCCTCAGAATGATCCTTGCCCGAACTCCATCAGAGGGCGCACGATTACCTCGTGACCACACCCTTCCGCTTCTTACCACTTAGTCAACTGAGTCAAATCAGCAACTCTATTAGGTATTACCGACACGTAGTCAATTCAGTAACTGTATTAGGTGCCGCCGACATGTAGTCAAATGAGCAGCCATATTAGGTGCCGCCGACACGGCTATCCTGACAAGACACACGTCCTCGTGTGTTACTCGGCATCTGAAACAATATCAGATGGCAATACCACTTGTCCAAAATACTGACTTCCTCAATGAGGATTGTTCAATTTCAAAACAAAAAATACTTTATTACTTAAATGCTTTTCAGGAACTCACACACAAAAAGTTATTACAACAATCCTCACTAAAGAAAAGTCACTAATAAGTGTTCGCATTTATGGTTCATAGAGTGATCAAACAAACAGATCATCCCAGTGATCAAACAGTCAGATCATCCCAGTGATCAAACAAACAGATCATCCCAGTGATCAAACAAACAGATTATCCCAGTGATCAAACAGTCAGGTCATCCCAGTGACCTTAACCCATATCATTAACGGTCATCCCAGTGACAGCGAAAAATCAGAGTTGGTCATCCCAGTGACCCCAAAACACATCTTCAGCGGTCATCCCAGTGACCCCGAAACACATCTTTAGTGGTCATCCCAGTGACCCAAAACACATCTTCAGCGGTCATCCCAGTGACCCCGAAACACATCTTTAGTGGTCATCCCAGTGACCCAAAACACATCTTCAGCGGTCATCCCAGTGACCCCGAAACACATTTTTAGTGGTCATCCCAGTGACCCCAAAACACATCTTCAGCGGTCATCCCAGTGACCCCGAAACACATTTTTAGTGGTCATCCCAGTGACCCCAAAACACATCTTCAGCGGTCATCCCAGTGACCCTAAAGCCCCTATATTCATACTTGGTCATCTCAGTGACCACTACAATTTATCAAATGTCTTACAAAAGACAGATTATACCTACAATCAGAACTAAGAAAATTTATAAACTTAACTCAACTCATTCAATAAAGATTCAGAACCCAACGGGTCAAACCTCTCTGGCTTTTTCTAAAACTATCATGTCATGGCTCTATTTTTACAGCCTATTGTAACTGTCCAAAGCCGTTAAAGTGTACTTATATCCTTCTTAAACTTCTACTATT
Organism: Bedellia somnulentella; assembly: GCA_963576735.1. Taxonomy (NCBI): domain Eukaryota; kingdom Metazoa; phylum Arthropoda; class Insecta; order Lepidoptera; family Bedelliidae; genus Bedellia; species Bedellia somnulentella. Next base: position 12,459,313 of record OY755190.1, read on the forward strand.
CCAAAGGAACCCTTACATAATGCGTTTAATTTTGTCTGAATTCGTTCTTCGTTTTTGCATTAATACAAAATCACCGACAGAAAACCTAGTGAATTTAGCCTTGTGCTTATCAAAACCCTCAATAGATTGATCGGTACTCGAAACGGGAATCAAATGAAATCCACTAGTACAATCAAAGAATAAAAAGAAATTCGCGCCGTTTAATCACGCAATTAAATCTGATATGAAAGGTACAGGAAACTAATCGGGCACTGTATTACTATTTAGTTCGCGATAGTCTACGCACGCACATCATATTGGTACCATTACGTTTCTTTACTAATAACGCAGGGCTAGAAAAATGGGGAACAACTTCGCCTAATTATGTTAGCTTGTAAAAGTTCATTGACCTTAGCTCTTATCACCCACCGTTCATCCGGCGTGAACGAATTTTCATCAACTCGTATAGTGGAAAAACCTACAATAAGATAACTTTCTATTTTTAAAATACCTAGCATCTCGCTTTTTGCAGCGTCACTAACATCGCATCAACTTGTGCTCAGACGCTATGATTACTTGAGAACTATATTCAACATTTAACTTTCGAGCGTGAAATTTGAGGTAGACATATTTACGGCAAAGCCTAGCGCTAAAATTTCTCTACCTAACATTATGTTACAACGCAGGTACATATCTGGCAAAACGTGGAGTAAAAATACAAATCTAAAATCACAGATCTTCACCTTACGCTATATTTATACAGTGCTAAACGTACTACTCAAGCCTATTCCAGTTAATTAACAACATTGTTTTTGCGTTTCCACAAATCTTTAACGCTACGCTCTCTTTAACTAAGGAGAATTCGGCACCGGAATCATAATGAAAAATAAACTGCTCACCAGAATGAGTCAGTGTACCTGAAGGTGGTTACACTGCAAAAGTCGACTCTGCTCGACGCGAGTACTGGTACCTGACCTGACCTCCGGCGCTGGTGGCGCTCTTGCACCGGCTCGCAACGTGTCGCGTCGTTCCACACTTGAAACACACCAATAGCTTGATGAACTGGCTAGTAAAGAGTATGACATCGCAGTTTTCCCGCTCACTGGCTTAGACTAGAAGCGATGTTTAGGTCTTATCTTAGACCGTCATATATCGGCTTTGTGTCCAACTTTTCCACAGCTGTAACACTGTGATAACCAATTGGATGCAGATCCTTTTAACGCGCGGCTCATCGCCACGACGAGGCTTCCATCCTGCAGTGGATGGAACCGTATCCGTACAGAATCCGTAGTTGCACATCAGGAGCTCGGAGTCGAATTCCGGTAGAGTAACTTTATCACTGGACACTGTAAGAGGTTTTAACGCTCCAATAAAGGCTAACATATTTCGATTTTGCACTTCAAATAAACTTTTCCATTTATTGTCACTTTCTTTATATTACGATTCACGAAATCGGCGTTGGGGAGATCCCGCTTCTGATAACGTCGGCAGGGTAGATCGGCGTAGATTCATGATTCCTCAATCACAAATCAGACACAGAAATAAATAATCACAGCTTTAATCAACTTCGCCACTATTCACAAATTAACTAAGTACAAATTATATTGCGTTAACACCGATTAGAAACGTATGACGGTTCCGAGCACAACCGACCCACTCTTTGTCCATCCTCAGAATGATCCTTGCCCGAACTCCATCAGAGGGCGCACGATTACCTCGTGACCACACCCTTCCGCTTCTTACCACTTAGTCAACTGAGTCAAATCAGCAACTCTATTAGGTATTACCGACACGTAGTCAATTCAGTAACTGTATTAGGTGCCGCCGACATGTAGTCAAATGAGCAGCCATATTAGGTGCCGCCGACATACATATATTTTATCTCGGTATCATAGTTCCTACGGTATATTCAAATTAAAAAAAAATATCAATCCATAAAAGTCATCGCATACATGGGCTATCAATAAATGGTAGTATAATTCCTATGAGACGATGACAGATGGTATGAAAGAAACGAGGAAAGCCCAAATACGTACAGCTCACGAGTCATCTAGCGATTTATTTGCATTATTCGCAACGCAACATAGCCCTAATACGTCCAATGCAGACAGACCTATTGTATTTCACATTCACTCCTAATATGACTAACAATGCAAATAGCAAATAAAATAAATTTGAATGAGACCTAGACTCAGACACGAGTCGTCTTATTTGGATGGTTCAAAGAGATCGCTTTTGGTGATAAGACCGTCAATTGTAGTTCTGTACGAATAAAATGTTTGTAATAAGTGTAAATTTGGTTTGTGAAATGAGTAGGAAGTTTTACTTGAGTTATAAAATACATTTAAGAAGTCCTCGTATCGTAGTCTCAAATAGGCGAGATGCATGGGTCAAAAATACGAAATTCTAATTAGTCCGTTAATAAGATAAAGCAAAAATATTAGACACGTATTTTTTATTTTACGAAATTAATGAATAATCACTTAGTTATAAGGCGTTAAAGTTTAATAGTGGGGGCTAAATACGTCACAACTAGGTAGAAATCGTACCACAGTGTGACGTCATGCGTAATTTCAACTCTAAATATCTCGGTAATTGTTTGAGTATAATAAAAAAGAAAAAATACGTGTTCAATAGTTTTTAATAAACTATCTAATGGTGAAAGAAACAAAAATCAGTCATCTCCCCTATTATTATTTATATTTGAAATAATTATACTATATTTTTTTGAGTATTTCAAATTCTTACGACTATTGCTATAAAGATGAAGATAAAAGTTCACGAATTAACACAGAACATAAAAGCACGGTGGCGAAAAGATAGAAGAAATGTGTATGGTGTTCTAAGAGCTAGCGCGCACTGGTGACTTTTGTCTGCATGACAGTAAAGTTTTTGTCACTTTGTCATTTTGTCACAAGTGCGCGCACCGCTATGAAAACCTAACGACTCGGTGACAGTTTCGTCACGGGCTTGTTCGCTGGTCGGCGTTCACAACTGTCACCCAGTTGTCACGTCGTACAGATCCACAATCTTTTCTTGGCCGGTAAGGGCTGTCGCTGTCATCGATATTAGTATTGCCAGTAAATAAAAATTAACCATTATAAGGGTACTAACTTTACATCATACAGGCTAATTTATTTATGTATTGAAATGTCTTAATAAAACAATTTATATAATATTCATTTAATTAATAACTAGTTGCTGTGTAGTGTCGGCTTAAAATAGCACTACCCCATTTCTGCCGGTGGGTGTACGTAAGAGGCGACTAACGTGGGGCTTTTAAGAGATTTTTGGGCGAAGCGGTTGGAGACCCATTACCAATAACCTTTATTTTACCATCTTTACCCCACTCAACTTTCCGAAAGTGGCTGAGTTTCTATTTCCTTAGCTTGGGCTACCCCTTCTAGGGATTTACAGCCTTGAGTATATTTATTTATTTATTTATTTACGGAAAACAAACAGCTTTAACACAACAATTAGCAAAAAACAATAAAAATTAAAACATAGCCAAAAACAGTTTTCACATATTGGATACATATATACATATCACATATGTATGTATGTATGTAATAACTATTATTGTAAGTAAACAAGTTCGTTTTAATGTAAACTAATTATATTTATTTATTTTTGCCCTTGTCTGGTATGTCTACCCGAATGACTGTGTATCCTAAATTTGCTGATCTTACCTCTCAAATGTTGTCTGGAAGAGATCGCTTTTAGCGATGTACACTGCCAATTGTACTTTTCTGCAAACTGTTTCATTATTTTATACTCAAGGATTTGTTATTTGTGACACTCAGAGTTAATAAGTGGGTAAATACTTAAAATCATTTTTTTAATCCTGTAAATTAGAGGCTTACCTTGTCGTGTACTGTCTTTTACATTTCATATTTATACATAGATCCCCTGAAAAGGTGGAACAGAAAAAATAATTCTAAACATCAGATATCGTTTGGGTCATTCATTTTGCTGGGTCAGTGAATTTATGGGCACTTTTTTATTGCTGTTAACAGCCTTGTAACATATAACATAACATAACATAAACGTTCTCGCCGAATACCCCCGAGGGGGTTGGCAGAGGTACTAATACTTCTGAACATCACGTGACTTTGTCACCTGGTGTTCAGAGTACCCACGTTTTGCATGGACAGTGTACTCACGTGATAGGGGGCAGGCCTATCGCCGTTTTGTCACTGTCACACCACTAAGTACAACTCAGCCATGTGGGTTTCCTCACAATGTTTTCCCTCACCGTTAACAACCGTGATAAATCAACCACACATATGTCTTTAGAAAAGACAAATTGGTGTAGGCCCGATCCGGGATTTGAACACTAGCCGCTTGCACGGTCCATTAGGTACAACACCAGTTATCACGTCGTATTTGCCTTGTATTTTTATATATATGTCAGACAGTTATGACTTAAGAAATGACACATTGGTACATCCCCGCATTAGAATTAGAACCCACGCATCAGTGTATACGAAGTGAAATCTTATTCGGGAGCATTTCCCCACTTCCCGTAACCCGCACCGCTATATTCATGCGCGCACAACTTTTCGGACGGTGTTAGCCTACTTAGATAAAATTTAACAAAAGAAATAATAATTTTCATAATTTTTTATATTGAATACTGGAAAAAAGCGTTTATTAATAAGCAAAGATACATCATAAAAATAATTGTCTTTCAAAAAAAGTTTCCACTACAAAAAATATGAATGAAAGTGATATTTTTTTATATACGTAGGTCACCCTATAATTTTTATTTAGTTGAGAACTAACTGACAATGACAGGCTGAAATTCAAAATGGCGACAGTAGTACAAGTAGTCGCCACCGGCCAAGAAAAGATTGTGGATCTGTAACATGCGCGCATCTCCATACACATCCATGGACTTGATAAGAGTGACAAAACAGTCACGGTGACTAAAGTCACTAGTGCGCGCTAGCTCTAAGTGAAATCCGAACACTTAGGTTATCGTTTCAAAATCATGTAAGATTTTTTCTGTTAGTATGTAAATGTAATTTTTTATAACTTTCCGTTAATATTATTTATATTGTAAGGATCATATTTTTTATGAAAATATGCATAGAAGAGTCATCTACATTTAAAATTAATTAATGATACTTTATAACAGCAACCTTATTGAATATTTATTGGTTTGTTATAGGAACCAAATGTTGTCTTATGTAAAGTTATGCTTTTAAAAAAATCATGAGAAAACCTTTAAAAATGAACCCGAAGTAACAAGTATATGTAAATAAATATTTTCGGAAATATTGTAATAGTAAGTTGCAGCAGTAGTCCGAATTTTATAACTACAAGACCGCAAAATGGGAATGAACGATGATGAAGATCAAAAAATTTGCTGTGTAGTGTCGGCTTAGAATAGCATTACCCCATTTCTTCCGGTGGGTGTACGTAAAAGGCGACTAACGGTATTGGGGCTTTTAAGGGATTTTTGGGCGATGAGGTTGGAGACCCATCACCAACAACCTTTATTTTACCATCTTTTCCCCACTTTACATTCCAAAAGTGGATGAGGAATTTCTGATTCCCTAGCTCTGGCTACCCCTTCAAGGGATTTATAGCCGTGAGTATACATATGTATGTCTAAAATTGATGAATGAATGATGATGAAGGTCAAATGAAGTGGTAATGTAAAGAGACTGCTAATCCAATGGGAATAAATGGTCTGAGTGAAATTCTTCAGCTACTCTTGAATGTAAAGGGCGATTACGGTTAAGCTTCGTACTGAATCGCTCACCAATCATTTGATCCCGGGACTCTCAAAGTGCTAACAGACGATCGAACATGTACGGCGCGCACCAGTGTTCGTAATATTGGTGCGGGCTGGTTCGAAGCGCTTGCGGTGCACGGTGCGATGGTGCGGGGTACAATACGTGGGGTAGAGCTGATTCTAAATAGACTATTTACAGCTTTAGTACTCGGTATTTTCAATTCATAATCTTTAATTCAGACTACTCATAGAGTGTAGACTGAAAACGTGAGAATGGATTGGAGGCACTTTACTTTGAGATATATGTAATTATTATTTGATTGTAATTAAAAACATACATACATACATATACTCACGGCTATAAATCTCTTAACAGGGTAGCCAGAGCTTTGGAATGAGAAATTCCTCAGCCACTTTTGGAAGTTGATTGGGGAAAAGATGGTAATAATAAAGAAATGTTTATGATGACGGGTCTCCAGCCACATCGCCAGAAAAATCACTTAAAAAGCCCCTAAACCCTTAGTCGCCTCTTACGATCACCCACGGGTAGAAATGGGGTAGTGTTATTCTTAGCCGACACTAAACGGCAAATGCAATAAAAAAATAAGCATATAAACCGTCAAATTGTTAGATTTTAAACGCGTTAGATTTTTTTGTTGCCATTGTTTACATTTGCACCACTTATATAAAAAATAATAGTAAATGTAAAATAAAAAGTTAAAATATAAAATAAAGTTTAACGTATATCTGATAACACACTTAATCCTAACCTAAGTCACCTAACTATTGCCTCTTAGGCATACATACATATAATCACGGCTGTAAATCCCTAAAAGGGGTAGCCAGAGCTAAGGAATTAGAAATTCCTCAGCCACTTTTGGAAATGTGAGTGGGCAAAAGATGGTAAAAATAAAGGTTGTTGGTGATGAGTCTCCAACCGCATCGCCCAACAATACCTTAAAGGCCCCAATACCTCTTAGGCAGTAATACACTAATGCAAATAATAATCATATCTCGCTTTTCGTCCATATAATCTTAGCTAGTCTGAGGTCTTAATCACGCTATGTTAATTGACACTATTCACAGACTCGTCTAAAAAAGAAATCTTCATTGTAAATCTAAAAATAACCAGCGATTTTGTTGAATTAACGTTACAACGTGGCAACTAAAGTTGGCTGTCATCCGCTTATTTATATTCGGAAGTGATTCGTCATCAATGTCATCATCTATAGATTAGCTAAACACAACGTTATCAAAAAATAACTGCCTAAATACTTCCTTTTGTTGTTGTTAATGGTTGTTTTTATTCATTTTTATCAATAGTGGAGCGGATTTTAAGCTAATGTATGAACAATAATGGTAACATTTTGGTAAACTTGTAAAGTACAGTTTGCAAAATTTTGCTTAAGTGTTTCACGCAAATTTTATTACATCTAATACCGAACTAAATTATATGAGTTTTTTGTGCTGTTTCATTCAGCCTGTCTGAAGCATTTTTATTTTAAGTTGTTAGTATTTATCACTATTATTTACTAAATAAAAGATCGAAGTATGCAACCTCTTCCAACCAACCAAACAAAACTTTTGATAAAATTGAAAAAGTAACTGAAAGTACTTGAGATAAGTCGGTAGTAAATGAAGATACAAACACAAACGCAGTTTCTCCAAGGAATCCAGTTGAAGAACTCGCTATTGCATGATCAAATTGCATTGCCAAGCGCTGCAGTGTAACCTTGCAAATAAATAGTGACACCGCGGAGCTAGATGGCGACAAAACAATGACAATAAGTCGAGACAATCATTGGGTTACACTAGTGTGCAGCATTGCTAGTACAAGCGACCTTTTAACTAGATATCGCGTGGTACAAAGCAGCCATCTCTTACGCACTTACTTAAGAGGTTCCATTTGTCTGAATGAAGACGTCTGAAAGCCACAGAATCTTAATTCAGACTAGTGGAATAACGGAAACTGAAATTTGTGTAGTGGAATAACAAGCGTCTGCGGCAGTAACTTTGAAGGACGTCTGAATTCAGCAACGACAAAGTGTAATGGAATAAGCTCTTTAGTATCTTAATCTTATACTGTCATCGCATTATAACCGATATGGTATCGATAAAATAGCGCTCGTATCTACTACCTACAGCATTATCTATTAGGGTGGGTAATACTGATACACAGAGACTATCTGATAATGAATTGATTGAACAAGCTCTTACTGATATTTTGCATGTGTTTTCATTCATAATTTGCTGGGTAGTGTCGGCTTAGAATAGCACTACCCTATTTCTTCTCGAGGATGTTAGTAAAATGTGGCTAAGGGTATTTGGGCTGATTTTTGGGTGATGCGGTTGGGGACCTATCACCAAAAATATTTACTTTACAATCTTTTCTCCACTTAACTTCCAAATGGAACTGAGGAATTTATTATTCCGATGCTCTGTCTACCCCGTTTAGGGATTTTTAGCCGTGAGTATATGTATGTATGTTTGTAATATAATCAGCATTTGAATGGTATGATTATCGTAGCTGCAATTCTTACTTAAATACTGCTTATTCCATTGCGAATCGTTTTCATATTTATAACAAAAAGTAAATGTTATTACGATTAAAGTATTTGAGGCAGTGGACATGTTTTATCTATATTATGACATTATTTATATTATGACGGAGAAGTGTAGTGTTTTTGATGGAATTATATTGAAGAAAAACAATGGAACATATATTCAAAGTAAAAGTAACATAATTTGGGTTGACATGACTTAAGCTATTTGTCAAAAATTTGAACGTCTGAAATTAAAACAGACGGGTCAAACGTTTTATTATAGAATTAAGACAAGCCTTTGTGTAAATATTATTTTTCATTTTGTTATCCTAAGAGTCAGTTTAATACCTTGTGGCACCCCATCATTATATGTAATTAGTCGTAAACCTATGGCTTATACTTATAAGATCTGAGGCTAAGTAATTACGTTGTATTTTACATATGTGCAGAAATGTAGTCAAATGATATTTAACACAAAAATCATTTCCTTTAATGTTTCTATACAAAGATAGGTCAAAGAAGGAGTCCTTGCGGAACCCCATTCTTCATCAATCTAAGATACATATAGATAAATAGATATCATTTTACGATAATCTTATTTGACTTAGATACTCAGCCGCAATCCACTCTGGCTACTGATCTAACACGATAAGATAATTGGAAGAGAAGTAGAGGTGTAAGCGGGGCGCGAGCGCAGAGAGTGTAAACAAACTCAGTCCGGGCTAGAAATAAGGTTACTGGGTCAATCTGGCTAACATCTCGAGCTGCCGCTTTCGTTATATCCTTCCAATGTAAACAGATTTAGATAGCTCGACGAAATCTGATGACTTAAACAATCTAATCTTAGTGAAAGGGCAGATAAGTATGATGAAACTTTTGAACTGTTAATTCCGCTTGAAATTCTAATACTCATTAATACAAATCAACTATCAAATTAACAGTTAACTTTACATTCAATAATCATGGATGATTGAAATATCAAATACTAGTGAATAATCTCACGTTAAACCAATTACTCTGATGTCCTAATCTTGCAACGACCATTGAACAACAAGCAGCAAGGCCGGCAGGATATTCGTATGCGACACACGAGCAACATCAAATTGAAATGGATATGCGACGAGACTATTAACTGCTCGTTAAGTCTGCTTCGGCTGCGCATGAGACGTTTAGCTTTGTCTGTGAGAGGAAGTAGTTGATATTGAGATGACCTCGGTAGGATCGCAGGGACGGAATAAAACCTTGAGATGAATCGGTGTTGGAAGGTTTTAGTGGGGCAGACCGACGACCGGTCGCGAGGTCGCTGACCAGTAAGCGCCCGGGGCGAATCCAGCGCCCATAGTGATATCCGTTATATCCACTCTCTTGCGAAGCTTAACCATCCGCACTATGTTGGCCGCCCACCGCTCTAAGATACGATGCATTCACCGTTAGATACATCTCATTTGTCATTTCACACGTCATTTGTTTGCTTTATTAGAGAATCCATATAGAACAGATCTTCTTGATAGAAATATTTAAGTTTAGTTAAATGTCGTTGACTTTTTGACTTTGTAATCCTAAGATCAGAACGAAAATATTAAAATTAACAGTTATCTTCACGAAGCACCAATATTTCCCGTTTGCTAAACAGCAGGCGTCTCGGTGGTGTAAGACAAAGTATTTGATAAAACATTTCGAACCATTCACAGCTTCACAAAGAAACTTCTCACTACCTGATCGGGTGATTACAAGCAAGCAGTGTTGCGGAGAACTCTGGTATTTCGTTTGTGAATGCAACAATTAAAGTGAGAAATTATAAATTAACGGGCCGCGTTTTATGCTATTAGATGAAAGAGAAAGGGTACTTGCAACGTTTTAGTGAGCCCTTCCTACGGCTCAAGGTCTTCATCGCTACGTCACGACCACTCAATTTTATAATTGACATAGATATTTAACATAAATAACTCGTAAAAATATCTCAAATATTTTATCTTGTCTCAAAATGGAATGTTTAGAAAATATGAAAGTTAGGTGTTTTACTCAGCAGTAGGTACAACACAACGAAGTTTTATAATTTTGTCAAAATCATTGAAAGTACTTCGATAGTGTAATAAATAACATATTTTATTGCGGTACCATACGCAAGTTACGACCGGTAAAGCGTGTTTTTCTTCTGGACTGGAGTAGGTATTATGTTTGAATATAAATGACGACTGAGGCTGAGGACAGTTTAGAAATACAATCGATATCTGATCATAGTAATACCACGAGGACGTATGAGAGGTTTGACGTAACGAAACAAAAGACAGTTAATATTACAATCATAGGAGCGATTGTTCGTGATCAATGAAATTGAACGAATGCATCTTATAGATGAGACTAAACTTCAGTTTAGATTGTTCGCCACTGGTTATGAAATTGGAAATGTAGGTTTAACAAGTCACCTTGCTATATTACTTTTTAACTTATTTCAAAATAGTTACATACGTTGGACCATGGCAGTGATAAGTTTGTCCTCTTTTTAGGCAGGTAATTTGTTGATTAGTTAAAAATCTATTTATGCAAATTCATTATACTTGAAGCATTATCTGCGTTTTTGCAATCAACTACAAGATTACTTTATGAATAGTCTTGATAGTTAGGGTTTAAGTATCAATTAACTATATGTAATGACATTTTCCAGTCAATTAACAGTAATTCACAGAAACGTTAAAAATATATCGTGTCAAATTATATTTGTACCGATTGGTAAGTGGAATAGCTGTGAGACACTGCAATTAACTAGCGAGTAATTGTCCTGTGCAATTGTCAAGGTTGTTTACTATATCAAATTGTGCGAGTGTTCTGCGTGAGATGGCTATTAGTGCGCGCAGGCGCAGTCCGGTTTCTCTGGACGGCTGGAGAAACTTCACGAGACAGACGTAGTGTGAGCTGCTCTATCCTCTACTTTGCGGCGCGTCTTAGCATTAGCAACCGCTTCCTCCGCGATCACTATCCAAATAGCAAATGCACTTATTACACCTTTTATTTCACTATATATCTCATCCACTTATCGAAAATCTATTGCCGTTTGGGATTTACAATACTTTGCTTTATTAATTTCACAATCATCAACTTCTTTAAAAATATCACATAAACTTGGTCACTTTACATCTCTGTTGAATGGATAATAATGAGTCCTTGATATAATGAATAGATCCAGTGTACACAGCTGCAGGAAAGAGTAATCCGGCAAGTTATCAGTTATCACCAAAGAGAAGATGAAGGTGAGGCAAGATGTTAGCAAACCGCTTGCTTTCATCAAACATTCCTCGCTGTATGGTGGGCGGTTGTTGTGAATCACTAATTAATCTATTCAGTCTCGCAACGCCGCTCCCGCACAATGGTTGAGGGTGTCTGCAGGTGGTGGTCTTACCGTTGTGTGCGTGCGACGGGGTCGTTGACCTTGCTGCGCGTGCGACTTCGTTCACTTATAACACGCGTGCGCTCCAAATGATGGCGCGACGAGAACTGTCTGCCTGCTGTATGGCTGTATGCAGTTTCACAGAGGCGTGCTGCTCCCCCTCCGCCCCGCGCGGCCTTGACCCCCCTCTCCGCAGCCCCGGTCCAGTGCATCATCAGTTCCGCGTCCAGTCAGCCCCATACTAACAACAAATGAACAAACCGGCTTCGATAGGCCTACCAATATTTTGCAATCTTCGAACGCTTACTAATCTGCCGAAATATTCACGTTTCATTGACGCATTTCAAAATGCTTTAGCAGCTGTCACTGTCATAATCGCGAAATAACGGATTTGATTTTAATAGACAGCATTAAGGGGCTTAGCTGAATATGAGAGTTGATTGATCAGCTGGACAAAGGGAATTCGTGCAGTGGGTGCTTTGAGTTCTATAAGATCATAGATACATTATAATATAATATAATGTCATGATTACGTGGCGAAACTTAAAGCACAATTAAGTAACACTTTTGCTCCTTTCATTCTTAAATCACATATTTGATTAAGGAAAGAAAGATTTTATTACCAGTTGCAAAGTTTTTTTTTTGTAAAATAAAAAAAAAACTTAAGTAAATGTTGGTTGGTAGTTAATCAGGATAAAACCTTTTATTTGAAACATCAAGGCTATTGTAATTATTTAGTTAACAGGTTGCATTAACCGTCATCATTTTTTGTAACTATAGCTTTTCTAGCAGTGTAAATTAAATTCCGATAAGCCTAAGGCATTTGACAAGGCTACGTATAAATTATTATTTAATTAATCAATTATTAGTCATGTGACAGTGTATTCCTACAAAACGGCGATAGGCCTGCCCCCTATCACGTGAGTACACTGTCCATGCAAAACGTGGGTACTCTGAACACCAGGTGACAAAGTCACGTGATGTTCAGAAGTATTAGTACCTCTGCCAACCCCTTCGGGGATATTCGGCGTGAACGTTTATGTATTTATGTTATGTACGTATACATTAATATAACAGGAAATATTGAAGAGTATGTATGGAAAGATTGATGGATGTAAACGAAGCTAGAGAGGTTTGCCAGGATTGTGCTGCCGATCAATAGTCTCTGCCTACCCCAATGGGAAATAATGGCGTAATGGAATGATATTTACTATAATATTATAATTAATTCTATAGCTGTGTAGAGTCGGCTTAGAATAGCACTACCGAATTTCAGCCGGTAGGTGTACGTAAGAGGCGACTAACGGTAATGGGGCTTTTAAGGGATTTTTGGGCGATGCGGTTGGAGACCCATCACCAAAAACCCTTTATTTTACCATCTTTTCCCCACGCAACTTCCAGAAGTGGCTGAGGAATTTCTGATTCCTTAGCTCTGGCTACCCCTACTAGGGATTTATAGCCGTGAGTATATGTATGTAGTTTTTAATGGCTTTTCTTGTTTTTTTCTAACTAGCTTTGTTTTCCTTATGATATTTTCCATAATGTTTATACTTCTAAATATTAAATCATCATAGCTATTTTGCTACTACCACACCACCAGATTTTGGAAGTTCTCATCCGAGCATCGGGAACCTTTCGGTATTTTGGCTACCTTAATAAATATTTTTTTTGCCGTGTAGTGCCGGCTTAGAATGTTACTTCCTCTTTCTACATACGGGTGAAGTAAGAGGCGACTAAAGGTATTAGGCTTTTTAAGTATTTTTTGGGCGATGCGGTTGAAGATCCATCACCAACCACACTTTGTTAATCCATCTTGTTACCTATCAACTGCCAAATATTGCAGAGCAGTTTCTAGGTGTGAAGCTCTGCCTACCCCATTTTAGGATTTATGGCCGTAAGTATATGTATGTATGTATGTTTAAATATATAAAAGACCCTAGTTTATTTGTAATGCGATTCTTTTTGATAAGAACGAATACAATAAAGTTATCTATATCGGTGTCGTTATAAACCACGTCATGTGTTATTGATATCTTTTTATCGCAGATACAATAAACAATTAGTACACATACATACACATACTCACGGCTATAAATCCCTAGAAGGGGTAGCCAGAGCTAAGGAATTATAAATTTCTCAGCCACTTTTGGAAAATTGAGTGGGGTAAAGATGGTAAAGTAAAGGTTGTTGGTGATGGGTCTCCAACCGCATCGCCTAAAAATCCCTTCAAAGCCCTAATACCGTTAGTCGCCTCTTACGTACGTACATCAATCGGTAGAAACGGGGTAGTACTATTCTAAGCCGACACTACAAGGCAATTTTTTTGGTGAGGTGAAGGTTTTTGTCTTATCAAAGTGATCAGCATGTATTGCGATAGAAGTCTCATTGCTAACATCTAGAGAGTTAACAATCTCCAATAATAAATCGATCCAGAGTAAATTTAAGATTTTTTCATCCAATTATCTTTATCATCTTCGATTAAATGATTTTTCTTCTGCGTTTATTCCCACATTTGTAATGGCATTAGGGTCCTTATACAATAGCTCTATATATCTCTTTTATCAATTTAATTGTTTGTCATGACTTCATCCATCATCTCTGATTAATCTTTGGTTTCTTGATTTTTCCTCCTTTGTAATCATTTGTAAAAATTGTGAATGATTTTAACTTCAAGGCTTTACTTACTCTGTTATAGACCTCTAGTAAAGGGTTAACAAGGAATCAAACCATGGATTCACCCCTCTACTTTTATACTTGTAAAAGTGCGTTTTTTAAACAACATGATATTTAGTATTTTCGAAGGCTTTTACGATTGCACATTACAATTGAAACAACTACTGATTTTCGCATATTTAATCGCGTGTTATTAAGTGGTTTTTAAGCCCGGCGTTTTGAGAACTTTTCAGTCATCATCATAGTCACGGGAACGCATGATATTTGGTTGTTGAGTGAATCTATTAATCTGCAGCTCTGGCGAACCCTTCATAGGAATTTAGTCATTATAATATACGGCAGGATCTAAATGATAATAAATGTTTGATCGAATCTTGTAGTTTAATTTCGAAGCAGTTATCCTCAATCAGCTTACGTGTTGTATAAACACGTCAAGTTTGAATGACAATGAATGAGTTCTATGACGTAATTCTTAAGCCAATATGGCGGATTTTATTTATTTAATTATGACAGAGGAAAAACCGCAGCGCTTGATACAATATAAAATAGTTTTGATTAGATAACAGGAAGCTAATTAAATTATCTCTCGAGTGAATGAAGCAGCGTCAAGAGAATTCAAAGTGTCATTTCTTAATTAACCAATAGATATCGAAAGGACGGAAAGTTACTCCGTTTTTATCTTATTTTTAATAGTTTCTAAATATATTTGCTTATTTTTATTCTTTACTTACTTGTAATAATCCCCACATGAGGTTTTCATAAACAAAAAACATTCAAATTATGTGATAGTTAGGCGTTCTCAACATTTGCATTCTACCTGAAAAGGTAGACAAGTGGCCTTCCGAAATTTGTAAAAAAATCGGAGGTAGAGAACGCAAACACTACTTAAAAGTGTAAAAGAAACAAAGGATAGAAGAATTTCGCACTGATAGCCATTGACACGGTAGCTCAATTGGCAGAGCGACGGGGTCGTATACCCGAGGTCGCGGGTTCGAATCCCGCCTGTGTCCAAATTTTTCTTTCCTTTATTTATCCTTTGTTTATTAGTAATAATCCCCACATGAGGTTGTCATGAACAAAAAACATTTAATTATGAAAAAACACGCTTTTGAAGCACGTTTAACTATAAAGTGTTAAAATCATGAAAAAACGTGGGGCGCTCTGTGCCAGACTTTTCGTCTTTCGAGCAACCCAAAAAAATTTTCTTTTCATAACGTTTATTCTAACGATGCTCCTTCGCACATTCACAGTAATACTCACTATATTCAAGCGTTTTTCTAAACATCTGTCAGCGCATTTTGCTTCAAAACCTTTGCTATTAGCAAGGAGAAAGCTTTACGTAAACAATGTTGAATATTGGCCAGAGAGAATGCATGTCTACTCAGTGGCTCACACATGCTACCTTGGAAACGTCATCATGTCATCCATCATTGTCAAATATTAGTCGTGTGTCATCATTATATCATCATATGCGAAGATAGAAAAAATGTCTTAGTGCGTAACTTTCTTGTTTTGCGATAGGCTGTGTTGCAATCATATCATTCTCATTTTTTCCATACATACATACATAAACTCACGGCTGTAAATCCTTAGAAGGGGTAGCCAGAACTTTGGAATAAGAAATTCCTCAGCCACTTTTGGAAGTTTCGTGGGGAAAAGATGGTAAAATAAAGGTTGTTAAAGATGGGTCTCCACCCGCATCGCCCAAATCCCTTAAAAAGCCCCAATATTCTTACACCCACGAATAGAAATGGTGAAGTGCTATTCTAACAATAATACACAGCAATGTTTATAATATATGTTTACGGTTTTCAAATGCATATATACATACATACGTATACTCACGGCTATAAATCCATTAACGGGGTAGCCAGAGCTTTGGAATGAGGAACTCCTCAGCCACTTTTGGAAGTTGATTGGGGGAAAGATGGTAATAATAAATGTTTTTGGTGACGGGTCGCCCAAAAATCACTTAAAAAGCCCCTATACCCTTAGTCGCCTCTTACGATCACCCACGGGTAGAAATGGGGTAGTGTTATTCTAAGCCGACACTACACGGCATATCAAATGCATATCCATGGATATTTTAATCATAACATTGTGTATATGTAAATATGAATTAACATAGAGAATTCAACTAAATAGAGCGGAAACCCAACGCAGATCCTTTTTAAAAAAATCTGCTATCGACTATCAACATTAGTTATCCCTACCCCCTGATTGGTTGATTCACGACCGATTTCTGAATTGAGTATTCCAGCTGAGAACACATTAAGTATCGTTCTGTCGCATTGAAATCTTAACAACTGAATGAGACAAAACGATACTTAAGTCGTTCTCAGCTTGAATACTCAATTCAGAAATCGGGCGTCAATGTTCTAACTTTTGTTGTTAGTACATTTCCTTCGCTTAATTCAGTTGAAATGCACTGAATCATTTATACGGAAATTGACGTACTTCGATTCTTCTCTATTTAGTTAAGTTCTCTATGTGAACTCTATGTCTCTCTACTCTATGTGACACTTGTGAAATGTATATTCCCTGCCCTCTAAGCATTAAAAGAAGAAAGAGCAAAATAGGCTTTTTAGGCGGCTAACGCCCGATTTCGGAATTGAGAATTCAAGCTGAGAACGACTTAACTATCGTTTTGTCTCATTCAGTTGTTAAGATTTCAATGCGACAGAACGATACTTAAGTTGTTCTCAGCTGGAATACTCAATTCAGAAATCGGGCGTAAGGGTATTGGGACTTTTTATTGGATTTTTAGGCGATGCGGTTGGAGTCCCATCCCCAAAAACCTTTATTTTACCGCCTTTTCCCCACTCAACTTCCAAAAGTGTCTGAGGAATTTATAATTCCTTGGCTCTGGCTACCCCTTCTAGGGATTTATAGCCGTGAGTATATGTATGTATGTATGATGAGGCTTTTTAAGTCATTTTGGGTAATGCGGTTTGAGACCCATCACCAACGATACTTTATTTCTACCATCTTCTCCCCTATCTACTTACAAATGTGGCTGAGGAGTTTCCAGCTCTGAAGCTCTGGCTACCTCATTTTGGATTTATGCCCGTTAGTATATGTATGTGTGTAGTCTATCGCGTAAAAACCACTGTTTTCTGTAAGTGTTTATTTTGTGTTGTCACATCTTTGGCGCTCTAACAAACTTATCTCAGATCACAATCTAGATTAATTTACTATTGTTATGACAGACATGATAGCAAACACGATATGCAACACATTTTATATCCTTATTTGTCATTGTTTTAGCCACGTGACTCTTCCTGAGTATATTGCTTTCAAATTGCGTTTAAATTGCATTTATATTTGACCGTAATTTAAATTAAAGAGTTATTTATTTGTTCCTCACCATAAAGGTTGACTGGAAGAAATCGCGTTAAGGCGATAAGTCCGCCTTTGTGTACATTGAATGTTTTGTAATTTTTAAATACTGTTTGTGAGTTGTGTATTTGTATGCAATAAAGTGTTAATAAAAATAAATAAATAAATAAAATAATCATTTATTTCAAAATAAAAAGATAAATCTTTGTTTTTTGAACGTCAAATTTTAACTTAATACTAAGTTTACTTCGGATTCGGAAGGTGTTTTGTTGAGAGAAGAACCCGTAAGAAACTCGTCAACACACATCTTTTTTTAACGTCCATTACAATTTTGGTGTTAGCCCGGAAACATCCTGCACAGAGCCCTGATGACACCAAGCCACTTCATCATTAATGTAATCATGACATGTTTATTATTATTATTATTGCTTATAATATCATCGTTAATATCAAAAAAAGGCAGGTGTCCGAAGTATGAAGAATTAAACAGCATGTAAGAAAATATTGATGGATGTGAACGAAACTAGAGAGGTTTGCCACATTCGTGCAAAGTGGCGATCGATAGTCTCTGCCTACCCCAATGGGAACTAACGGTGTGAGTATAAACATATCTTGGCAAACGTCTCTAGCTTCGTTCATATCCATAAATCTTTTTGCCATAAATCACCAGCCTTTTTGTGTGTATGTGTGTACATTCGATAGGTCTGAGAATAGGTTTATAACATTTTTTTATAATCTTTGGTGTTAAGGGCTGTACTTCTAAAATTTTATTTTTATTTTATGACTAGAAATTCCCTAGAAATAATTTACATACATACATATACTCACGGCTTTAAATCCCTAGAAGGGGTAGCCAGAGCTAAGGAATTCGAAATTCCTCAGCCACTTTTGGAAAGTTGAGTGGGGAAAAGATGGTTAAATAAAGGGGCTTATTCCGTTTATCCACCCTAAAAAATCCTCCCTAAGGCGGATATTCGGAAACGCGTGTCCGTCTATCCACCCTGAACGGGGTGGATATCCGGAATGCATATAATATGGTTCTTCCGATTTTCTACCCTGCCTACGTACAGTCATTTACAGAAAAAAGACCCTGAGTTTGTAAGATATTTTTATTCAAACTGTAAGTAAGAAAGTAGGTATGTTTATCTTAAGTATTTTAATGTTCACGATGTTCCTTGGACCCATTTTGTGTTGTGTATGTTTCTGTAAATTACTGTACTTGGGGTAAGAAATCGGAAGAACCATATTATATGCATTCCGGATATCCACCCCGTTCAGGGTGGATAGACGGACACGCGTTTCCGAATATCCGCCTTAGGGTGGATTTTTTAGGGTGGATAAACGGAATAAGCCAATAAAGGTTGTTGGTGATGGGTCTCCAACCGCATCGCCCAAAAATCCCTTAAAAGCCCCAATACCGTTAGTCGCCTCTTACGTACACCCACCGGAAGAAATGGGGTAGTGCTATTCTAAGCCGACACTACACAGCAATGCAATAATTACTATACTACTACTACTATTGCTAGAAATAATTTATATAGCAAAAGAACGTTTGCCGTTTCAGCTCGTATTTTTAGAGAGTGGAGATTGTTAACATAATATGTTCAATGTATTGTTGATCGTAACTTGTACAGCATACGACAATCGTGAAATGTCAGCACCAGCAGTATTATTGACATTTGTACTAGACAGCATTAACTATCTGTGTCTCATTTTATGCCTAGCTTTATCATACATTTAGTTTGTGCTTCATTAATAATAAGGTACATACATACATATACTCACGGCTATAAATCCCTAAAAGAGGTAGTCAGAGTTAAGAAATGAGAAATTCCTCAGCCACTTTTGGAAGTTGAATGGAGAAAAGATGATAGAATAAAGGTTGTTGGCGATGGGTCTCCAACCGCATCGCCCAAAAATCCCTTAAAAAGCCCCAATACCGTTAGTCGCCTCTTACACCCACCGGTAGAAATGGGGTAGTGCTATTCTAAGCCGACACTACACAGCAGGTATCCTATCAAATAATAAAATTAAGAACAAGAAATGATATACCATGTATTGCCGGCTTAGAATATCACTGCCCCTTTCTACCCTTGGCTGTCGTATGAAGTGACTAAGGGTATGTAGCTTTTTAAAGTGTGGCTGGAGACCCATTGCAAACGATATTTTATTTCGTCCATCTCATCTCCTATCAATCAATGTGGCTGAGGAGTTTCTAGCTCTGAAGCTCTGGCTACCCCTTTTTGGGATTTATAGCCGTGAGTATATGTATGTAAATAATATTTTGATTACTGAATTTATTTGGTGATTGTATTTAACGACACACTTGATGTTGGATTCTGTTAGTCTGAAGGTCTGGATGCCCATTCCGGGATTATAGTCATAAGGTAAAGTAAGTTCTAAAAGGCAGGTGCCCCAGTATGAAGAATAAAAGAGCATGTATGAAAAGATAGATGGATGTGAACGAAGCTAGAGAGGTTTGCCAGCATACCTGCTATGCCTACCCCAATGGGAACTAACGGCGTGAGTATATCGACGCTAGAAAGGCAGAATGTATTAAGCGCCACTTTTGGTGAAATTGAGTTATATACATCGTTAGAATCGCCTGATTTTTCTCTTTCGAATGGTGTGGGTCTCGTTTTGATCTGAGCACTTTTTTGGCGCTTAATACGTTGGTGATTTTGGAAATAATGCTACTTTTTTTTGTATTAACAACCACCCTTTTATATGGTTTGTAAGTTCAAACATACATTAGGTTAAGAAAGGAATATAAAACAATTTACCCTTCCTGAAATAGTTAAAGACTTTGCGTTAATTCATTTTTATCAAATATTTATTTTCAATCTTTACTCAGTTAAGCATTTTTACCTGCTTGTGTTATAAACAATAATTGATATAAACCAAAATGACTTTCTTTCAATAAGCACATTTTGTGAGTTAATACGTTTTACTTGTTTGTATTTTAAGCTCACTGGTACATAAACTATTTTGCCCGTCGGCTTTCTTCACTTTTTTGGCTGTTAATACAAGTTTACTTGAATCAGTCTTATGGTACAATTGGCACTTAAGCTGTTTTTGTGATCTGTAAATAATTTATATTTGCGACATAAAACAATTCAAAAGAACCTTAACAAACCAGAATATGGTCGTTAGACTGTAATACGTAAGCTTTATTGCTCAAAAACGCTAATATTATAAATAGGAGTGGTTGAAAAACTGTCGCTTCAGCCACCCGCGGGGCTTCATCGGGAGAGGGCGTGTGTTGGTGTGCCACTTGGCGCCGTCTGCGCAGTGTGATTACGTAGGTACAGAACTTGATTTCTTCGTTGGTATTATAATTATTCGGTACCTATCAATTATTACAAATGATCATCATTTACAGGCCCAAAGCATCGTACTTATAACAAAATGTCTAAAAGTTACTTACTTGCTCTCGCAAATATTCAGGTTATAATCTGACCATATACGTGGGACACTCAGAAAATTTTGCGAAAATAAAAAAATATATTATATGGGTAAAAATGTTTTTATTAAATCTTTTCAAAGTACTCTCCACCAGCATCTGTACAAAGTTTCATACGTCTAAACCAGTTTTCAAAACACTTTTTCCAGTCCGCCGCAGACACCTCATTTTACAGCCTCTGAAACGCTGACAGTGCATCTTCCGGCGATGAAAATTGTATCCCTTTGAATTGATTTTTTATTTTAGGGAATAAAAAGAAGTCACACGGTGCCAGGTCAGGGCTGTAAGGAGGGCGACCCAAGAGTTTGACCGGGGCGTGCTGTTCAGGAAGTCCGTCGTTTTGAGCGCGGTGTGAGCGGGCGCGTTGTCGTGGTGAAGCAGTAGCCCGCGGAGCCCTGTGTTTGGTCGGTTGTTGCTCACAACTGAGAAAACTACTGGCAAGCATTTAGTAGTATACCAGTCTGCGTTAATACTTCTTTGATCTTGTAAAGGAATTGACACCAAATAACCGCTTCTAGATCTCTTCACTTTGGTAGGGGTCGCTTCGTTTTGAAATACCCAAACCGTCGACTGGCGCTTCGTTTCTTGATCGTATTGATAAATCCAGGACTCATCACCTGTAACAATGTCGTAAATACGCCGAGACGAGCCAGCATCAAATTTATTAATCATATCACGACACCATTCCACCCGGGCCTGTTTCTGTACCTCGGTGAGGTAGTGTGGCACCCAGCGTGAAACTATCCTCCTCACGTGAAGATGTTCGTGTAAAATCTCATGAACGCTTCCCGATCCAATCTGCATAATGTGTTGAATCTCTAGATACGTTATTCGCCTATTGTCATGAATAAAATTTTTCACTTCCACCACGTTTTCATCCGTAACAGCCGTTAGAGGGCGACCACTTCTTTCTTCATCCCGCAAAGTTAATCGATCACGCTTGAATTCGTTATACCAACAATACACGGTTGCCTTGGAGGGCCCTTCATCCATAAACGCCATTTGAAGTCTATCGTATGATTCGTCTGGTTTTAAGCGACATTTGAAATCGTAAAAAATCATAGCGCGAAAATGTTCCCGGCTCAGATTCATTTTTCAGTAAGACACGACAATTTAAAATAGCTCGTAAAAAATAAAGAGGGAAATTTTAAAATTGGACCCTACCTTTTTTATTTATAAAGACTCATATTTTCAGTATACATTACAACCGGCCAGGGTTTTTTACATTAAAACCTTTTTTCGCAATACTTTCTGAGTGGCCTGGTACAAAAGCCAAACACAAGAAGTATATTGTTACACATGGGGAGAAGCTGATGGGAAACGAGGTGGTAATGAAATTGCGACTATCCTCACAAAATATATTAAAATGGTTGATGAACGGCAGACGGTAAAGAATTTACTTGTGTATAGTGACAGTTTTGCGGTGGGCAAAATCGCAACAAAATGATTTTTGCAGCGGTTCACACAGCGGTGCAGGCATGTAAATATATTAAAACAATACGAATGAATTTTCTGCTTCCGGGTCATACTTCTATAACTGTAGACAGTTCTATACTTGTAGACCTTCCAAAGGTTGTCTGAAAGAGATCGCTTTTAGCGATAAGACCGCCGATTGTACCTCACTGTAAACTGTATGATAATTTCTTTTGTAAATTTGTGTTTGATGTGCAATAAAGAATTATTCTATTCTATTCTATTCAAGACAGTGTTCATGCTGAAATCGAAAGAAGCGTAGAAAACATGATTGTCTTTGCGCCTTCACAAAATGGGCAACAGTATTTGAGCTGGCGAGAAAGAATCCCAAATCCAGGCTTGGGACTTTATAGCTGATAAATATTTCAAAAACAATCTTGCTGGTAAAATCAACAATGTCCGAATATTAACTTTTAAAGAGAACATGTCAAGCATTGTAATAAAAAATGGCATGAGCGACTCTGCTTTTGCAGAAAAAGAAGAAGTTATCAGTAGAAACAGACGCCTTGAAGATAATTTATACAATAACAGACTCCCTATCCCAAAACAAAAACATACATACATATACTCACGGCTATGAATCCCTAGATGAGGTAGCCAGAGCTAAGGAATTAGAAATTTCTCAGCCA
Source organism: Bedellia somnulentella (assembly GCA_963576735.1). Lineage (NCBI taxonomy): Eukaryota > Metazoa > Arthropoda > Insecta > Lepidoptera > Bedelliidae > Bedellia > Bedellia somnulentella. Next base: position 12,482,540 of record OY755190.1, read on the forward strand.
CGTATGGAAAGTTCAGTGGGGAAAAGATGGTGAGATAAAGGTTGTTGGTGATGGGTCTCCAACCGCGTCGCCCAAAAACTCCTTAAAAACCCCATACCGTTAGTCGCCTCTTACGCACACCCACCGGGAGAAATGGGGTAGTGCTATTCAAAGCCGACACTACACAGCAAACAAAAACACCCAAAATAAAAACATGGAGATTTATTGAAGCTTTGTAAGACATTCGCCATCCCACGGAGATACAATGAAGAATACTTTAGCCTACAACCTTGCAATGCTAAATAGACTTTGCAAGATACTGATATTAAAGATGATGATGATGAAGCTTTCTAGATGCTTCTATATTTAATATGATTTGTTTTTTTTACCCTAAGTAACAGGACTGTTTTTTTTTAGGATAAGTACCCGCTTAAGTTTATTGATTAATTCTTCCGGTGGGTGAACGTAAAAGGCGACTAACGGTATTGGGGCTTTTAAGGGATTTTTGGGCGATGCGGTTGGAGACCCATCACCAACAACCTTTACTTTACCATATTTTCCCCACTCAAGTTTCCAAAAGTGGCTAAGGAATTTCTAATTCCTTAGCTCTGGCTACCACTTCTCGGGATTTATAGCCGTGAGTATATGTATGTATGTACTGATAAGAAAACCTGATATTTTATACGATCTTATGGTCAAGAAAAACTGAATGAAGACTGAAAAATGAAATTATACTTAATAATAATGTTTATGCGTCGTATTTCTGTAACGTTTTTTAATGTGGCAAAACAAGTATGTATCCTATCAGGAATACGACCAAAAAAGATTCAAGCTAAAATATAATTGTTACTTTAAAATAATATTGATATTGCAATAAAACCATTACTAAAAATAAGTATATTTATATATTAATAAAATTTAAATGTTATGTCCAAATACCAGTTAATTCACGCCATAAGACATTCTGCTATGATACATTTGTTCTGTACAGTCTGTTTATTTCGTTCTTATGGAATATTTAAAGTAACGTAAAATAATTAAAACATTTTGCCCCTCTGGTGGTCATATCTAATTGGTCGATAAACCTATTTTGCATGGGAATAATCGAAAAATATGATGTCGCTTCAGCCAATTTTACCTGACCGAGATTTTAGATGCGTACGTATTATGTCCCTTATTTTTGTAAATAGAAGATTTAGAACTCTTATTTTTACAGGAATACATGGAAAATCTTTTCAATTATGACTGTTTTCATTTTCAAAGCAATATCTGCCATAGTTACAAAAATATGATTTTTTTTCAAAAAAATTAAACTTTAAATTGCTCTGGTGGACATTTTATGAAATGGCGCTTAATACATTCTGCCTTTCTAGCGTCGATATGTATTTATGTATGTATAATATTACAAGGGTAAAACCACAGGACCTTCACTACTAGTATAAACACCAAGCAAAACAAAAACTTGCAAATATGACGGGATCTTGTCGACAGGTCATTGAACCTGAGAGATAGCTTGATTTTCAGGTTTTGCTCGATTTATTTAAAACCGCAGCTTGTGTATTCGTAAAGCTCTATGGCGGATTAAACATTCACACTTGATACATACATACATACATATACTCACGGCTATATTTCCCTAGAAGGGGTAACCAGAGCTAAGGAATTATAAATTTCTCAGCCACTTTTGGAAGTTGAGTGGGGAAAAGATGGTAAGAATAAAGGTTTTTGGTGATGGGTCTCCAACCGCATCGCCCAAAAATCCAATAAAAAGCCCCAATACCCTTAGTCGCCTCTTACGACACCCGTGGGTAGAAAGGGGTAGCGACATTCTAAGCCGGCACTACAGTACACTTGATGATATTTTAATTTAACTCTAAGATTGGGATAAGCTGTGTAGGGTCGGGTTAAAATATCAGTAACCCATTTTTCCCCGTGGGTATATCGTAACGTAAGAGCCCGCTTACCCAAAACTCAAACGTTCACGCCGTATATCCCCAAAAGGATTGGCAGAGGTACTAATACTTCTGAACATCACACGACATTCAGTGGCCGTTTTAAATGATTATAAATTCCCATAGTGGATACCCATCACCAATCCATCCTTCATTTTACCGTCTTTCTTACTCTGGCTACTACTTTTGGCTGATAATTTAGTAATTTTAAAGCATAGAATAATACTACCCCATTTCTACCCGTGGGTGATCGTAAGAGGCGACTAAGGGTATAGAGGCTTTTTAAGTGATTTTTGGGCGATGTGGTTGGAGACCCGTCACCAAAAACATTTATTATTACCATCTTTTCCCCAATCAACTTCCAAAAGGGGGTAAAGAATTTCTCATTCCAAAGCTCTGGCTACCCCGTTAAGGGATTTATAGCCGTGAGTATATGTATGTATGTATGTAGATACCCCTTTTTGGTATTCATATCCGTGAGTATGTATGTATGATTCGGATAAGTAAGTGTGCTATCTGATTATCTTTTTGATTTTAATATCCTTGATAATATGAACGGGGACTAAAACTGGACCAGAACTCCTTTCTACAGCAGTTGAGGTAGTATTATTCCAATAAAAATTTTGTTAAACGACAAAAACTGACAGCACAAAGGAAAGAAAACTGAAAAAACGCCCTTGTTTAATGGTGATACTTGTAAAGCAAGTGTATTATGTAGTAATATTGTAGTATTATAAGAAATAAACTACGTGTGATAGGGTTTTAGTAGCAAAATAAATATATTATATACTAATCAAATATTGTGAATTAGTTTTAATTTGTTAGGAAGAAAATTACCTCGCCAGGATCTCGAAATGTGGTTTGACTTGAATTAAAAGTTGATCGATAATGATATTGGTAATGACTCAAGGCGCAAACGTTCACGCCAAATTTAATATATAGGTTAATATTGGTAATAAAATAACTGATTTTATTATTTAATAACTAAAAAGAACTCAAATGTACATAAACACGACTACAAAATCCCTGGAACGGGTAGCCAGAGCTTCAGGAGAACAAACTCCCCAGCAACTTTTGGAAGTTTAGTAGGGAAATGATTAAAAAATGTTGCCGTGGAGTGCCGGCTTTGAATGTCGCTACCCCTTTCTACCCACGGGTGTCGTAAGAGGCGACCCACACTACTCAGGGAATATCTTCATACATACATACATATTCTCACGCCGTTAGTTCCCATTGGGGTAGGCAGAGACTATCGATCGCCACTTTGTACGATCCGATCCTGGCAAACGTCTCTGGGTTCGATCACATCCATCAATCTTTTCATACAAGCTCTTTTATTCTTCATTCTTCGGACACCTGCCTTGAGCACATAATCTATTTGATCCAATTGTGTCCTCCGAAGTCGTCCTCTACTAACATTACCTTCCACTTTGGCTGTATAGATCTCTTTCACCAATATACTATCATCCATTCTCGATATGCGTAAACCATTTCAACATTCCTTTTTCTATCTTTCTACGGAGGGAATCAAATGTACATACATACATACATATACTCACGGCTATAAATCCCTTAACAGGGTAGCCAGAGCTTTGGAATGAGAAATACCTCAGCCACTTTTGGCAGTTGATTGGGGAAAAGATGGTAATAATAAATGTTTTTGGTGACAGGTCTCCAACCACATCGCCCAAAAATCACTTAAAAAGCCCCTATACCCTTAGTCGCCTCTTACGATCACCCACGAGTAGAAATGGGGTAGTGTTATTCTAAGCCGACACTACACATCAAATAATCAAAAATAATCAGGAATCAAATGTACTAATCAATTAACTAAGAGAATGAATAAAACATACAAATACTTGTACAGCCAGTCAGTTTCCAGAGTTACAAAGGGACGCTAATTAATACATTATTTTTTGTGTATGCTGTGTAGTATCGGCGTTGAATAGCACTAACCCGTTTCTACCCGTGGGTGATCGTAATAGACAACTAAGGGTATAGTGTCTTTTTAAGTATTTTTTCGGCCATGTGGTTGGAGACACGTCACGAACAATTATTTATTATTTCCATCTTTTCCCCACTCAACTTCCAGAAGTGGCTGAGGAATTTCTTATTCCGAAACTCTGGCTTGGCTACCCCGTTTAGGGATTTATAGCCGTGAATATATGTATTTTATGTACATTATTTTTGAAGCATTGAACTGAATAGTAATGAACGCATATAAAAACTTCTTATAAACAAGTTTTGTGCCAATTTACACAATTCATTGTATTAATAGATAAACGCAAACAGTTAATTCTATTAATATCCTTTTAATTCGTGCGGACTGTGTACGAAATGCTTAAATTAAATATACGCATTATTTTTGGTTGTTAACGGAAACATCATGATACATGAAAATCATTTTCGCAGTTTGTTTTGTAGTGTCGGCTTAGAACAGCACTAACTACCAGAGCATTATGGTGTTGTAGCTTTCAAAGTGTTAGTTAGGCGATGTGGCTCGAGACTCATCAATCACTAACAGTACTTTATTGGATAATCTCGATTCCCCTTAATGATTACGTATACAGACTTATTATTGTGTTATAATTGAAACAACTATTGATTTTAGGATATTTTAATCTCGTGTTATCACATTATTTTTAAAGCCCGACGTTTCGAAAACTTTTCAGTTATCATGGTCACCGGAAGACTGAGGTGTTATTTGTCATTATACAGTACTATAAAATTATTAATACTAACTACCTTCACAAAATTTTAAGTTGTTTTAATTATATCGTGAAAATCTTAGAAAATAATAATAATAATAATAACAACCAAGCAGCCAAAATCCTACATCAGGAGCTCGCTCTGAAATACGGACTCTTGCAACAGAGGCTGCCGTATTACAAGTATCTGCCGGAGCCAATTCTAGAAAACAACCGTGCCAAAATCTATTGGGACCGATCCGTTATCACGGACAGGACTATTCTAGCGAATAAGCCTGATATCGTGGTATGGGATCGGTCGCAGTCGAGGGTATTTCTAGTGGATGTCACTATCCCTCATGACGAGGGTCTCGTGAAAGCCGACACCGAGAAGCGTCGGAAATATCTCGATCTGGCTCACGAGATCACCGACATGTGGGGTGTGACTTCGACAGAAATAATCCCAATTGTTTTGTCCGCGAACGGGTTAATTCCAACCAGCCTCGCGACCAACTTGAGGCGGTTGGATTTCTGTGGCGTGTCGGTTCCAGCACAAATGCAGAAAGCGGTGCTGCTCGATACGGCTCGGATCGTCCGTCGGTTCTTGAACCTGACTCCCTGACCCCGACCGACTGTTCTTTTGTCGGGGAGTACCGCCTCTCCCATTTCAAATTTATATTTTCTTTTTCGGCCATGGGAGAGGCGAGGAACTAAAAGTAATGCCAAAATAATAATAATAATAATAAATAATAAAGCCATTTATTTCTCACTTATTTTTTTTACATTTCAACTTAAAATACAAATTATTATTAATTATGCACTTAAAATATAACATTCATTACATAACAATAAATTTTTACCATCAGATGTAATTAATATAAATTAAAATTTTAAAATCAAAATTATAAATTAAAATTATAAATTAAAATTAAAATTATTTACAAATATAATATATACAGCATTACATCATTTGTTTAAAAATATTTATCATTTAACGTTTAACTGCATTTAATTTATTTTTAGTGTTATAATTTATTCTTATTTATACATTTTATTCTTTTATGTGAGACACCCATTTTTGGGCGTAGGCCTCCTCCAACCCCTTCCATTTGCCTCTCTGCTTGGCTGTGCGGGTCCACGTAGCGCCAGCCAACTGCACGATGTCGTCCGCCCAGCGCCGCCGTGGTCTGCCGCGTGGCCTCGTCGCTTCTCTGGGATACCAGTGAAGGAGTCTCTCACTCCACCGGTTGTCAGTTGTTCTCGTGACGTGACCTTGACTCTTAGAAAATAGGTACTTATTATTGTGTTGTTCGAGTAATGTTTTTATTTGTGCTTTAAATGGCAAATCAACACATTTCTTTCTTATTCTTTATTTCTTTCGAATGTGGCTAAGGAAAATTTAATTCTGAATGCTATCCCCTTTTTATTATTTTCAGCCGTGCGTGTATGTATGCTTTAATCAAATTACATTGAAGTCTGAAACTAAGACCATTAAAAATATTTTCTTTAACCTGGTCTATTGATTCAGTCAGTTTCTTGCAACGTTAAGGGAGCCTTCCCCATAGTTGGCATAATACGAATCCCTGCATACATACATATACTTACGGCTATAAATCCCTAGATGGGGTTGCCAGAGCTAAGGAATGCGAAATTCCTCAGCCACCGTTGGAAAGTTGAGTGGGGAAAAGATAGTAAAATAAAGGTTGTTGGTGATGGGTCTCCAACTGCATCGCTCAAAAATCCCTTGGAAGCCCCAATACCGTTAGTCGCCTCTTACGTACACCCACCGGAATAAATGGGGTAGTGTTATTCTAAGCCGACACTACACAGCTAGCGAGTTCCTGTATGCAATTATTCGGTAATAAATGAAATGGGCTTCATCAGAAGGCACCAAGTCACTCAAAGAGCAATGGAGAGGGCTATGTTAGGAGTTTCACTACGCAATCGAATCCGAAACGAGGAGATCCGTAGAAGAACCGGGGTCACTGATATATCCCGAAGAATTGCGAAACTCAAGTGGCAATGGGCAGGGCACATTGCACGCAGAACCAACGTATATTGGGGCTCGAAGGTTTTGGAGTGGCGGCCACGTACCGGACGACGCATAGTGGGTAGGCCAGGCCTCAAACAAAGTGGGCCGGCGATTTGGTGAAAATCGCGGGACACCGTTGTATGAGGGCAGCGCAGGCAGGTCGTTATGGAAATCTTTAGGGGAGCCCTATGTCCAGCAGTGGGCGTCTATTGGCTGAATGATGATGATGATGATGATGATGAAATCACTTTTCATCAGTATGAAGGGTATTACTAGTAGACGGCGGCCCTTTTAGACGTTTCAAGATCAAGATTTAGGTTTATATTTCGTAGTACTTTTTTTTTGTAATAATTTAACTTATCATGAAAAGTATAAAATAATTTTTATTTATTTTATTATGTACAACTCTATTCAACTTCTTCTTTTTGAAGTCGGTGCCAAACCAATTTTCATGACAAAGAAGAACGAATATTAGTGGCCCGCCCAAGTTGAATGAGTTCTCCACCCCATCAGCGTATGTCATCCTTATAAACCTTCCTTTTTAATCAATTAATAAAAAAAATCGCATTAAAATTCATCTATACTAATATTAAAAAGCTGAAGAGTTTGTTTGTTTGAACGCTAGGATCTCAGGAACTACCCGATCAAATTGAAAAATTCTTTTTGTGTTGGATAGTCCATTTATTGAGGAAGGTTTTAGGCTATATATCATTACGCTGCGACCAACAGGAGCAAACTATCAGCGAATAATGTTGCAAAAACGGGGATAATTATTCATACTAAGGCTTCCGTTGTGTGCGCGGCGTAAACGGTTTAAGTTACCAAAAAAAATGTATTAAAGAATTATTTCTCAATTTAAAAATTACTCCGTAAAAAATTTACACGCGTGCATGAAGCGCAAGACAAGACGCTACGCTGGCCGGCGAGCGAGGTCACCTGCGCTGCGCGAGAAGCTTATGTTTAAGCCTTATCCTATTAATATTATAAATGTGAAAGTTTTGATGTTTGTGTGTTTGTAGCTAAATGAAGACTAATTCATAGAACGTATTTAAAATAAAATTTACAGGAAGCCAGATAATGATCCCAATTAACACAATAGGACACTTTTTATCCCAGAAAAATTAAGAAATCAATAAATTTTCTTACAAAATGGTGAAACAGACTAACTGACTAAGAATCAATGCTCAGCCGAAACTACTATACTTATAAACTTAAAATTTATAAAGTGAAAAAATTGTGAGGACACTATGAAAAACACCTTTTTTCTCATCCCATGACAGAGACCCTCAACAGTTCAGTTAGATATTTCAGTTTGACGACGTGAAAGTCTACACTTTTGACAGTACGAAGTCTGTGGGGTCAGCTAGTTAAAGTATACATAAGGATGTCCGTATATCCCAGACAGGGAGAGAGAAAGTGACTTTGTTTTATACTATGTAGTGATTTAGATTCTCGATCGTCTTTTTACAAAGTGTTAGAAGTATTGGTTGTGCCAACTCGGTGCATGCATGTCTCTGTCGAATTGTTAATTCCGTTAGTTTGAAATCTGATAATTTTACATAACCTAACCTAACGTTAGTTTACTATCTCGCTATCTATCTAAAATTATTATTTACTAGTATTTACAGTTTTACGGTGACATGTATATTATGATAATTTCTATGCGGAGTGCGACGCATGCACACCAGGCTAAGCACCGCTCACTGTCCCCCAATTCCATCTATACCAATATTATAAAGAGGAAAGGTTTGATTTTTTGTTTGTTTGTTTGTTTGAATTGAATAGGCTCCAAAACTACTGGACGGATTTGAAAAATTCTTTCACTGTTTTGACTATTCCCGAGTGACATAGGCTATATTTCATTTTCAAAAAAAATAGGGATTCTTACGTAAACTTGAAAAATATACCCAAGGTGTTAAAAAAATACCAAAAAAAATCCTTACATCGCGTGCGCTGCGAAAAATATTGACTATAGAATAAAAATATGTACTACAATTTTATAGAACACATCATTATCTAAAAAAAATGCCGCGACAGCATGTCTCTAACTATTATGGTTATCTCACAACAAGCGTCATTATATAAAATTATTTTTATTATTAATTATTTAAAAATTAAATTAAAATCCTGGGAATTACTTTTGCATTTGCTGGAGATTTCCGACAGACTCTGACTGTTGTTAACAGAGGTACGCGAGCAGATAACATGCCTAAAATCGTCTCCCTTATGGACTTCGATTGAAACATTAAAATTACGAACTAATATGAGAGCTCATCTTCATGGAATTACAGGCAGTGATTTTCCTCAACAACTGCTAAAACTTGGGGACGGAACCAGAATTCTTCTGGATGAGTCCCTAGGCCAGATAGTCCATAATTTGGAAAATTTAATAGATGCAGTATACCCTGATATCGAGAATTTGCACGAAAAAGACTTTAATTGGTTGTGTTCTAAGGCAATAGTGTCACCTAAGAATGATACGGTCAACGAAATAAATCTAAATATAAATACAAAAAAATATATATATAAATACGAAATAAATAACATAGCTTAAAACTTAATTTTTTTTTAATAAAATTTAAAATAATAATACATGTAATAAAATAAAAAACAAAATGTTAATGATAATTTATGCCCGAGCGAAGCCGGGACGGGCTGCTATCCTGTATAAAGCGACGTCGTTGCGAGCGGAAGAAATTTCTTGATTTTTGAGCGCGATTGTGTTACCTACTGTTGTTGAGGCACTATCGATTGATTTATTATTCGTATGGTTTTCTCTATGTAGCAATTTTCATTTTGGATTTGTCTGTTTGGCACCGACTTCAAAAAGAAGAAGTTGAATAGAGTTGTACATAATAAAATAAATAAAAATTATTTTATACTTTTCAGTTGGATTTTTGAAGGCGGTTCTTTTTTAAATAAAAAATATTAATATTTAATTTTTCTGTTTAGTTTTTAATTTGAAGTTTTTGTTTTTCTTTTTTATTTTATACTTTTTAGTGATAAGTTCTTAAATCACTCTGAGTTTTTTTAGTGAATTAGTAATAGTTTTTGAGAGATAAGTTTTACTGTCCGTTTATTTTATAGTTTTTTTAACAGGTAGTTATAATATTTGTTATTATGACTTTAGCTTACTTATTACTATTTTGTTTACCTGCGGGCCTAGATAGAAAAGCAGAGGATGCTTTAAGGAAAAGTCGCGTAAGGGAGAACGAAACACCCATCGAAAAAAAATAAAGACTTCAGCAGGGCAAGCACGAGCCATATTTAAACTAGTTATCGCGTGGGATAAAGCAGCCATCTTTTACGCACTTACTTAGTATCGTATACTGCCATCTCATTCTAACCGTTATCGTGTCGATAACTCGTGCTTGCTCTTCAGAATGAGAGAGATCGTCAGCGTGCTGCTCTTGCTGCCGAAACAGATGAGCAAAGAGAAGTTCACCTATCACAAAAGCGAAGAAACACTCCTATATATATGTAGCGTTGAGTCGAGTAAAATCCCTCGATGAGATGGCTTTAATTGATATAGATTCAAAGAAATTACTTAAATGGTTAAGACCATTCCGAAAGCGCGAAATTCCCCATGACGAAAGCGCCTTGATTGAAATGACCAGGATGAAAAACATGATGTTGCAATATATATATTTTTCTTTAATATAATTAAGAGTAATTTATTATATACTTTTTTGTTCAATAATTTAGTAACTCTGTTTATTACTAAAAAAAAACTTTATTAACATATATTGATAATTTTCTGTCTAGTATTGATAACTTTACATACATACTTATATTTCAAACTAAGAAACCTCCTTTTTTTCGAATCGGTTAAAGAACTTTTAACCCATCTTCTAAATGTAACGAATACTTTTCTGAAAACCGCATCCAAATAGCTTAAGCCAAACGTGAGATAATCGCGGACCAACACACATACATACAGGTCAAACACAGAACCTCCTTTCTTTTTTTGGTCCGTCAAGGCACTAAAACCTTCTCCTAAATGTAACGAATACTTTTCTGAAAACCGCATCCAAATAGCTTAAGCCAAACGTGAGATAATCGCGGACCAACAGACATACATACAGGTCAAACACAGAACCTCCTTTCTTTTTTTGGTCGCTTAAGGCACTAAAACCTTCTCCTAAATGTAACGAATACTTTTCTGAAAACCGCATCCAAATAGCTTAAGCCAAACGTGAGATAATCGCGGACCAACAGACATACATACAGGTCAAACACAGAACCTCCTTTCTTTTTTTGGTCGGTTAAGGCATTAAAACCTTCTCCTAAATGTAACGAATACTGTCCTGAAAACCGCATCCAAATAGCTTAAGCCAAACTCGAGATAATCGCGGACAATTATACATACATACAAACATACATACATACAAACAATCGAACTGAGAACCTCCTTTTTTGAAGTCGGTTAATGAAGTCGGTTAAAAACGTTTTGGGATCGAATGATATTGACAACTCAAATGTGCAAGCCGTATATTCCCGAAGGAGTGACTAGGTACAACTTAGCCATGTGGGGTTTCTCACTATATTTTCTCTCATCGTTAACAACCTTAATAAATCACATATATGACTCATACTCATACTCACGGGTATAAATCCCTAGATGGGGTAGCCAGAGCTAAGGAATTAGAAATTCCTTAGCCACTTTTGAAGAGTTAAGTGGGGAAAAGATGACAAAATAAAGGTTGTCGGTGATGGGTATCCAACCGCATCGCCCAAAGATCCCTTAAAAGCCCTAATACCGTGATTCGCCTCTTACGAACACCCACCGGAAGAAATGGGGTGGTGCTATTCTAAGCCGACACTATACATATATGAATTTTTCATTAAGTTCTGACTCGGGATTTGAATCCATTAAACCCCTTTGCATTAAAGTCGTTTCTCTCCACTGATCTATCACGGTTGCATAACTCGGTTTATTAACAATAAACGCAAATCGGATTTCGCATAAATTATATAAGACAACCTCATAAGGCCCAATGTTAATTAAGCAAAATATAATTAAAGGTAAAAAGTGCGGTGTAAAAAGAGAGAAAAAGGAATGTTAAGACGGTTTGGGCACATACAGAGGATGGAAGATAGTAAATTGGTGAAAAAGATCTATTAAGCTTGTGTGCAAGGTAGTGTTAGTAGAGGACGGCCTCGGAGGACACATTTAGACCAAATAGAAAAAGGCAGGTGTCCGATGTATGGAGAATGAAAGAGCATGTATGAAAAGATTGATGGTTGTGAACGAAGCTAGAGTGGTTTGCCAGAATCGTACCAAGTGGCGATCGATAGTATCTGCCTACCCCAATGGGAACTGTCGGCGTGAGTATATGTATGTTTAATCGTAGGTATAAAATTGGTACTTAGACGATTCATAAATATATAATACAATGGTTCAATCACAAAAGTTATAAATTTCACTATCTTTTCTAACATTTCAAAGTTGGATGTGACAAAGCCTGGCCATAAATATTGTCCCTTGCATTTGAATTTGGAAATATCGCAAACTTAATGACATTCGATGCTTTTTTGTTTTTGTACGATATAAATAGGCTTTGACTTTCTAGAAAAACCTCACTTGATATCCTCAAACCAATCTGAAGCCATGGAGTGGGGTCTGAAAGAAAACCGTATCGCTGTCATAGCCCTACATACAAGTGCGACAAATCTCCAGTTGAAATATTCAACCTCCTGCAGTCGCTCGGAATCAGGAAGAAATTGTGTACCGAACTATCAATCGATTCAGTGAGATGTCCGCTATCGATGATAGACCCAGAAGCGGACGGCCGCGAGATTCCAGGACTCCAGCTGCGAACAAAGCTGTTGCGGAGCGAATCCGGAGAAATCCCCTCCGCAAGCAGAAAATCTTGTCTCGGGAGATGAAAATACCACCTAGAACCATGTCCCGCATCATCAAAGAAGACCTAAAACTTGCCGCTTACTGAAGAAGCACCGGGCATCGCTTGACAGCAGCTCTACGCTTCACAAGGGCAACCAGAGCGAAGAAGCTGTTCGAAAAGCACGCTAGGGGCGGGTATCGAACAATTCTCTTTACTGATGAGAAAATCTTTACGGTGGAGGAGAAATACAACCGCCAAAATGACAGGGTGTACGCACACAGCGCTCAAGAAGCTTCCGAGAAGGTTGCCAAGGTGGAAAGAGCCCATCACCCTGCCTCAGTCATGGTTTGGTGGGGCGTGTCGTACCAAGGGGTAACCGCGCTTTATTTTTGCAAACAAGGCGTAAAAACTAAGGCGGTGAACTACCAAAGCGACATTTTGGAGCCTATTGTGAAGCCACTCACCCACACATTGTTTTCAAACAAGCATTGGATATTCCAACAAGATTCAGCTCCGGCCCACAAAGCACGAACCTCACAACAGTGGCTAAGAGACAATTTACCCGAGTTTATCGCATGCGAAGATTGGCCTTCAGGAAGTCCGGACCTCAATCCATTGGATTACCGATTGTGGACAGTTTTAGAGGAGAAGGCTTGCTCGAAGCCTCATAGAAATATCGAGACGTTAAAGCGCGATTTGGTGGCTGCAGCGGCATCGATACCCCTGGAAACGGTGCGTGCGGCGATCGACGAGTGGCCGGACCGATTGAAGAGGTGTGTGAAGGCTAAAGGTCATATTGAGTGAAAAGTTTGTAAATAAATAAAATAGGATCTAAATAACTATATATACTGATTACATTACATTTTGTTTCTTATTCATGTAGATAGGCACAATTTTAGTAGAGACAATATTTATGGCAAGACTAGGTAGGTATAGGTAATCTGTATTTCAAATACTTACATAAAATTAGTTCAGGCAGAGGAAACTCAGCATTCCCTCCAATCAGGATTTAATTCTCCGCCTTCACTTTGTAGATTACTATTACTTGATTCCTCATATAAACTAAAATTATCAGAAATGACACAAATAAATTAAGGAGCACTTCTTCCTAGAGAAAATACAGTTTTGATTAAATATTCACTCGTTTTATTGTTGTTGGATTTTCACTTTAATTATTTGATTCTTGGTTTTGGCTTTTAAAAAATTAATAGACGGGCAATAGATGTACAAAACTGCTTTAAGAAGTGAGAATACTAATTAATAAAATCATACAAAAATGGTTCAAGAAAATAATGACAAAAAACAAAACTATATCATTGACACTTCTTTCAACGAGAGGTTTTCCTTTTTTTCTTATTTTCTTCTTCCCTGTTCTCAGGATAGATGGCGCCAGGCCAGACTTGCTATGTTACTGGTAGGAACGGAACGTCACACCATTTTTCACACTTGGATGTAATGATATCGTAAAACAGAACGTACTTAAAATCGTTCTGATTTGAAAATTTAAATAAATATCAGTTTAAGCCAAGATAGCTTAAAAGTAAATAAACAAAGACAGGTATTTATATTTAACATTCTTTTTGTTGTTTTTCTTCGCCAAAAAGTTATTCTATGATGATGTGACACATGTTTTTAAAGTTGACATTGGCGAAATTAATGTGGCAACACGATTGAGGCCACGAAGAAAAAATTTAAGTAAGTAACGTAGTTACATCAACGCCATCTACAGAGCTCTAGGAAACTATGTTGTTTTTTTATTTCTCAAAAAGAAAACCTCTCATTCTATCGTTTGTGGCAACATATTAAGCTATTTAGACACTTCTTTTCTTTATTCTGTATCTTTCAGCCTCAATGCCAACAAGTAATAATGAGAGGTTTTCCTTTTTTTCTTTTTTTAGTCTTCCCTGTTCTCAGGATAGATGGCGCCAGACTTGCTATGTTACTGGTAGGAACGGAACGTCACACCGTTTTTCACACTTGGATGTAATGATATCGTAAAACGGAACGTACATAAAAACGTTCTGATTTGTAAGTTTAAATAAATATCAGTTTAAGCCAAAATAGCTTAAAAGTAAATAAACAAAGACGGTATTTATATTTAACATTCTTTTTGTTGTTCTAACTCGCCAAAAAGTTACTCTATGGTGATGTGAGACATGTTTTTAAAGTTGACATTGGCGAAATTATTGTGGCAACACGATTGAGGCCACGAAGAAAAAATTTAAGTAAGTAACGTAGTTACATCAACGCCATCTACAGACCTGTAGGAAACTATGTTGTTGTTATATTTCTCACAAAGAAAACCTCCCATTGGCAAGTAAAAAGTGACACTCTCAGTTAGGTACTATCATACTATACATTACTGTGTTGAAACACGGTCAAAGGCCATTGAAGAAAAATTGAATTAATTCAAACCATTTTGATTAGATCTTCCATGGTCCAGTCGAATCTCATGTAGTCGCCATTGATGCTGATGCTGAGTACTTACCAATACGGAAACCTGAAGAGTTACATTCATACACGGCCATAATCGGTTTGGTAGTTGGTAGGGGACAAAATGGTAGAAAAAAAGTATCGTTGGTGATGGGGGTCCAACAGCTTAACCCAATAACCATTTAAAAAAGCCCCATACCCTGAGTCGCCTCTTACGACACCCATGGGTAAAAAAGGGGTAATGACATTCTAAGCCGGCACTACACGGCACTTGAAGACGTCTTGTACAATAGCGGTCCCAACTTCGGAGATGTCTCGTCATGGTCCCATCTCCCAGTCTGATATGGTATTCAAAGGTGTACCCAAAGAACATAAAAAACGGTGTACCTTACTTTAACCTTACTATACTTTCTCAGTTTGATCTAGGGACCCACAGTTTTTATGTATTAATTATTATAAAAATTACAATATTTTAGATATGCCTTCCATAGTCAAAGTTGTTTAGTTTGATGTCTTTAATCGATTTAAAATATAAAAAGGTATGTTTTAATAACGAGGTCTAGGCCAATTGACCGATTGCAGTATTGATAATTTTGATCTTAAAGATTATGATATTATAGGGCATAGTAAGATATCATGCGGGCTTATGAAAACTGAAGAATAACAAATAATATCCAAACTATTATTCCGTGATTTTCAGAAGCGTTAGTACTTGTGCCAACATTCTCGCAGGTATACGGCGTGAACCTTGAGTTTTAAGTGAGTCACAGAAAAAGATAGGGCAATGATACATACATACATATACTCACGGCCATAAATCCTAAAGAGGGGTCGTCACAACTTTAGTTAGAAACTCCCCAGCCGCATTAGGCAGTTGATAGGGGTCAAGATGGTAGACATTAAGTATCGTTGGTGATGGGTCTCCAACCGCATGACCCAAAAACCACTTATAAAGCAATACCCTAAGTCGCCTTTTGCGACACCTGAGGGTAGTGACATTCTAAGCCGGCACTATCCGGCAAAATATAATGTTCGTTCATTACATCGAATTATCATACATCTCACTTCCTTAGTGGCAATGGGTGACATTTACGAAGATACGTTGATAGGCCGGGATGCTTGCATGGGTCTGTTTTCTCTATGAAACTACTCGGGTCAGAGGTCACTGTCGTTGTATCGTTTATACATATATATAACAACACCATGTAGGGCTCATAATGAAAACCAGTTCTGATTTTGTGTATACCCATACACAAATCAGAAATTACTGATTGTTGGCCCAATTTAGCGAAACCATTTCTTTAAATTATGTCATTGAATACTGTATATGTGTGCTAAATAAAAAAAAAACTTTTCTTTTTTTCTTTTCTATTATTTCCCATTGGGGTAGGCAGAGACTATTGATTGCCACTTTGCACGATCCTGACAAACCTCTCTAGCTTCGTTTATATCCATCAATCTTTTCATACACGATCTTTTATTCTTCATACTTCGGACGCCTGCCTTTTTGAGCACACTCTCAATTTGGTCCAAGTGTGTCCTCCGTGGCCGTCCTCTACTAAAATTACCTTATACATTGGCTCTATAGATACCTTTTACCAATTTCCTATCATCCATCCTCTCGATTCCCTTTCTTTCAATTGTTGTTGAGTTCAAAAGATCTGGATCCATTACGAGCTCTTAACGGTACTGTGTTATTCTCATTCAATAAAAGATAGACCATCTCTCTACGCTCCAAAAGTACAACGTTCAATTTTTTTTTTTTTTTTATTGATCTACAAAACCAAGTACAAAATTAGGAAAGTAACAATACAACAATATTGACGACATGTTTTTCTTTTGCACTCTACTTGATGTAGATACTGCATGCTCGTTAATACATAAATAAATATTTTATCTTAGACCTATGATTCAATGGCTTTATACATCAGTCTTTACCATCGTAAGATTATAATTCCAACAGCCCATTGTGCTAACATACTGAACATACATACGTACATACACTTATGGCCATAAATCCCAAAAAGGGTAGCCAGAGCTTCAGAGCTGGAAACTCCTCAGCCACACGTGGAAATCTATATGGGACAAGATGGTATAAATAAAGTATCTTTGGTTATTAGGTCTATAACCGAATCGCCAAAAAACTACTTAAAAAAGCCCCATACCCTCAGTTTCCTCTCACGACAACCGTGGGTAGAAAGGGGTGGTTACATTCTAAGCCAGGACTACACGGCTTATTTAATACAGTAAAACGAATAGTGCTTACCTCTAGATTCGTATGCGTGAACGCAGTACGCGTCTTGACTCTTGATCAATACCAGGAAATGGTGCGAACATGAAACAGACAACTAAGGAGATGACTCTACAAAATATATGCTTCTAGCTAAATTAAAGCTTAATTCAGCTATTATAGCTACATCTAGAATAAAAATTATATTTTGCGCTACTTAACTAACAAAATGTAAGTAGACAATTTTTTCCTTTAATATTTGATTATTATTTTGTCAATAATTGATAGTATATTGATATCGTCCATAGCACAGGCTCAGCCTATTATGACGTCAATGATTCTATCAAAATATGATTAGCCTTACCTGGAACTATGTTTTTTTTTGTAACATAACATAAATGTTCACGCCGAATATACCCGAAAGGGTTGGCAGAGGTACTAATACTTCTGAACATCACGTGACTTTGTCACCTGGTGTTCAGAGTACCCACGTTTTGCATGGACAGTGTACTCACGTGATAGGGGGCAGGCCTATGGCCGTTTTGTACGAATACACTGTCACATGACTAAGTACAACTCAGCCATGTGGGTTTCCTCACGATGTTTTCCCTCACCGTTAACAACCATGATAAATTAACCACACATATGTCTTTAGAAAAGACAAATTGGACCGACCCAGGATTTGAACACTAGTCGTTTGCACGATAACCAAGTGTTCTACCCACTGGGCTATCACGGTTTTTTTTTTTTGTATTTTAGCTATAACATGTATATTGCCTTCGAATAAATAAATTATTATTGTTATTAGATTAGATTTCTTCCAAATGCATTAAGTACAAGTATTATATAAATAAAAACAACTCCTAATGATATTTTCAGCAAGTATCGTTAATTCCATTGAGTAACTGTTCCATGTCCCGCGCGTTACGGACAGGAAGCAAAGATGATCACCAGTAGCTCCCGCACGTTACGCAACGTGGACATGACTTGCGTGTCGCACAGGAGATTAGTTTTATGTATGTGTCCGAGATAAATAGAAAATACTTATTTCACTATAACTTGAATATAATTTTAAAGTAGTCATTGTTTGCTGTCTAGATAGATATATGAAAACTTTATTCATGTTGTCATAACAATCACATGCAAGAATTAAAATAAAATAACAGTGTAGTGTTGGCTAAGACTATATATATAAGGACATGATAGTCCAGTGGGTAGAACACCCGCCCGTAAACCTAATCCTAAATCTTAATCCTTTGGTAGGAAACGCAAACACTACTTGAACGTGTAAAAAAGAAACAAAGGATAGAGAAATTTCGCGCTGGATGCCAACTGACACTGTAGCTCAGTTGGCAGAGCGACGGGGGCGTATACCCGAAGGTCACGGGTTCGAACCCCGCCAGTGTCGAAATTTTTCTTTCCTTTAATAATGTTACGACATCTGTTCGCAAGTAGGAGATAGGATTTGCCACTACTAGATAACAGATGGCGTTACTAGTATTTTAATAAGTAAAAAAAAGGAATTACTAGATGTTTCTCGAATATCGACTTTTCGAGAATGTGGTACTAGAACTTTCTGTAATATTCGCGTATTTGAGATTGGCATATATAAAGAGCGACGCGTGCTACGGAGTTATTCGAGTGCGAAGAACTAAAGCGAGAACAAGCGAAATACTAGAGCGAAGAAATTAAATACGACAGTGCAGTGATATACGGATTACGGAAATAAGCTTAACGGTGTGGACAGTGTTACTATAACGGAGTAAATTAGTGTTGTTAATTAGTGCGAGTATCGATAGTTAATTATCGATAGTGTTTGTTGTGTTGTGCGTTATTGGTCAATAAATATAATTACACCTTATTGCACGAAAGTGTGACTGGTATTTATCAAATTAAGAACCCGGTACGTAACAATTGGTGACAGAAGTGGATTTGAAGATGCCAGTTATGCCGAAGGAAGACGGAAGAGAGGGTGTGAAGACACGCGCTCAGAAAGCCGCAGAGGGTGAACAGCTGTCGGAAATGAGGTCATCGGTCACGAACCCTCGGAGTGACATTCCAGAGGAGACGTCTGCGGTGACTAACGCGCCGTCTACATCAACGGCGCCGGCGGCCGCAACTAATACTGACTTGGCGATGATAGTTGAAATGTTGAAAAACATACATTCGGAGGTACAGGGTGTTAAACAAGAAGTTCGTGAGTTGCGCGAGGAACAGCAAACTAAGTTCTCACAAGTTCTCACTGCGGTCAATGAAGTCAGTGGTCGGGTGGTTACTGTGGAAAAAGACGTAGAGCAGATGAAGGAGCAGGTAACCACTATTGAGAAAGATATCGATGACATGAAGACCGACTTCCGCGGAATGGAGAAAAGGGTTCTGCAGCTTGAATCACGACCGGTCAAGGTTGTCTCCGGTGAGAATGTAGTAGCTGTCCATGGTCCTCGTGTGAAGGTTCCTCCCTACGACGGAACAACATCCTGGTCGGCGTATAGACATCAGTTCCAGACTGTTGCGGCTGCCAATGGTTGGACTGATGAACAGTGTTTGACTGCACTGACGGTGGCGCTCCGAGGTCAAGCACTGTCAGTAATAGAGGCGCTGCCGACTCCGAGTGGTGGTTTCAAGGACCTGCTGAATGCGTTGGAGTCTCGCTATGGAGAGCGACACCTGGAGCACGTGTTCCGCGCTCAGCTGCGTGATAGGGTCCAGCGTTCCGGAGAGGGACTTCAGCAGTGGGCCCTTGAAATCGAGAAGCTCGTCCGCAAGGCCTATCCCAGTGTAGATCCGAAGACGGTGGAAATGAACCTGGTGCAAGCATTCGTCGACGGCATCAGAGATATCGAAGTGAGAACAGCGGTGAGACTTCAACACCACACGTCTCTCAAGAATGCCTTGGCGAACGCTCTAGAAGTTGAAGCTTGCCGCCAGGATACGCGCCAAACTCATCGACTTCGTGAGATTGCGGAAGCAAATGAGGACGTCAAGGTCATTAAAGCACCCGTCGGAAGGAGTACTGGACCGATTTGTTATGGCTGCGGGAAAAGGGGCCATTTGAGATTAAGTTGCCCGTTGAGGGAAAGAATGCAAGATGTACATTCCCTAGTGCGTGAAAATGGTTTACATGCTAGTGAAAAGATGAAAACCAGATATGACCGTAAAGCTAACACGCCGCGTTTCGAAGAGGGTATGCTCGTCTGGTTACACAATCCAACTCGCCAGAAAGGGAAGTCCCCTAAGTTACAAAATAGGTGGGAAGGACCGTACAAGGTGGTCACTAGAATAAACGATGTAACGTACAGAATTCAACGCCAACCTAGAGGGGCTTCGAAAATAGTTCACATCGATCGACTTGCGAAGTACCATGGAAGCAATAATACTCGGGACGAGTATTAATGTAAGGAGGGGGTAATGTTACGACATCTGTTCGCAAGTAGGAGATAGGATTTGCCACTACTAGATAACAGATGGCGTTACTAGTATTTTAATAAGTAAAAAAAGGAATTACTAGATGTTTCTCGAATATCGACTTTTCGAGAATGTGGTACTAGAACTTTCTGTAATATTCGCGTATTTGAGATTGGCATATATAAAGAGCGACGCGTGCTACGGAGTTATTCGAGTGCGAAGAACTAAAGCGAGAACAAGCGAAATACTAGAGCGAAGAAATTAAATACGACAGTGCAGTGATATACGGATTACGGAAATAAGCTTAACGGTGTGGACAGTGTTACTATAACGGAGTAAATTAGTGTTGTTAATTAGTGCGAGTATCGATAGTTAATTATCGATAGTGTTTGTTGTGTTGTGCGTTATTGGTCAATAAATATAATTACACCTTATTGCACGAAAGTGTGACTGGTATTTATCAAATTAAGAACCCGGTACGTAACAATAACATCTTTTATTTATGAGTAATAATCCCCACATGAGGAATTCATGTCAAAAAACATTAAATTATGTGATAGTTAGGCGTTTCCAACATTTGCATTCTATCTGAAAAGGTAGACAAGTGGCCGTCCGAATTAGTTAAAATTCGGAGGTAGGAAACGCAAACACTACTTGAACGTGTAAAAGAGAAACAAAGGATAGAGAAATTTCGCGCTGGATGCCAACTGACACTGTAGCTCAGTTGGCAGAGCGACGGGGGCGTATACCCGAAGGTCGCGGGTTCGAACCCCGCCAGTGTCGAAATTTTTCTTTCCTTTAATAACATCTTTTATTTATGAGTAATAATCCCCACATGAGGAATTCATGTCAAAAAACATTAAATTAGAATATGAATCTTTAGAAAAACGTGAAAAACATTGTAAAATGTTATAGTTAAAATATTATTTTAATTAGAAGTAAAGGCTTTAAATGTTGTTTTTTGTTATTTCAGGTAAGCTTTTCTGTTTAAAATATTTTAGTTGTAGTAAAACTTATATAAAAGTGTGATGTGAATAAAATAAATTTTGTTATTTCAGAAAACACAATTTCGTCTTTATTTCATCTGAACTTATATCATTATAAAACTTCTGACATCAAAAAATCAGAGCTCCAATGATTTTATCAAATTGGTTGAAAAAGTGACGCAAGACAATAACATAGATATGCTTTTAATAGACCAATATCCTGGCATAAATTCCAAAGAATTTAAAGACTTCTTAAAAAAGAAAAATATAACAATGATATTTACTGCTGTGGACGCGCCATTTTCGAATGGTCTGAATGAAAGGCTGAACCAAACTTTAACCAATAGGATAAGGTGTAAAATAAATGAAAATGACAAAAAAACTGCATGGACAACTATTGCACAAAAATGTGTAGAAAGATACAACGAAACAGAACATACAGTTACTAAGTTTACTCCAAAATATCTTTTGGAAGGAGAGAAAATGGATATTTTGCCACTGGAATTTAAATCAAGATGTACAGAAGAAGATCTAAAAAAAGACAGAGAACTAGCATTAAAAAATTCAATAAAATCCCATAACTATAATAAAAAAATATACGATCGATACGATAAAAAGAGAAGACTATAAATTTGGAGTGGGTGATAAAGTATTTATAGAAAATGGAAATCAGCTAAATAGGAAGAAAATGGATTTATTTATTTATTTTTATTTATTTATTTATTATTCATTACAATATACATTGTGTCGAATTTATAAAAAAGCATTACAAAATACTTAAAATTAATAATAAATTACAAAAAGAATATACAGTTATTTTACAAATTTAAACATTAATAAAAATCATTGCCAGATCAAAATTATTTTATGAATTAAATACATGTCAAAATATTAATACTTATCATGTCAAATCAATCAATTAAGTAAAAATATTAAATGTCAAAATAAAGTAAAAAAGTAACGACGATATCTTAAAAAAAAAAAAATATGAATTGAGGATTGGGCCATATAAAATCCTAAGAAGGATTTCAAATTCTATTTACGAGGTTAATGTTGGACATAAGAAGGCGGAGTCAAACTTATACCATATCACAAAGTTAACTCCAATAGTGAATAGCTTTTGAACGAACAATCATCACGATGTTGTTCTCTCCGAGGGTGGGAGATGTAAAGGATATCACTTCTTTACTACCTTTTTCCTAGTGTGTATGAAATAATTATTATCTATGAAACTATTAGCTGTCAGTGTGACGTGATATAGATTTTACTCGTAGAAGGAAAAAGTTAGAATATGAATCTTTAGAAAAACGTGAAAAACATTGTAAAATGTTATAGTTAAAATATTATTTTAATTAGAAGTAAAGGCTTTAAATGTTGTTTTTTGTTATTTCAGGTAAGCTTTTCTGTTTAAAATATTTTAGTTATAGTAAAACTTATATAAAAGTGTGATGTGAATAAAATAAATTTTGTTATTTCAGAAAACACAATTTCGTCTTTATTTCATCTGAACTTATATCATTATATATATATATATATATATATATATATATATATATATATATATATATATATATATAACATAACATATAACATAAACGTTCACGCCGAATATCCCCGAAGGGGTTGGCAGAGGTACTAATACTTCTGAACATCACGTGACTTTGTCACATGTTGTTCAGAGTACCCACGTTTTGCATGGACAGTGTACTCACGTGATAGGGGGCAGGCCTATCGCCGTTTTTGTGCGAACACACTGTCACATGACTAAGTACAACTCAGCCATGTGGGTTTCCTCACGATGTTTTCCCTCACCGTTAACAACCATGATAAATTAACCACACACATGTCTTTAGAAAAGACAAATTGGTGTAGGCCCGACCCAGGATTTGAACACTAGTCAGGATTTGAAACCGTGATAGCCCAGTGGGTAGAACACTCGGTTATCGTGCAAACGACTAGTGTTGTTGTAGTTAAAGCAGTAGGGCAAAAAGATGAATTTCTTACAACTATGACAAAATGAAAATTAACAAGACACATTAACCTTATAAAAGGCATATTTAAAATTCCAAGGTCCTCGCATTTGTTAAATAAAACGTATAATTTACGAAAAATCGTGTGTTTTATGACCTTGGAGATGATGCGACCTTCGGATAGCTGTAATGATGACCACATGTTTTTAGAAAACACGAATGCCTAATTCTAAATTACAATTTAATTTAATATATAATTTTTATTGATTATTAATTATTGGTTATGAAGCCCTGGCGACCTCTCTAGGAATAAGGGTCGTGGTCGTGCTTATTTTTAAATAGAATTGGAATTAAGTAGGATTTGAAATGGAAAAACAAATATTCTTTTGAGAAGTTCTTTAGTGTAAGTGTGTAAGAGAAGCTGTGTAGTGTCGGCTTAGAATAGCTCTACCCCATGTCTTCCGGTGGGTGTACGTAAGAGGCGACTAACGGTATTGGGACTATTAAGGGATTTTTGGGCGATGCAGTTGGAGACCCATCACCAACAACCTTTATTTCACCATCTTTACCCCACTCAACTTTCCAAAATTGGCTGAGGGATTTCTAATTCCCTAGCTCTGGCTACCCCTTCTAGGGATTTATAGCTGTGAGTATAAGTTCTTTTTATGATTGCCTAGTGCACGGGCCGGAACGATATCCAATTGTTAAAACAAGAAACGGCTAAATACGAGTTGGCAAAATATAACCCTAGCATCCGTTTGGAGTAAACAGAGACCATGAACACGCCACTTTGTTTTATCCTGAAAAACTTCTAACACTAATATAAAATTTAGCAATCTTTTCATACACGTTTATTTGTTCTTATCACTTTTGAATCTGTTTTATTCTACGAAGATTTATGCTCAGTTAAAAAAGTGCTGCGTAGAGCTATTTTTTTCTATCAATATCATATTTATTCTCATTTATTCAAAAGAGGAGATACATGGCTAATATTTTAATGTATGCTTTTACAGTTATATATTTGCTAAAATCACGGGAGGAAATGAGTTGTGCTATACAACAAACAGCCATTGACTCGGGACGGGATATAGACGAAACGATGGTTAGCAAGAATTGTAAACTTCAACGTTTGAAGTTCCAAATGCTTTTAATAACAACCAATAAAATATTGCAGTATTTGCTAAACATTAAGCTGTGCGCACACTATGTGTGCTTTCGCTTTTGAGATAATATTTTGGAATCGGTGAGATGTTTTTTTTTACTATTTAACATATTTTAGAGAAAAAATTGGTAACTATAAGGAACTATTTTTAGAAAATTGCTGTGTAGTGCCAGTTTTGCCTTTTATTGCCAGCTTATGTTTCTTCCCATTTCTACCCACGGTTGTCATAAGAGGTGACTAAGGGTATGGGGCTTTTTGAAGTGGTTTTTGGGCGATGCCATTGGAGACTCATCACCAACGATACTTTATTTCTACCATCTTCTCCCCTATCAACTTCGAAATGTGACTGAGGTATATTTCTTTCTAGTTCTGAAGCTCTGGCTACGCTTTTTTGGGATTTATGGCCGAGAATATATGTATGAATGTATGTTGCCTTAGTGAGGGATTCGATAAAGTGTTTAATGTGATACACATTTCTCCTCGTATGAAATGTTTAACATACATACATACATACATATACTCACGGCTATAAATCTCTAGATGGGGTAGCTAGAGCTAACGAATTAGAAATTCCTTAGCCACTTTTGGGAGTTGCGTGGGAAAAAGATGGTAAAATAAAGGTTGTTGGTGATGGTTCTCCAACCGCATCACCCAAAAAACCCTTAAAAAGCCCCAGTACCGTTAGTCGCCTCTTACGTACACCCACCGGAAGAAAAGGGGTATTGCTATTTTAAGCCGACACGACACAGCAACATGTTTAACTATAATCATATTACTGTATGACAAACGTAGCAGTGTGCTCGAAGCTTGAAAGTAAAGTCTCCGTGAAAAATCAAGTTAACATCTTCGAAGAACTATTCGTGTGTCAAACGTTCGCAATGTTAGCACATTTCAATAGGTTTGTTAGCACTCGGTTGCTATAATGCTATTTGCATTCGGATTCCGGTAAAACTCGTAAAAGTTTACACAATATTTTAATACAACGTTTGTCTTAAAATACACAGTTAGTAATAAAATATACATATTCTTCCATTTACATGATTTATTGTGATTTATATCCATCTATACTTATAATATAAACAGGTACAGTTTCTACCTTTTATTGTTTGTTTGTTTGTAAGGGCTAATTTTCAGAAGTACTGAACCGACCATGATAGTTATTTCACAATCAGAAAGCTAAACTAATCAGGAGGGCATATCTTCATGCTAAATTTCATAATGGTTGAGGAGTGATTGAAGGGTACTGCGAAGCTGCGACGGACCACTCACAAAAAAGTGTTTTCTCAAAATAAACTGATCGTGCTTTCGTAAGGCGGCAATAAAGAGCTATGCGACAATATAGAGCAAATACCAAGAGAATACCATATTGTTTCTGTGTAAATGCCGATAACCAAATATTAAATCAACGACCTCAAGCTTAAATGCATATAGATTCATGGCGCCGACATTAGGCAATATTGATGCCAAATTAGCATCAAACCGACAATTAAGGACAAAGCAATTGAAAAACATAACACCAACTTGGCAAAAACAATGTATGTGAAGGTGGTGGAACCTCATTAGCATCATTAGGAACTTTTGATTTATTACGATAAGAGCTAATAAGCCTAATTTTATTTGCATTAGTGTTATGCATAAATAAACATGCTATCAAGCTGGTCTTAATACCTAAACCAGTCTTCGACATGACAATCTTAACGATCCGGCTACAGGCTTTTATATGTGTGGTGTCGGGTTATAATAACACTAAGACTTTTCTTAAGCTGTCATATTTGGCAACTCCAGAGCTTGGGACTTTTACAGGAGAGTTTTACTAGTGTTTTCACTGTCAGTCAAATTATTTTAATATCAAATGAGAAGTACCTACATAAAACATATTTTTGTTACACATATACAAATACTCGAGAAGAAACGGGGTGATGCTATTCTAAGACGACAATTCACAGCAAATTATTAATCAAAATACGTGCAAAATATTCATTTTCAGATAGTGGCGACTACACAGATTTTTGTTCTAATAAATAAGTAGTTATAACATTTTCAAATCCAATAAACGTTTCCGTGCAAGTACATCTAAATTGACTGTATGTATAGTTAGTTAGCGACTATTAGTAGATCGGTTTGTCTCGAATATAGGCCAATGTCCGAGCGGCGGTGCGCAGGCGCTGGCAGCCGGCCCTCTCGGGCTTATTGTGTAGTCGTGATCGCATTTGGCTCTCGCTAACTTCATCAAACTGCTAGATTTTGTTGTTGAAAATAGAAAAGGTGAGGAAAATGAAAAGGTTGGAACATGGAACAATTATGTTAAGGGTGAATTTCAACAAGACCGTTAAAATATTGATTTCCGTGGATTTTTTTAAATCAAGGTTTTTATTTATTTTTGATCTATATTATTGAAGTTTTTGATAATTTATACATTATATCTTAATATCCAGCAGATAACTTATAAAACTAGTGAGATTTACATTATTAAAAATTCAATGCCATGGCAATGAAACAAGAGTACATGGAAATTAAACACGCGTGCACGGAAATGAATCAAGCGTCCACGGCAGTGAAAGATCTGTAGCACGGGAATGAAAATCCTTTTAAAATTGTATATATCACAATGAGAAAGCCATATTCAGCTATTATTATTTTTGCAGTGAGTTTCTACTTTAATTGAATTAACTAAACATTTGTCAATTATTTTTAACATTGTTGGTCTCAGACATAGGCCTCCTTCAATGATCTCTGAGACAAACAGTCCTGTGCTTTTCTTGTTATCCATCGATAGCCTGTAATCTTGTCTGATGATGATGATCATCTTTTTTTTATTGTATTGTATTTATTCTGTATATATATTTTTTTTTAAAATAATACAAAGGTATCGGAATCAAAGTAGGTAACGTACTATTATTTATTTATATTGTAAAATAACTAGATTGACAAAAATAAAATAGACAGGTAGTTATACAAAATATCATTTTTAAACACTTACAATACAAATTTTGTTTTTAAATCCAAAGCTGAACAAAGCACATTTTTTTAAAACTAAGACAAATTTAAGAACCTAGAGGACGTTTTACTGGCAATAATCACAGCCCATTATTATCAAAAAGAGTAATACTATAATTATCCTATTTTTCATCTTTTGTCAAGTAAATATAAAAAGTCATAAGCTTAAAACTTATGGATAATCTTTAAAAATTGCACAATCTTTGTATATTGTCTGTTTCTTTTATACGATTCTGATCTCGTAGTACAGGATCGCTTCTTATTTTTTGGCGTCGCTTTTGCTCAGCCAATCTTTTTCTTTCTTTTCTCTCCTCTTCGGTTAATTTTTGTTTGGACATCACGACACCTTAAAATAAGCAGCCCATTATTATCATCATCTAAAGAATATGTGTGAGTGAGCGATTTAGGTCTACTAGGTATTTCATGACGATGAATTACCATTTTATTTATAAGTTTGAAGATACCTCTGAGTTTGATGTATCAAATAAAATAAATCTGTCATATTTTTTTCGATTCCTATACTAATTGTCAGTACTAATAGCGCTAATTAGTATGTGGCGGTCGAAAAATTTTATAAGCTTTGAAGCCTAGTATAAAATATCTTCCTTAACACGGATCTTATAATATTGTCTCATTGTCATATAATACCTTGTATTAACTATGAGCTCATAGTAAGCTTGAAAGCATAATTTTGTTAAATATGTAAAAATTCCATGAGACCTGTTTTGTTATTCGCTATTACTGTAATACTTTAGATTTAATCATACCATGGCAATGAAAAAATTTATTATGGGAATGAAACACTAAGCCACGGAAATGAATCACCAGGCCATGGAAGTGAATGACTATGCCATGGAAATGAAAAATCAGGTCACGGCAATGAAATTCTTTTCATTTTAGTGGCTATTTTTTCATTTCCATAGCAAATTTTGGCCACGGAAACCATGAAAATGAAAGCATGGCAATGAAAAACAAGGCAAAAATGTTAAATTACTTATAACTTATTTATTATTTGAATGATTAAATACTAAACATACATCCATAATAGAAATAGTGTTCTATTGAATACCTTTACAAGAAGACAATCTTTCAAAAACATAAGTTATACCTACCCATGGCAATGAAAGAGAAAATGACGAGTAACGAAAAAAAATTATACTTACATTTAAAGCGCGAAAACGCAGATAATTATGTACTTCCTCCTACGTTGAGCATTTGGGTGGCACTAAGACGTAGCGTTTAGCGCAGAGTGGGGGTGAAGAAAGTCTTTTAATAAAATTATATTCCTAAATAAGTATAGGGCATGGTAATGAATGGTGTTCCTGGGACAAATGAGTTTGTAGTAACTATTAGTTGTATTGTTTAAATATTTGAATAAACGTTTTTCGCAACGATACTACAACTATTCAAGTAACAAATAAAGCTATGTTTTTGTAAAAACAACCAATAGATTTTTTTCAATAAGCCGTAATTCACGTCAAGGTGGCGTGCGGACAACCTCGGAAATGAAAAATTTAGAGGATTAATGTTTTTTTGTGGAATATCTATTAGTCCTATAACTAAAATATTTATGGCTCCGCATAGATTACTATTTCATCTTATTAGAAAAAAATATTTAAAAGTTATAACTACGTCTTTTTGTATGGATTTCATCGATGCCATTGCCATGTTATAAATGGCCCCGGGAAATTCACTCTTAAACTCTATGTTACGCTATGTTTCTAAATTCTGGTAGGTTCTAGTGGCTGAATATAATGAATTGAGATGATACGAAGGTGTTTGGTAATCAAATTAGTTATAGTGGTATATTTGACATTATTTTTGTATTCGCTTCCTTATAAACGATATTTTAGACGAATTTTTGTTTGTTGTTTTTTTAATGGTAAGAAAAAACATTGGAACACAACTAGTAAAATCATAAACCCTATATAGTTTGTGATCATGTGGTTAGTTTTGTCATACTTACGAATTAGAAACAAAATATGAAGAGCCTTTTCGTTTTACGTCATAATATTTAGCTTCATACAATTCACTTAAAAATGAAGTACATTTAAGTTACCAAAAACAAATCAGGATTTTGCTGAGTAACTCATATGATAACCACAATGATAGAAGTTGAGAGGTTGATGACGATAGCGTTCACACTTTCGAACGTAATAGAGCTTTGTCCCGATTGTTCACGCATAGAATATATCGACCAATGTCTTATTACTCATATTTCTACTATGTACCAATATAACAAACTATTTAAAACTTTCATACATTGATATATTTTCAATAAAAAAATCGACTTGCAATGAAGGAGGCATGACAGCAAACATTTATTGGGGATACATACATTTGACAACTGTGATAGCCCAGTGGGTAGAACACTTGGTTATCGTGCAAGCGACTAGTATTCGAATCCTGGGTCGGGCCTACACCAATTTGTCTTTTCTAAAGACATATGTGTGGTTAATTTATCATGGTTGTTAACGGTGAGGGAAAACATCGTGAGGAAACCCACATGGCTGAGTTGTACTTAGTCATGTGACAGTGTATTAGTACAAAACGGCGATAGGCCTGCCCCCTATCACGTGAGTACACTGTCCATGCAAAAAGTGGGTACTCTGAACACCAGGTGACAAAGTCACGTGATGTTCAGAAGTATTAGTACCTCTGCCAACCCCTTCGGAGATATTCGGCGTGAACGTTTATCTTATGTTATGTTATACATTTGCTAGCTTAGCTGTGTAGTGTCGGCTTAGAATAGCACTACCCCATTTCTTCCGGTGAGTGTACGTAAGAAGCGACTAACGGTATTGGGGGTTTTTAAGGGATTTTTTGGCGATGCGGTTTGAGACCCATCACCAACAACCTTTATTCTACCATATTTTCCCAGTGGCTAAGGAATTTCTAATTTCTCAGCTCTGGCTACCCCTTTTAGGGATTTATAGCCGTGAGTATACGTATATATGTATGTATGTTACCTTACTTTACCCTTACCTATACCCTTAGTCTATGTCTTAGTCCTTAAAATGTCCCAAAGAATAAAGAATAAATAAAGGGAAAGAAAATTTCGACACAGGCGGGGATCGAACCCGCGACCTCGGGTAAACGCCCCGGACGCTCTGCCAACTGAGCTACCGTGTCAGTTGGCTGCCAGTGCGAAATTCTTCTATCCTTTATTTCTTTTACACGTTAAAGTAGTGTTTGCGTTTCCTACCTCCAAATTTTTACTAATTCGGAAAAAGAAATGTAAAATTGAAAAATTGTAAAAGAAATAAAGGGATAGAAGAATTTCGCACTGGCAGCCAACTGACACGGTAGCTCAGTTGGCAGAGCGTCCGGGGCGTTTACCCGAGGTCTCGGGTTCGATCCCCGCCTGTGTCGAAATTTTTCTTTCCTTTATTTATTCTTTATTCATTAGTAATAATCCCCACATGAGGTTTCATGAACAAAAATATTTAAATTATGTGATAGTTAGGCGTTTTCAACATTTGCATTCTATCTGAAAAGGTAGACAAGTGGCCTTCCGAATTAGTAAAAATTTGGAGGTAGGAAACGCAAAACACTACTTTAACGTGTAAAAGAAATAAAGGATAGAAGAATTTCGCACTGGCAGCCAACTGACACGGTAGCTCAGTTGGCAGAGCGTCCGGGGCGTTTACCCGAGGTCGCGGGTTCGATCCCCGCCTGTGTCGAAATTTTTCTTTCCTTTATTTATTCTTTATTTATTAGTAATAATCCCCACATGAGGTTTTCATGAACAAAAATATTTAAATTATGTGATAGTTAGGCGTTTTCAACATTTGCATTCTATCTGAAAAGGTAGACAAGTGGCCTTCCGAATTAGTAAAAATTTGGAGGTAGGAAACGCAAACACTACTTTAACGTGTAAAAGAAATAAAGGATAGAAGAATTTCGCACTGGCAGCCAACTGACACGGTAGCTCAGTTGGCAGAGCGTCCGGGGCGTTTACCCGAGGTCGCGGGTTCGATCCCCGCCTGTGTCGAAATTTTTCTTTCCTTTATTTATTCTTTATTTATTAGTAATAATCCCCACATGAGGTTTTCATGAACAAAAATATTTAAATTATGTCCCAAAGAACCTTAGTTGCATCTTAGAACACCTGCAGGAAGAAACGGGTAAGTGCCACTCCGACATATACTCACGCAATTCTGATTGGGATTGGGAAAAAAATATCGATCAGATTGCCACTTCCTAGGATACTGGCAAACCATACATACATACATACATATGCTCAAGGCTATATTTCCCTAGAAGGGGTAGCCAGAGCTAAGGAATTATAAATTCCTCAGCCACTTTTGGAAGTTGTGTGGGGAAAAGATGGTAAAAATATGGGTCCGCATCGCCCAAAAATCCAATAAAAAGACCCAATACCTTTAGTCGCCTCTTACGACACCCGTTGGTAGAAAGGGGTAGCGACATTCTAAGCCGGCACTACACGGCAAACCACTTGAGATTTATTTAAATTCTGTCTACCTTTTCATACGCGCACTTTTACTCTTTACATTACCATAAGCTAATGCATAAACTTATAGTACTAAGATTTCGCTGCAATCAAATCAAACTATAAAAACTGTTACAGCAATCCCACGCAAGATCGAAAAGAAAACTCCAACATTTTATTTTAAGCTCTGATTTGTAGCCAACTTCATACAACACACAGGTCCGCTTACATGGTTTATGGTTGTGACCAGTTAGATGACCTATAAATCTCAACATATTTATAGTAAGTAGAGTTCAAACGTTGTTGGTTCATGAAGTTTAAAAAACTGAACTCCCACAGGCCTGTGAATGGTTTTTAATCACTTTTCATTTCATTCATAAATCACTTTTTATGTGTTTGTTAATGATCGACTTCGAAGATTTTTTTTGAATATTTTCCAAATCGTTTCTATTATTAGCTCTTGTATTCATATTGTGCGTGCGTTAATTGACTATGAATAGCACTATTCCATCTCTTCTCACGTCTTATGAGGAGACTCAGGGTATGGTCACGGCATGAGTACGAATCAGGGTACATCAATTCTCACAGCCCATATATGTCCCCACCAAGGGGCTCAAGCCTATAGGGCGATTTGGCTATAGTTCACCACGCTGGCCAATTGCGAGTTGGCAGACTTACGACTACTACCGTGATAGAAGCTGGGACCGACAGCTTAACGTACTCTCCGAAGCACGGAATCATCTTAATTTTCAGATAATCAGTTGATTCAAGCCTGCAATATCCTTCCAAACTGGGTTTTAATCTATCAAATTAAAGTTTGTAAGAGTACCACCCCCCGGGGATCGAACTCGAGACCTCCTTACTTGAAACCAAGCGCTTAAGACCACGGAGGTAGCTCAGGACTCAAGGTACGAATAATTTTATTTTATTTGAACATTGTGAGGTAAGAAATGCATAACCACCATTCTTTAGCATCTCCCTTCTCAACTTCCAAAGGTGACTGAGAAATCTCGGTTACTCGGAAACTTCCTTCAGGGATTAAAGGATAAAGAGTAAAAACAAGTAACTGTTCATGTCACATTTAAGCCTATAGGCCTGCCCCCAATCACGTGAGTACCCTGACCAACCAAAACGTTGGCGCTGTCACGTGATGTTCAAAAGTATTGGTACCTCTGCCAACTCCTTCGGGGATAAACGGCGTGAACGTTTATGTTTATTATTTAAGAATCTTCGTAAGCATAGCTACTCTAGGGCTTTAGGGGCCCCCTCAAGGACACCCAAATGAGGTACAAAAACATCCTAACTAAGAGGCTGAAGCGCCACTTATAACAAAAGGGATTTTGACACTATAATAGATAAAGCCTTTAGTTTCTTACTTATAAGTTATCCGATTACAAAAACTCATCGTTACTGCCATTTATGCCCAAAGGGATGGCAGAAGTTCGTTTAGATCAATAAGTTATAAACTGCCACTTGCTTTTCAGAGTCCCAACCTAATAATTAATTTTAATTATTAATTATCCTGGAGAATACACTCTCTTGATAGGAGGCAGGCCTAGCACCGCTTTTTAGGAACAATAACTCGCCCGTTTTTTATTGTAAACCATAATATACAAGGTGTTGTATGCATTAACTGTACATTTTAGGAAATAGAAAAAGGACCCATTTTAGGAAACCGCCACCGTCAATACAGAGGATGAATAATTAAATATCTTTCATACCCACGGCCATAAATCCTAAAAAGGGGAAGCCAGAGCTTCAGAGCTAGGAACTCCTCAGCCACATTTGGACGTGATAAGGGACAATGTGGTAGAAATAAAGTATCGTTGGAGATGGATGTCCAACCGTACGCATACCGCTAGTCGCCCCTGACGACACCCGTGGGTAGAAGGGGTAGAGACATTCTAAGCCGACACTACACGGCAATTAAACCTGTGATACCATAGTTTTTTGTACACTTTTACTATTACAGATGTCGTATTCAGAGCAACTGTGATATCCCATAGGTAGCACACTCGGTTATCGTGCAAACGACTAGTGTTCAAATCCTGAGTCGGGCCTACACCAATTTATCTTTTCTAAAGACATATGTGTAGTTAATTTATCATGGTTGTTAACGGTGAGGGAAAACATCGTGAGGAAACCCACATGGCTGAGTTGTACTTAGTGTATTCGTACAAAACGGCGATAGGCCTGCCCCTATAACGTGAGTACACTGTCCATGCTAAACGTGGGTACTCTGAACACCAGGTGACAAAGTCACGTGATGTTCAGAAGTATTAGTACCTCTGCCAACCCCTTCGGGGATATTCGGCGTGAACGTTTATGTTATGTTATGTCGTATTCTATCTATGTAGCCCTTTCCAACAAATTATTTTCCTATCATACAACAATATACACTGGTTATGTCATACACTCATGTCACATGACATTCTTGACAAACCACAGCCACGCATGCGCACGACGCGTAAAACTGAAAGGGGAACTAATTTAATAATTGAACACTGTAATTGGTTGATGCGCTTGCAACACTGACACGCCTGGTCTATTATTTGTAATATAATAAATTATTTATTCTGATATCTATATTGGTATTAGAAAGGTTAATCGAATAACCGCGATCGCTCAGTGGGGAGCACCTCTTTTGAAGTAGATAGGTTTGGGTTCGAAATTTCAGTCGGGTCTGGACTAATTTGTCTGTTATAAAGCAAAGGTGTGGTTACTCCATCATGGTTGTGAACGAAGAGGGAAACATCCTGAGTAAACCAACATACATACATACATACACTCACGGCTATAATTCCCTAGAAGGGGTAGCCAGAGCCAAGGAATTATAAATTCCTCAGCCACTTTTGAAAGTTAAGTGGGGAAAAGGCGGTAAAATAAAGGTTTTTGGTGATGGGATTTCAACCGCATCGCCCAAAAATCCAATAAATAGTCCCAATACCCTTAGTCGCCTTTTAGGACACCCGTGGGTAGAAAGGGGTAGCGACATTCTAAGCCGACACTACACGGCAACATGTGTAAGTTGAAAAAGAAATCCAGGTTTCGCGGGAACTGGAACATGTAATAATGGCTAAGTTTAAAGCTTGTCATGTGATTACTAAATATTATAAATTCTCATAAAACGATATGAGTAATTAATATGCTTACTGTAAAATAACTTTACATTTCACGTTAAAAAATGATTAAAAATAATTAACACACGCAGGTTTTGTTCAAAAATAGTTGAAAATTACCGGCAGCATTTTAAATAAAAAATTCTCAACAACAATTATTTGTTTTAATTTATTTTTTTAGGGGGCTTACAGCTAAATTTACAGTATGAAATTATTAAGGCCAATAACTATATGACTAACATAATAACTATTATGACTGGGTTCATTTCTTAGTTAAAGTTTATTAAGTAAGTTTTTGGACGATGTGGCTGGTCATTAACGATACATTACATACATACATACATATATTCACGGCTATAAATCCCTAGATGGGGTAGCCAGAGCTAAGGAATTAGAAATTCCTCAGCCACTTTTGGAAAGTAAGTGGGGAAAAGATGGTAAAATAAAGGTTTTTGGTGATCGGTCTCTATCCGCATCCTCCGAAAGTAAAAGAGCATGTATGAGACGATTGATGGATGTAAACGAAGCTGGAGAGCTTTGTCAGAACCGTACGAAGTGGCGATCGATAATCTCTGCCTACCCCAATGTGTACTAATGGCGTGAGTATATGTATGTATGTTTATTATAGTCTATCTTTCCTTACTAACTTATTCCAACAATTAAGTACTATTTCAGTTTCATAGATACTTGGTATTAATAGATACTCACGGCTATAAATCTAAACAGGGATATCCAAAAGCTTCGACATTGGATTTTTGAGGAAATTGAGGAGGGAAAAACTTGCAATATAAAGAATGTTTAGCGATGGAACTCCAATCATATCCAACTCTCTCTCAAAAAGTTCCAATACCCTCAATCGTGTAGTACGACACATACAAAACATATACTCACGGCTGTAAATCCCTAGAAGGGGTAGCCAGAGCTAAGTACTACGTAGTACGACACACATAGAAGAAATGGTTTAGTGCTATTCTTAAACGCATTAACGTGGCTAAAATAATATAATTATTATATTGTCGAATTATTACAAGACTAGATTTTTGCCCGCGACTACGTCAGCGTCGACTACATTTTTTGCATCCGGTTTACATCCAAAATACCAAAACACTATCTTAACTTCTGCTTTTTATATTTATATTCTTGCGCGTGCTTTTTCTCCAGCAAAGTCTATGAACCAATTTTGACAATTTATAAATCGCTAACAATTTAACTAATCCAGTTATGGAAAATGTATGGTAATTCGCTGAAACTTCAGATGGAGACCTTCAATTTGATACCTGAACCAATTTTCTAGCTCTCAGCATCGCGACACAGGCTGGTTCACAAAATCCACCCTCTCTCGTTTAATATATAAGGATACAAGTATCCATCCCGCCATAGTTCTGGGTCTTACTAAATCAAGATAATTAAAAAGACAGGACTTCGTATCGAACAATCAAATATATTATAGAAGCGCTCCACAAACCAATTATCAATTGACAATCAGACCATGAGCAATTATCACGTGACGCACCGTTTCATGCCACGCTTATGTAAATTTGGAGAACAGCATAGCTAGTACGAGCGACATTTTTAACTAGATAATGCGTGCTATAAAACAGCCATCTCTTTCGCACTCACTTAGTATCGTATACTGTCATCTCATTCTAACCGATATCGTGACGATAAAATACCACTAGAACGCATGATTTGAGTAAATGCTGAGTTTTGTCAGTAATTACTATTTGGCATGATAGGAAATGTCGATGCTCTTGAAAGTTGACAAAAGTACATACATACATATACTCACGCCGTTAATTCCCATTGGGGTAGGCAGAGACTATCGATCGCCACTTCGTACGATCCTGGCAAACCTCTAAAAGTATATAAAAGAAATTGATTTTTATTATTGCACTAGCTTTTTGCCCACTACTACGTCAGCGTAGACTAAATTTTTTACATCCAGTTTACATCCAAAATACCAAAATACTATATTAACTTCTTTTTTTTATATTTATAATCCCGCGGGCGTTGTAATAGATATAAAGAACATTGAGGATGAAGGAGATGAAGATTTTTTTAAGTGATTATTGGGCGATGCAGTTGGAGACCCATTTGACTACCTTTCCCCATTCAACTTCCAAGAGTGGATAAAGAATTACTATATCTGAACCTGTGGCTACCCTTTTTTGGGACTTATTAGTATATACTCACGAATGATTGATAGGTGAATTTCATATATTTCTTTTTGTAGTGGTTATATCAGTCAATCGCATAAAGTTTAAAATTTCTAAATGTCAAAAATCTGTATATATTTCAATCCCCTAGGGTGAGTTCCAAAAAACCTTTTTAATTGTTCATAAGAATCATGAAACAATCCATTTTGTACCAAGTTTCTATGTTCAAAAATGAGAATATCTTTAGTAAGTATGGATAGCAGTTTGGCGCTGCGGTGTCGGCCAGGTGCTGCCCCTTACACTAACCGTTTGGTGCTGTGTGAGATATTGCAGCCAATCATTGATAGATGGCGATACTAAATTAAAATTGAGGTATATGTGCTATTATTTACAAACTACGAATTCTGAAGTTTAAACAGAATATTAATTTATGCGTAAGTATAGCATAATATATATTAGTTTAAGAATATAAGTTTAAGAATAGTTAAAAAAATTGAAGTTATAAACATATTCTCAGACTACCAAATGAATAGGCAAAATTCATACAATATACTTTCAATTATCATTATTCATACATATTCGCATAGTTGAATGTGAAAAAGAAGAAATAGTGCTTCCTATTATTCTAAGCTATCACAAAAGCAAAAAAAAAAATACGTGTGGCACTCGGGGACTGCCGCGGTAAAGCTATTGCATAGCATTCTGTATCAACTTATGCAATTATAATTATTTATTTTTTATTTTATTCATGCAATATTTCTTTTTCTTTGATATTAATTCAAGTACTCACTCAGAAGATGAGTTTCACTATTTTTTCGTGACTTTCTTCATTAATAATAAATGCACTTTGTTCATTCATATTCAAAACACTTTATACACAAATTTTACAAGTACGGCCGTTCACTGTTGTAGATAAATACTTATACAACTATATACTTTCTCACAAACAGCTGATTATGTATTCGTCCGATTTCGGAGCAGCTCGTCTCGATTCGGGCGAGTTCCGTAAAGTCGTACAATACGTCTAATCCGAATAAAGAGCTTATTCCATTACACTTTTATCGTTGCTGAAATCGGAGGTCCTTCACAGTCACTGCCGCAGAAGGCCACAGACGCTTGTTATTCCACTACACCGATTTCAGTTTCTGAATCATTCGCGAGCGCGATTTTTGCGGGCGGTCGTACGAAATTGCTCCCGTCTTTTTTTTAAAACGCTCTCTATCAAACTCTCTTATGGACTATCCCACTCTCATTCAATAAACGACGACACATTGCGTCTATATATCTCTTTCGCTACTATACTTACATATATCCTATTCATGTACACAACCTTTTCCAAATATTTTTACGTCATATTTCACACAAAATATTAAATAGGCGGGAACTCCTATATGACTTAAAAATAAAAGATATTTATTAAAAAGTTTGCCGGGGTCGTACGAAGTGGCGATCGATAGTTTCAGCCTACCCCAATGAGAGGTAATGGCGTTAGTATAAGTATGCATATATGTGATTGAACGTATTTGCTTACCCCAATGGGAAATAATGGCGTGAGTATATGTATGCATGTATGTAATTATACGCCTGTGCCTACCCCCACGGGAAGTGATGGCGTGAGTGTAAGTATGCATATTTGAAACAATACGTATCTGCCTACCCCTTACGGAAAAATGGCGGGAGTTTAAGTATGTATGTATGCAATTAAAATTATCTGCTTACCACAAGCGGAAGTAAAAGCGTGAGTATATGCGCGTATGTATGTAATTAAACGTATCTGCCTCCTCCGATGGGAAGTAATGGCGTGAGTATATATAATATAATATAATTTGCATGTATGTGATAAAACGTATTTACCTACCCCAATCGGAAATAATAGCGTGAGTATATGTATGTATGTAAGAATATAATTATACATATCCGCCTACCCCTATGAAATGGAACCCCTACCTACCTAACTACCCCTGGAATTAATGGCGTGAGCATATGTATATCTGCTATAAAACTTTTATTATCTTTTTTTTGTTTACGTAATTTCAATCATAGGCATGAAAAATTTTGGCACGTCCTCTCGCTGTGGCGGGCGCGAGGCGACTAAATCGTCTGAACGTTATTCCACCTTCCTGAGACGGAGCTACAAAAAATTTGTCTCTTTATCGGAAGCCTAGCGTTCTGAACGTTATTCCACTAGTCTGAATTCAGATTCTGTGGCTGTCGGACGTCTGAATTCAGGCAAATGGAATAAGCTCTTAAAGACTGCCGAACTGACACGACGTTAGACGATGCACGGCCTTCAAGCCACACCTCCGTGCCCGTCGGAGTGGGGAGCGTGAGGTTTTTTCGTTACGGAATTTCTGGATTTAGTCCCCGCGCTCAAGGCCTGCGATAGAAGCTATGAAGCTATAATAGCTTCCCCGAGATTCGAACCTGGGTCTTCCGTTCGACAAGTATTAACCAAACGGTAAACCGTTACGCCGCGAAGACGTTAATGTTGACTCCAAATTTTTGATAAGCTACTACTCTGTGTAAAAAATATCGGGAATATGTCAATAAAAGACCCGCGTAAAAGAGTTCGTTCAAATTTTTTTACTGCATGTTGGTAGCACTGTACTGATTTAGCGCGCAAAATTTGAGCGGGATCTGTCATTTAATTTGTTTTAAACTACATTTTTTGTTGGTCATAGTTTTGAGTCCTCGGCGATTTTTACAATAGAAAATATTGTTGAACAAAGAGTGTGCCTTAAATTTTGTGTTTCGAATGATACTTCATGTGGTGAATCACTAAAAATGACCAAAACCAACAATACAATGTCAAGAAATGGCACCTACAAGAGGCCATAACATCCAAAGAAGGTAAGTGGATTGGCACGTACCTCACTCTTCACCTACCCCCTGAAGAGGTAGACAAATTGGTAAGGGAGGAAAGGAAAGTATCCTTCCTCCTAGGAACAATATATGTACGTTTCTTAAACAAGGGAGTACTATCAGATAAACCTCCAGAACCCGAGACTGAGACAAGACCAAATATGGACAAAGAGATTACCAACATGGAGACAGACGAAGTTAAATTGACTGAGACGGAGATACTGTCACTTAAAGACGAAACGGAGAGGATGGCCAATATGGCCCTAGAACAGAGCCAAAGAGCGGAGAGTTGGCTTCTCAGATCATCTCCCAGACCAGACGACGACAACCAGACTGAGACGGAAGGAGTCGACCTAACCAGTGATGGCCTCTCAGAATAACAGCACGAACGAGACACCAGACGACAATGGCCCATGTCAGCAGATTAACGGGGCCATAAGCAACAATAATAATAAAATAATAATGGCGTAGGGATGTGACGACCCCACCGCCCATTGTTGGAATGGCATGATGACATGTTTACCAGCTTGCCATTCCAGCAATGCAAATAGTCAGCGCTTGAGTTTGTAGGTGTTGACCGTGTCTACAAACTGGTCTCAGCGCAAAAAAGAGTAATAACGGTCTCCCCGGGGCAAGTGAGCGAAACCCCGGGTGAATCTTCGCTCATCGTAAAATGCAAGACGATATAAACGATGAGCGCATAGGGCCGCTCCCCAGGGGCTATCACTGGGGCGCGTCTGGAGCTGGGGCTGGACGTGGCAGCATGCGGTCCCCCAGCCGCCGCGGACCGGCCCGACCACCTGGCCGGTCTGCGCGACCACCTCAGCCACCAGATGGCTTGGCATCGGTTGGGACTGGGGCAACTCAGTCCCAGCAGTCGGTGCCCGCCGCTGGTGGAGCTAGGCGCCGCATGGCATGGACGGTTGATATGAATAGAAATGCCATGCGGGCCTACCTTAGGGCCTCAGGATCAAGAACTGGGCGGACGGGTTATCGGGCAGCAATGTACCGCGAATTTCTGCGGCTGGAGCCCAATTTGACCGTCACAGAACAAAACCTCGCGGACCGAGTTCGGTATATACAGCGCTCAGAACTTTTTAGCACTACCGAACTCGAACAATTGCGACGCGAGGCTGTTCCCCCGCTAGACGAAGAGCCACTTTTGCAGGTTCTCCCTCCAGTCCCTGAACGGGAAGTACGGAGGGAGCCAATTGCTAACCTGCCGGATGTGGGTGGTGCGGAAAGCGATCGGGGAACAGTCTCCCTGGATTTGGATTTGGTGAGGAGCGCACTCGAAAAGACGATCCTGGAATATTGCCAAGTGCCTCTCGAAAGGAGGCCAAGGCTGCCCCGAGTTCCTCTCAGCATCAAGGTTCGGGATGTCGTTGAGGCCGTCAATAACATGCTGCCCTCATTTTTAGAGAGCAGCATGGACCTTTGGGATACGGATTCAATTCTCTTTGGCGCCGCAATGACAGTTTGTCAATTTGTCGGCGTCAGGATGCCGCCAACAAAAGCTGGTGGCTCCCGCCAGGCTGGCAGTACTAGTCCCAGGACTAGAACTAGACCAGCCTGGATGAGGCGGATTGAAGGCCGTATCACAAGGGCCAGGGTCCTCATCGGCAAACTGACCAGCTTCAGATCAGGCAATGTCTTTGACAACTCACCGGAGTTTGCCTGTAGACTGGTGGAGCGCATCGATGATCTGAAGCAGAAGATCGCTGCTTGGGGTAAGCGAATTAGGCGATATTCTGAAAGGGTAAAGAGGTACCAACAGAATCGTCTCTTCATGAGTGACCAGAAGAAGTTCTACAGAACTTTGGAGCGTCCCGACGTGGTTACGACAGGTCAGCGACCGGAAAAAGCCGATGTACTAGCCTTTTGGCGTGGGCTTTGGTCGCTGCCTGTTGATCACGAAGAGGGCCGATGGTTCGAGGCGGTCGAGGGAGCGTGCGAGCCCATAGCGCCCATGAACCCCGTCAACATATCCGAGGAGGATGTGGCTGCGATCCGTAAGGCTCCGAACTGGAAAAGTCCGGGGCCGGACGGATTGCACCATTACTGGTTGAAGGGGTTCACGCGCTGTCACGCTACTCTCGCCCGTCAGGTCCAAAGCGCCCTCGAGAGTGGGACGCTCCCGAACTTCTTAACTACTGGGGTCACTCATTTAGCTCCAAAGAGCAATGCTACCGCGGATCCATCACAATACCGCCCCATTACTTGTCTTTGTACAATTTACAAGACCTTGACATCCGTTCTGAGCTCCAAGATTACTCAACACATTGTTGATAACAATGTGATATCTGGAGCTCAGAACGGATGTAGGGGCGGTAGTCGCGGTAGCAAGGAGCTGCTCCTCATCGACGCGGTCGTAGGCCAACTGGTCAAACGCAACCGTCGGAACTTCTCCGCTGGCTGGATAGACTACAGGAAGGCGTTCGATTCGGTACCTCATACATGGCTCATGAGGGTCCTCGAGCTGTACAAAATTGATAGTGCAGTTCGACACTTCCTCGGGCAATGTATGGGGTGCTGGAGAACGATCCTGAGTTTAGACGGTCAGCGGATGACGGATGCGGATGACCAAATTGATATAAGGCGAGGGATTTTCCAGGGCGATTGCCTGAGTCCAGTTTGGTTTTGTTTGGCCCTGAATCCTCTAAGTACACTCTTGGAGAATTCGGGGACGGGCTTTCAGTTTCGGAGAGGCGGACCACGCTTGCCTCATCTCCTTTACATGGATGACCTGAAGCTTTACGCCCCCACGGCTGACAGATTGGCGGAGCTACTGACGATCACTAACGATTTCAGTGGTTCAGTCAAGATGGAGCTCGGGGTCGATAAGTGTGCGGTCATCCATGTTGAGAAGGGGCATGTCGTGCACTCTGATGGTGTCGATGTCGGCACCAATCATTTGAGGGCACTCTCCGAGGCTGAAACATACCGGTATCTGGGCATGTCACAAACCATCGGTGTGAAGGTGGCAGACGTGAAACAGGGTGTTTGCGAGGAGTTTTATGAACGCCTGAAAAGTGTGCTTAATAGCTACTTGTCGGGCGTTAATAAGATCCGAGCCATTAACTCCTGGGTCATGCCTGTACTGATGTACACATTTGGCGTGCTCAGATGGACTCAGACCGAACTCGACGCTCTGGACAGATGAGTCCGCACGATGATGACCTCTCATCGAATGCATCATCCGAGGTCGTGGGTTATGAGATTGTATATCCCGCGGAAGTGTGGTGGTCGAGGCCTCTTGAGTGCCAAAACCATGCACAACCGTGAGGTATGCAAGCTCAGATACTATTTTTTGACGATGACGGATGATAGTATTCGGGGAGAGGTGGTCGCTAGTGATAAAAGACTGACTCCCTTATCGTTGGCCTCACAGGATTGGCGAACCCCGGAGGTACTTAGCACCTCTGATCGGGAGTCCGCATGGAAAGAGAAGGAGCTGCACGGGAGGTTTTACAAGATACTTCACGAACCTTTCGTGGACCGTAAAGCCTCCCTGCATTGGCTGCGTTTCGGGGACCTCTTTGGGGAAACCGAAGGTTTTGTCTGTGCAATACAAGACCAGGTTATCAAGACGCGGAACTATCGGAAATACATCCTAAAGGACGGTACCACAGACATCTGTCGAGCATGTGGCCGTCCCGGAGAGTCACTTAGGCATGTTATTTCCGGTTGTTCGGCTCTTGCTAACACTGAGTACTTGCACAGACACAACCAAGCAGCCAAAATCCTGCATCAGGAGCTCGCTCTGAAATACGGACTCTTGCAACAGAGGCTGCCGTATTACAAGTATCTGCCGGAGCCAATCTTAGAAAACGACCGTGCCAAAATCTATTGGGACCGATCCGTTATCACGGACAGGACTATTCTAGCGAATAAGCCTGATATCGTGGTATGGGATCGGTCGCAGTCGAGGGTATTTCTAGTGGATGTCACTATCCCTCATGACGAGGGTCTCGTGAAAGCCGACACCGAGAAGCGTCGGAAATATCTCGATCTGGCTCACGAGATCACCGACATGTGGGGTGTGACTTCGACAGAAATAATCCCAATTGTTTTGTCCGCGAACGGGTTAATTCCAACCAGCCTCGCGACCAACTTGAGGCGGTTGGATTTCTGTGGCGTGTCGGTTCCAGCACAGATGCAGAAAGCGGTGCTGCTCGATACGGCTCGGATCGTCCGTCGGTTCTTGAACCTGACTCCCTGACCCCGACCGACTGTGCTCTTGTCGGGGAGTACTGCCTCTCCCATTTAAAATTTATATTTTCTTTTTCGGCCATGGGAGAGGCGAGGAACTAAATGTCATACCCATAATAATAAAAATAATACAAGCAAATCTCATGCATAGCCGAACGGCAACATCAATTATGAGAAGAATACTTGAAACAAATAATAACACTATCGCACTCATTCAAGAACCATGGGTACGAGATAACAGAATCTGCGGCCTCAGCAACATCGGAGGTAAGCTCATCCTTGATACAACAATATCAGACACACCAAGAACCTGTATATATGTTCCCAAACACTATAACACCACACCCTTATCTCAATTCTGCTCCAGAGACCTAACAGCAATCAACCTGAAGGTCAAAAACGAAGAAGAGGACACCACAGACATCATACTAGCCTCAGTCTACATGCCGGGGGACGACGACAACTGCCCGCCTACAGAAATGACTGAACTGG
This sequence comes from Bedellia somnulentella, assembly GCA_963576735.1. NCBI lineage: Eukaryota > Metazoa > Arthropoda > Insecta > Lepidoptera > Bedelliidae > Bedellia > Bedellia somnulentella. The sequence continues at coordinate 12,527,513 of OY755190.1, forward strand.
TAAACCACACAGACATACACAACCTTGAAATCATACTCGGCGCAGACACCAATGCCCATCACCCCATGTGGGGTTCCCCTGATTCTAACAAAAGAGGAGATTCTCTCTCACTCTACTTACTCACAACTAACCTTAATATACTCAACGTAGGGTCAGAGCCTACCTGGGTAACTTCCCGGGTTCAAACTAGAATAGATGCCACATTTCCACCAATCAAGCTTACACAATGACAACCGATTGGGTAGTATCAAAAGAACTAACTTGCTCTGATCACAGGTGGATACGATTCAATCTAAACTGCAACATCAAACCGCCGGAACCTCGACAGAATCTACGGCGGACTGACACTACCATTTTCAAAAACCTCGTTTAAAGGAACTCCAAAGTCACGAGCGCAAGGTAATGAAAGAAGACACTAACCAAATAGACACAAATGTAAGTATCCTTAAAAATGCCCTAATTAACTCATACAATATGAGCTGTCCACTAAAACAGATATCCAACGAAATAAGGAACAAATGGTGGAACCCCAAACTAGCCCGACAAAAAGAAAAACTAAGAAAATTCTTCAACATAGCAAAAAACTCAAGACAAAAATCAGACTGGGAAGTTTTCAGAAAAGCACGAATCCAATACAAAAAAGACACAAGAACATGCAGCAGGAAAGCATGGAAACAATTCACAGAAACAATCGAATCCAACAATGAAGCCAACAGGGTAAGAAAAATACTATCGACAAACGACAGGAATATTCTGGGCACACTCAAAAGAAGAGACGGTACCTACACTAGGTCGGACCAGGAAACATGCACATAACTTCTAGAAACACACTTTCCAAACTGCAACATAGCAAACGAAACCAAATGGGAAAAACCTAAAACAAACCCTACGCAAACTGACTGGACATTAGCCAACAAGATAACTACTAAAGACCGCATTAAATGGGCCATAAACACCTTCGAACCATACAAATCCCCTGGTTTAGATGGTATAATACCTGCCTTCATGCAATGGGCTGAGAACAGCGTCATCCCATGGCTTCAGGACATCTTTGTGGCATGTTTAGCCCACCAATATATTCCCGTACAATGGAGAGAAGTAAGAGCCACATTTATACCTAAACCAGGAAAAACAGACTACACCCAAGCCAAATCCTTCAGACCCATAAGTCTGTCATCCTTTATGCTAAAGACACTAGAACGACTATGTGACCGACATATAAGAGACGGCCCGCTGAAAGCCAAGCCACTTCATAAATACCAACACGCATATACCACAGGCAAATCGACAGAAACAGCACTACACGACGTAGCAGCAAAGATCGAAATAGCCATGAGCCAGAAAATGATGACACTAGCTGTGCTAATAGATATTGAAGGAGCCTTCGACAAAACCGCATTCCAAAGCATAAAAAATGCACTAGAGAGATATAATATCGATCATACTCTTAGTGGCTGGATTGGAAATATGCTAGGACAAAGTGCCGTCCAAGTCGCCCTTAACGAAGCCACCAGAGCAAGAGTCATGAGAGGATGCCCCCAAGGAGGAGTACTATCCCCACTCTTGTGGAATATGGTAGTAGACGAACTTATACGACGACTAAACAACAAAGGATACTATGCAATAGGATATGCAGACGACATAGCTATCCTAATTGACGGTCCAAACGAGAAAATAATATCGAATCAGATGAGCCAAGCACTGAAAATCGTAGAAACCTGGTGCAAAGAACAACAATTAAGTGTAAACGCGAACAAAACGGACATGATCCTATTCACAAGAAAAACCAAAATAAATTTCAACAACCCGCCAACACTCTTCGGGACAACACTCAAACTATCGAACGAAGTAAAATACCTAGGAATCATCCTAGATAGCAAACTCAACTGGAGTAAACACGTGGACAGAACGATAACTAAAGCCACCATTGTATTATGGCAATGTAAAAAGATACTAGGGAAAAACTGGGGACTTCATCCCCGTATCACACACTGGCTATACACCACAATCATAAGACCAATTATCTCTTACGGAGCACTAGTATGGTGGCCCAGAACCGTACAAAGCACCTGTCAAAAAATTCTGGAGAAAATGCAACGAGCAGCCTGCATAGCCATAACAGGAGCCATGAAAACAACACCAACTGCAGCCCTCCAAGCAATGTTAAACCTACCACCGCTACATTTATACATTCAACAAGAGGCAGCAATAACAGCCATACGACTTGAAACAAGCAAAATGCTACGCAAAGACTGTAGAATAAAGCACACAACAATCAAAACAGAAGCCTACCAATATCAACCTATGATAGAAGGACCATGCGACAAAATAAAGAAGAGATACATCTTTAGCAAACAATACAAAGTTCTACTACATGAAGAACAAAAAGACTACTCCAAATCCAATGAATTACGGATATATACAGATGGATCGAACACAAAAGATGGAACAGGCGCAGGAGCCTTTTCACATGACCTCAACATCAAAACATACAAAACACTAGGCCAATACAACACAGTATATTAAGCAGAATGTATCGGAATACTGCTAGCCGCCACAGCCATACTGGAAAGAAAGGTAAACACCACAAACATCAAGATAATCTCAGACAGCAAAGCGGTACTGCAAGCACTGAAGAGCAACACCACAAATAACGGACTAATCCTACAATGTCACCGAACATTAGAGAAAGTCACTGAAACAAATGAAGTCACACTACAGTGGATAAAAGGACACAGCAATTCGCTAGGAAACGATGCAGCTGATGAGCTAGCTCGTAGAGGATCCGGCAACAAAATAGAAGGACCAGAACCAATAGTACCAATTCCCTTCGACCAATACCGCACCGGGTTGAGGCAACGCCCACAAGAACAACATAACTCTCTCTGGCGTGAAATAACTGAATGCCGCCAGTCAAAAGAAGCGATGCCGGACATAGATAAAAGACTAACAAGACGACTACTTCGGCTAAACAGGAAAAGCCTAAGAATGATAACAGGAATCATCACTGGTCATTGCTCATTGAATAAGCACTTTCACAACATCGGTGTAACAGATAGTCCTCTGTGCAGAGCATGCATGGAAGCCGAGGAGACAGTGAATCACGTCATGTTTGAGTGCCAGGCTCTAAACAGCCCGTACTCAAAAGATAGGACAAGAACAGGTAGTACAAAAAACTTTTTAAAAGACCTAGGACAACTTGAAAGATTTTGGACAGAGTTAGGGTGGATTGAATAAGACGGCCAGGGCCCACGTAAAAAAGTTCCATTAGGGAGCTATGTGCGGAAACCAGAATACTAATCAATCAATCAATCACTAAAAATGTTGCGAAATACCTACGGCAAATCGTGTATATCGAAAGCAAGGGCTTGAATGGCTTATGAATGGTATAAGGCTTTTAAAGAAGGCCGAGAAGTAGTAGTAGACTTGCCTCGTTCTGGTAGACCTTCAACCGCTACGACCAAATAAAACATCGACAGAATCAAGAAGCTAGTGCTCGAAAATCGACGTATGAGTCTGAGAGAGTTGGCTTGTGAGGTGAACATATCTTTTAAGTCCGTCCACAACATTCTCATTGACATTTTAGGCATGAAACGCGTCGCCGCTCGACTAGTTCCAAAAGAGCTCAATTTTGTTCAAAAACCGCAGCGAAAGCATGTCGCTGAAGACATGGTTTCCCGAGCTTCTACGGATCCGACCTTTATGAAACGTATAATAACTGGCGACGAGACATGGGTTTATGAGTACGACATGCAAACAAGCCAACAGTCTTCAAAATGGCGCCACGAAAACGAGCCGAAACCCAAAAAACCAAGGCAAAGTCGCTCCAAAATCAAGGTGATGCTGACAGTTTTTTTTTACTACCGTGGTGTGGTTCACTCCGAATTCCTTCCAGAGGGAGAAACAGTGAACAGAATATTATTTAGGCGTCATGAAGCGTTTGCGTGAGAGTATCCGCCGAAAACGTCCAGATTTGTGGCAACACAACTCATGGATGCTGCACCATGATAATGCACCATCACACACAGCCATTATAGTGAAAGAGTTTTTAGCGAAAAATTCAACAAAAGTTCTCGACCAAGCACCGTATTCACCTGATATGGCTCCGTCTGACTTTTTTTTATTTCCCAAGTTAAAATTACCACTTCGAGGAAAACGTTTTGAGTCGATAGGAGCCATAAAAGAAAATTCGCTGAATGAGCTAAAGGCCATACCGCAAATAGCCTATGAAAAATGTATGGAAGACTGGGTGAAGCGGTGGAGATGTTGTATCGCAAGCGATGGGGCCTACTTTGAAGGCGATAAAATAAATTTAGATGAATAAATTTGTATTTTTTGTTTTATTGACAAATTCCCGATACTTAGTACACAGAATGTATATATCTAGTAGTCATACTATTGACAAACAATTAAAAGGACATTTATTTTGATGAAAATGGATGAAACACTTATTTTTTCCAAAAATACTATTTATGAAGAGTCTGATGAATGACGATGATGAAAAATGTATCGTGTATATATGGATAGCCATATAAAAGTTATGTTTTTTTGAAATCCGGGATAAATGATATCCTATATGTTGGCCAGGAGTTTAAGCTACATTCATACCCATTAGATCAAGATCCGTCTGGTAGAATTAACGTGATGACCGGACATACAGACAGAAAGACAGACAGATTTTTTTTTCAAAAAGCGCAATATTAGCTTCAGTACCGAAAATTAAACATATTCCACCGGTTTTTATTTATTTTTTTCTTCAATGTACAGTTTTGACCTCGGTACAGTCTTATTATAGTATAGACTAGTGGATCGGGCCCAGCTTCGCACGGGTAGCGTAGTTTTAAAAATATCTGAGGTTTCTTCAATCACTGCCCAACCTTTGTGAAATTTAGTGCAATTTATAGCATTCCTGAATAGTGTAGCTTTGTGATTGTGAAAGCGCTTTAATGAACGGTTCAGTATCTCCGAAAATAAAACCATGCAAACAAACAATTAGAGTTACAAACTTTGCATACATACAGGGAGAATATGTATACTCCCGGCTATCTTTTGCGCGCGCAACCATTACTAAAAAATTATCCTTATAGCATTCACGTGCGACGACAGGGCGCGATAGCGTATTTCATGTATAATTTTGGTTATTCTATACCGATTTCTATGATTCTTTTTTTATTGAATAGGTAATAATGTAAACTTTTTTAAATGAGAGAAATTCATGAGATGAATGAGATAACTATAAACGTAAGAGTAAACAAATATAATCAGAATGCTCCGAACTGCTAAGCTATCAGGAATTACACGTGTTATTATGAGTCAACCATAAAAGATTGACATATGCTGCAGAAGGATATTTTTTAGAAAATTTTATGTTAAATATTTCCGTAATACATGATTTCTATGTAATTATAACCACTAAGGCTGCACACGCGACGGAAGCTTAAAAAATGGAGTAACTTCCCCCGTTTTCCCAAATTTTCCCAAAATTCCCCTTGACTACTCTGCTGAAATGTACACTATAACCTGCCCAGGAGTATGAAGAATAATTCTACCAAGTTTCGTTAAAATCCGTCGAATAGTTTTTGTTTCCATAAGGAACATACAAACCGACAGACAGACAGACAGACAGACAAAAATTTTACTGATTGCATTTTTGGCATCAGTATCGATCACTAATCACCCCCTGATAGTTATTTTGAAAATATATTTAATGTACAGAATTGACCTCTCTACAGATTTATTATAAGTACAGATTTGGCCCCTAACTAGCGCAGAAATAGCACTAACACATATGCCTGTGATTGCCGAAAGAGGTGACTTAGGGTTTTGGGGCTATATAAGTGATTGTTGGCCGATCTTCAGTATTATATTAGTATTAACTCCTCTGAAAATCTGGCTACATCAGTTTTGGGATTTTTTTCTTGTCAGTATATACACAATTGCTGTGTAGTGTCAGCTTAGAATAGATCTTCCCCATTTCTTCCGGTGGGTGTACGTAAGAGGCGACTAACGGTATTGGGGCTTTTAAGGGACTTTTGGGCGATGCGGTTGGTGACCCATCACCAACAACCTTTATTTCACCATCTTTTCCCCATGCAACTTCCAAAAGTGGCTGAGGAATTTCTAATTCCTTAGCTCTGGCTACCCCTCCTAGGGATTTAGGGATTTATAGCCGTGAGTATATGTATGTATGTATGTATATACACAAATATGTTTTATTATATTATATTAGGTAACTAAGATGAAATTCCGAATTCGATTACAAACGACCCTATGTTTTACCATCTTCTCGTGGGAATGGTGTATGAGGACATGAGTCCACCTCACAATTCTTAACTTCGTATGTCTGACTGTTCCTCTTTGAGAATATTCCCATGGGAGTAGGTAAAGAGGTATAGTAAAAATAGACCCTAGATACTAGATTTTTTTTAGGTTGCAATGGATAAATTGAGCGCTGTTAGCTTAGATTTTAGAAAGTCTGGCTCATAACGTTATCATCCTAAACAGCCGAAGGAGTGGAAAAGATTCTTATACTTCCTAACATCACATGTCATTGTTATCAACCGGTGTTCAGTTCAGAGTACACACGTTTTGCTTCCACACGACAGTGCATTCGCGTGTCCCATGACTAAGCACAACGAAGCCATGTGGGTTTCCTCACGATTTTTTTACATACATACATATACTCACGGCTATAAATCCCTTAACGGGGTAGCCAGAGCTTTGGAATGAGAAATTCCTCAGCCACTTTTGGAAGTTGATTGGGGAAAAGAAGGTAATAATAAATAAACGTTTTTGGTGACGGGTCTCCAACCACATCGCCCAAAAATCACTTAAGAAGCCCCTATACCCTAAGTCGCCTCTTACGATCACCCACGGGTAGAAATGGGGTAGAGTTATTCTAAGCCCACACTACACGGCATGGATTTTTTTAGTCGAACGTTAATAGAATTCCTAGATAATTACCACACATATGACTTCAGGAAAGCCCCAAAAGGCTCAATCAGGATGGGAACTTACGTCTCATGCACTGGAGACGGGTTTTTTTTCATTACGACATTTATCATGGCATGCTTCCGAAGTCCTCCTCACACACAGCCCATATACTTCCCCACCAAGGAGCCCGAGCCTACCCTATATAGGGTGATTTGGCCATAGTCCACCATGCTGGCCAATTGCGGGTTGGCAGACTAACGACTACTACCGTAGTAGTAGCCAGGACCCACGGCTTAACGTGCCCTCCGAAGCACGGAATCATCTTAATTTTCGGATAATCAGGTGATTCAAGCCTTCAATATCCTTCCAGACTGGGTTAAATCTTACAAATTAATAATTTGTGAGCTTCCCCCTCGGGGATCGAAACCGAGACCTCCGTACTTGAAGCCAAGCGCTTAACCGCGCAACCACGGAGGCAGTAGTTTAGTCAGCTTCCGAAGTATGAAGAATAAAAGAGAATGTATGAGAAGATTAATGGATGTAAACGAAGCTATGAAGGTTTGTTAGGATCGTATAAAGTGGCGATCGATAGTCCCTGCCTACCCCAAATGGGAATGAATGGCATGAGTATATCTTTGTATACGTGTTTTATGATAGACGTGCAAAGGTTATAATCGCAATACATTAACAGTGCGATATTTTATATTTATATTCGTTAATCGTGATATTGGTGACGAAACACATTGTAAATATTTGGATAATGTTTTTAACACAACGTCTGACCTCAAAAGTCACGAATAATATATCTCCCAATATCAATTTTCTTTTTAATAATCGTTAACAGGTTATGTAACGTATGATATTTATTGTCTGGTAAGATTTCATTTTGAAATAAAGTTTTGCGCATTCGTTTGTAAAAGCCCTCCGAAATAGTTGAAACGATTTCGATGAAATTTTGCATACGCATTCGATTGGTTTGATAATATGTTAAGAACTATTTTGCGTTCATAAGTGATAAAGAGCTTATTCCATTACACTTTGTCGTTTCTGAATTCAGACGTCCTTCGAAGTTACTGCCGCAGACGCTTGTTATTCCACTACACAATTTGTCTACTTTTCAGAAGCCTAGCGTTCTGAACGTTATTCCACTAGTCTGAATTCAGATTCTGTGGCTTTCAGACGTCTTCATTCAGACAAATGGAATAAGCTCTTAAGGGTTGTCCACCCCTAACACTTTATCATTATTTTATAGACTGGAAATTCCCAAAAAGTAATTTATATGGCATAACACGTTTGCCGGGTCAGCTATTATTATAAATACAGTACTTGGATATACTAAGCAGGAGAAGACCCTACAAACATAAATACGGATAATTTAAGGATACTGCACGGCTACTCTCGCACGCGGCATGCCCACGGGTCAGAGGCAGTCAGATTATGTTTTCCATGAAATACTGAATCTGACTTCTAATTTCACCCAATACTACTACTTGACATATCAAGGGAGGGCTTTATTGTGTGCATAAATACATACATATTATGACGTGAGGAACATATGAAAACATCATGACGTGAGGAAACCCACATGGCTGAGTTGTACTTAGTCGTGTGACAGTGTATTCGTACAAAACGGCGATAGGCCTGCCCCCTATCACGTGAGTACACTGTCCATGCAAAACGTGGGTACTCTGATCACTAGGTGACAAAGTCCACGACCTTCGGGTATATTCGGCGTGAACGTTTATGTTATGTTATATTTGATGGCATCTACGAAAGTGTGATCGACAATTGATACAATGGCAACTATTATTTTTTGATAGCTCAAAGTTTGTCGGGTAGCTGGTTTTAAAAATAAATTAAAATTATTACTACCCGTTGGTCATGTAGTAATCTCTATATAGTTTGTGTACCCGTTCGAAGATGCGATGGGAGGAATTAGTCGCTAGTTATAAAAAATAAGAATTACCATTTACTGCTATTGTTTTATGAGAAGTAATAAATAGTTATGATGCTGTGCTCGTGCTAAAAACTGGGTCTAGCCAGCGAAAAATAAACATATAAAATTTATTAAATGTGAAGAAAACTAATGAAACGGTTCATAGTATAATTATTGTAATTATTAATCATGTTTATCGTCATGTTTGTTTTAAGTTGTGATGTTGCAAAACATACATACATACATACATATACTCACGGCTATAAATCCCTAGAAGGGGTAGCCAGAGCTAAGGAATTAGAAATTCCTCAGCCACGTTTGGAAAGTTGAGTGGGGAAAAGATGGTAAAAAAAAGGTTGTTGGTGATGGGTCTCCAACCGCATCGCCCAAAAATCCCTTAAAAGCCCCAATACCGTTAGTCGCCTCTTACGTACACCCACCGGAAGAAATGGGGTAGTGCTATTCTAAGCCGACACTACACAGCAGAAAACATGTTGCAAAACTTTGATCAAAACCTGAAATTATCTATGCGCATCTAAACTTTCGCCAAAAACCAATGGTCTGCGATTTGATGCTCATTTAGTAATTCTGATGTTAATTAATGAGAAATTTGCGAGGTAAAAATTATTTCTCTGAATCAAAGTGAGTTAGAAGTTTAACTTGGAAGTTACTCGTATAATTTCACACTTTTGACGTTTCCATTGCAATCTGCTCGGAAATGATAAACCTTTAGGTATTATATTAGCTATCAATGGGGTTGATATCATATATTTTTGGCTATCATCAAACTGTAACTTGCGTAGCTCAGTAAGAATTAGTTGGACATAGGAGAGAGAAATTTGTTAACACGCGGGTTCAAATCCTGAAACAGGTTTATTTGTGTTGTTTCGTTAATGGTAGAAATCAGGTTTGTTAACAGTGATGAAAAAAATCGTGAGGATATCCACAAGACAGAGTTTTTTAATATGGACATGTGACAGTAAATCCTAACAAAACGGTGTGAGGCTTGGCCCTCATCCGTTCGTACTACGAGCAAAAAATAACTTGCATCTACCCATTCAGAAACACAAGTCGTTAATGCTCTACTTATGGTACCTGTATCGTATTGACTTAGAATAGCACAAACAGATTCCTTCACGTGGGTAACTTACGAGGTGACTAAGGGTATTGAGGATTTTAAATGATCGTTGGATTATGTGGCTGGAAACTCATTAGTCATTACCAATAAATATTTTATTTTACGATATATTATATACTCAGCTTTCAGAATTCGATAAGTAATATATCTTATCTATAAGCTGTTCCTACGCTTATGTATGGCAGTGAATGTTGGGTGTGGCAGAAGAAGCATGAAAGGAGAGTGAATGCAGTAGAAATGAGATCCCTCAGAAAAGTGTGTAATGTAAGGTTATGTGATCGTGTGAGGAATGATGTGATTCGTGAAAGGTGTGGTGTAAAAGATGATATTATAAGAAAGAGAGAAAAAGGAATGTTGAGATGGTTTGGGCACATAGAGAGGATGGATGACAGTAAATTGGTGAAAGAGATATATAGAGCCAATGTGGAAGGTAATGTTAGTAGAGGACGACCTCGGAGGACACATTTGGATCAAATAGAAAATATGCTCAAAAAGGCAGGTGTCCGCAATATGAAGCATAAAAGAGCATGTATGAAAAGATTGATGGATGTAAACGAAGCCGGAGAGGTGTGCCAGGATCGTACAAAGTGGCGATCGGTAGTCTCTGCCTACCCCAATGGGAACTAACGGCGTGAGAATATGTATGTATGTATGTATATATAACCTCTAAAACATGTTGGTAGCCTCTCCACCCACACAAACAGTTGCAAACCAAAACTATATTAAAATAATGTATTGTAAAAAGGATTCATTAGCATCTTGCTATTGTTTTATTACCTCTGACATTACTAATTCATGTCACGGCCTATTTGATACAAGCAGGACGTTGCTTAGTTTATTACTACCTTCCGAACACTAAAAATGTGCCTTTGGTTACGGATCTGGAATGGGCATACGTCCGATTTCTGAATTGAGTATTCCAGCTGAGGATGAAATAAGTATCGTTTTGTCTCATTCAGTTGTTAAGATTTCAATGCGACAGAACGATACTTAAGTTGTTCTCACCTCGAACACTCAATTCAGAGATCGGGCGTTAGTGGTACGTATGCATTTGGTACATGAGTCATAAATGGGCATAGTGTCTGATGCCTATTATAGGACCTGGTGTTTAGTCAAAAAATGTGAACATAACAGCTATTTTGACGACATCTGTGGTCGGTTGAATAGGTTACTAGCTTTTCGGTCCGGAAGTTGCGGGTTCAATCCCCGCTGAGAGCAACATTTATGTGATGAGCATGGTTTCTAGTCTTGGATGTTATTCATACATACATACATATACTCATGGCTAGAAATCCCAAGAAAGCCCTAATACTGTTAGTCTGCTACTGCTGTGTAGTGTCGGCTTAGAATAGCACTACCCCATTTCTTCCGGTGGGTGTACGTAAACTCAATGAACTCTGCATACGCTACATTTAGGCACTAAATCATTCTGACATCCATTTTCTTAAATTAAAACCACAGCTAGAATGCGGCAATTCCTGATTAATATGGACCGAAGCGAATCAGACATTCACCATCACCATTCATAATTCAATCACTTCATCATTTCACTCAAGAATGAATGAATGTTTAATTGGTGTTGGTGTCATACTTGTTCAAATATTATTTAAATTATTCATGGTATTATGGCTTTGATTGTTCGCGTAAAAACCGACAGAGCTCCGATCGCCTGTCGCGGAGCATAAAAAGTTCACGAACATAGTTGGATACCCACCATTATGTTGTGTTGTGTAAATTATTATATTATTATTACTAATTCCGCCCGCTGATAATAGCTGTAACTGACGGCTTAACATTTCTTCTGATAGCATGCATGCTTTTACTAATTACTAATAAAATATTTTTATTTTATTTTATCTTATACAGTACAACCCGTTTAATACGATCACGCTTAATACGATTTTTCACATAATACGCAGCTTTACGCCAGTCCTTGCAGCTTGAGACATATTTTCATACATTTCTTAACGCTTAATACGATTCGTCATCCCGTTTAATACTACTGCCCGATCGTCATTTCTTGACTTGTCGATATGATTACAATTAAGCGAAAGACATTGTCACTCAAAAAATATAAAATATATTGAAAGTAAAAAGTTTACGATAAAAAGTTGCAAACGACGAATCAAACGTAGTTAGCTGCTGAGCTTCACTTACCGGTTTCTACGTTACGTACCTTTTAAAGAAAAGAGAAATAAAAAAAGATACAGATCGGGAGGTGTGCAGAGTAAAAAGCAAAAGGTCGGAGAGTTTGATAAATTGGAAAAAAATTGTTGGAATTCCTTCATCAAGCACGCGCTTTAAAACTGTCCGTAGTTGCCCCTGGGCTATAAAATGCGCCTATGGCATTTTCAGCTAGATTTAAGTTTCTATGTTGCTACTTTTGTTGCAAGTAAAGACACAATGCAAAAGTTGAATTGTGTTGAAAATCTTTTAATTTCTTTCTGTCAAACCAAAAACCGCGCCTATTTTAAATAATGTATTGAATTAAATGTTCATAATTTAAATTATTAATAATAAAAAAACATAAAAACGTTCGTATTATTTTCCGTATCCCGCATAATACGCTTTCTCGCTTAAGACGCGTTTTTTGTGGGGTCCCTAAGAAATCGTCTTCACGGGTTATACTTTCCGAAAATCAGGTGAATTAAGTTCTAGCGAAACTAAATTAAAGAACAGCATTAGTTCGCATTGGAGTTGGCAGAGACTATCGATCGCCAATTTATTCTATCCTTCTCAATCTATCAAATATAGTAAAACTCCTCCATTGCAATTGCAAAGTATTTAAAATCACATCCGGAACAGAAATAAGTTGGTAACTGCACGGCGGTTGCGCATTGGGGTTGGCAGCGTCGCCGTCCCGCTTTTGAATTGATCACAGACATTTATATGTGAATGACACGACCACGACTCTTCAAACAATTATTTCGAAGAAAAAGTGCGTTATTGTGTGAAAGTTTAAAGTTGATAAATATTTGTTATAACTATTGAGTTCTTGTTTTAGACATGTCTTAGACTTAGTCATGTGACAGTGTATTCGTACAAAACGGCGATAGGCCTGCCCCCTATCACGTGAGTACACTGCCCATGCAATACGTGGGTACTCTGAACGCCAGGTGACAAAGTCACGTGATGTTCAGAAGTATTAGTACCTCTGCCAACCCCTTCGGGGATATTCGGCGTGAACGTTTATGTTATGTTATGTTATGTTCTTGTTTTATTTGGGTATAAAAATATATATATTTCCGACTTACTATTTAAGGCCAATAATTTATTTATTAAAGTGGGCTCACTATATTAGTAAGATATTAATAAAAAAGAAGTAGAGACAAATAATATTGACCATTGTATTGTTGTTTAGTAAAATAAATATATATTTATATAGGGCCTTGGTAGCTTATTGAAAATTTATTCTGATATGCTGAAAGGTATATGGTATCAAGACCTATTTGGATCTGTATCTCTGTTTTCAACAATATATCAATCCGATTAACAAAAGTTTTATAGAATAGAATAGAAAACTTATTATTGCATATCATAAAGGAGAAACATTTACAAATAAACAGAGTTAAATAACAAACGTACAATTGGCGGTCTTATCACCAAAAGCGATTTCGTCCAGACATTGTTATTTCATCAAACCCTGATTGTGTTGGTGGTAGTATTTGTGTAAAATGTATGTTATTTCAAATAAATAAAGAATAAATAAAGGAAAGAAAACTTTCGACACAGGCGGGAATCGAACCCGCGACCTCGGGTATACGCCCCGACGCTCTGCCAACTGAGCCACCGTGTCAATTGACTGCCAGTGCGAAATTCTTCTATCCTTTATTTCTTTTACACGTTTAAGTAGTGTTTGCGTTTCCTACCTCCGAATTTTAACTAATTCGGAAGGCCACTTGTCTACCTTTTCAGATAGAATGCAAATGTTGAAAACGCCTAACTATCACATAATTTAAATCTTTTTGTTCATGAAAACCTCATGTGGGGATTATTACTAATAAATAAAGAATAAATAAAGGAAAGAAAAATTTCGACACAGGCGGGAATCGAACCCGCGACCTCGGGTATACGCCCCGACGCTCTGCCAACTGAGCCACCGTGTCAATTGGCTGCCAGTGCAAAATTCTTCTATCCTTTATTTCTTTTACACGTTTAAGTAGTGTTTGCGTTTCCTACCTCCGAAACCGGGTTCGATCCCGCCTGTGTCGAAATTTTTCTTTCCTTTATTTATTCTTTATTTATTAGTAATAATCCCCACATGAGGTTTTCATGAACAAAAAGATTTAAATTATGTATGTTATTTGTTTACGTGGGTGTCTCTAGAAAGGACTCACGGTATTGGGGCTATTAAGTCATTGGATGGGGTTGGAGACTCATTACGAACCATCCTTCATTATACAATATTTTTTCCACTCAACTGCCAAAGTACCTCAGGTATTTCTGATTCCGAAGCTGTGACTCTATCCCGGCTATCCCTATTAATGTGTTATGGCCGTGAGTATATGTATGTATTATACGTGTGGTTTGGGTTGGACTGCCTCCGTGGTTTCGCGCACGGAGGTCTCGGGTTCGATCCCCGGGGAGTGGTAACCTTACAAATTTAGTTTGTAAGATTTAACCCAGTTGGGAAGGATATTGCAGGCTTGAATAACCTGATTATCCGAAAACTAAGATGATTCCGTGCTTCGCAGGACACGTTAAGCCGTCGGTCCCGGCTACTATAACGGTTGTAGTCGTTAGTCTGCCAACCCGCAAATGGCCAGCGTGGTGGACTTAGGCCAAATCACCCTATATAGGTTAGGCCCGAGCCCCTTGGTGGGGACATATATGGGTTGTGAGAATACATGTGGTCTTACTAAGTTAAGGAAATCATGGCAAAATAACTAAATCCAAATGACTGACAAGTGACAAAATGTCACGGTAGGTCACATTCAGAAGAATTAGTACCGCTACCAATTCTTCAGCGTATACATCTTACATGACTACGTTATTTTAAAAAATCCGTTGCCCGATTAAGCAAACGTTCGACCCAAGATTTGAACCCGGTACAACTAGATATAAATCGTCATGTCATAGAGTGGCGCAATGCACAGTCTATTGTGTCTTGGTTCAGAGATCATCCGTTACGCCATCCTAACAATGGGACGGCAGACTCACTGTAAAACTACTACTGGTTCCGGACTGTTTCGTTAATTGATAGTTTTAATTACGCATGTTATTTACTGATATGTGTATGTCAGATTTGTTAAGTGAGTGACGTGTTAAGCCTGGGGCATAAAAGTATTAGGATGTCGTAGTTGAAAGAAAAATGTTTAGTTCTTGTAGAATCAGTCTGTGTGTGTAAATACATATATACCCACAAAGACCCACATATGTACGTCAGATAAGCTCCAAGTCAGTTTTAAGTTTTATATAATTAAGTAGCGGGTAGATAGAGCTGAAAACCTTTTAGTGCTTAAACCGAGCTCGTAACCATTTTGTCCTTTTTTTCACTGTTACTTCGATTAGAGTTACTTTTTTTTGGTAACATAACTTATTTTCACCTGATTTCCATGTATTTTTTTTCTTAGAAATGTGTTTGTAAAAATCTATTATGTTTTTACCTACCATAAATTTCTGACACTATAACATTCCCAAGCCACTGTATGAACATAATACTCACACATAGTGGCTTGGGAATTTATAAATATAAAACTCTGCGTGCCCCGTTTTAGATTTGATAGTCGTGATAATGCAGGGCAGGTAAATAGATTTGTACAATAATTGGACAAATATAAATCGAATCCAACATTCTGCTTTCTCGAGAGAAATAATTTAAATGTGCGAATTACGGCGCGAGAATGTTTGATTTGCTATGGTCTATAATCGAGAATTGCATATTATTGGTCTCAAACTCTATCAGTGGTTGAAATGTATGATAATGAGTAATTATTTTAAGTTAAGTTAACAAAGTTCAGTTGATTTCTGGCGGTCAGTCTAAAATTACCAACCCAAAATATGATTTTACCCACCCGGGAATTAGATCCGAGACCTCCAGATCGAGTCCCAAAAATACATACTTATACTGAATGCTATAAATCCCTAGAAGGGGTAGCCAGAGCTACGGAATTAGAAATTTCTCAGCCACTTTTGGAAAGTTCAGTGGGGAAAAGATTGTAAAATAAAGGTTGTTGGTGATGGGTCTCTAACCGTTAGTCGCCTCTTACGTACACCTACCGGAAGAAATGGGGTATTGTTATTCTAAGCCGACGCTACAGAGCAAAAAATGTTCTAACTTTTTAAGTGATGTTTGGGTGATGGGCCCATCAACAATAAACTTTTATAGATTTTAATATACATACATATACATACATATACTCACGGCTATATTTCCCTAGAAGGGGTAGCCAGAGCTAAGGAATTATAAATTCCTCAGCCACTTTTGGAAGTTGAGTGGGGAAGAGATGGTTAAAATAAAGGTTTTTGGTGATGGGTCTCCAACCGCATCGCCCAAAAATCCAATAAAAAGCCCCAATACCCTTAGTCGCCTCTTACGACACCCGTGGGTAGAAAGGGGTAGCGACATTCTAAGCCGGCACTACACGGCACACGGATTTTAATATATTTCTGCAAAAACCCTCGAAACTACTGAGTCACTTACACAAAAATGAGATTAATGAAAAATCTAATGTTTTTAAAAGATTATTTAAATCGATGATTGACAACTACGATTTGCAACTAAGAAGCTAAAGTTTCAGCTTAGCACCAATCCATTGCTTCCCACTGGCATCGCAAGAGGCGACCTATTGTTTAATGTTCTGCGATGTGATTATGATGTGGTTATGGGTCTCCAGCCATCACCAACCCTCTTTTATTTTGCATTTTTTTTCAATCCTTCTTCAATTCCAATTTCTTATTCTGAAACTCTGGCTACCCCTTTTATTTTTGTTTGGGATTTACAACTGTGAGATTTGTTGAAAGCATATTTGATATGTTCTCACTGGGCTAGGACCTCTGCGTTCTCAATAGTTTGACGTTAACCGTTACCGGCCTGCGTACTAGTCCCGGAGGACCGGTTCATGGCGCTTTATTTATCTATCGATTATATCTGCTTGCCAGGCAATTAAATATACCTATATTGGTACTCATGAAGCTATAAATAAAGAAAATATAGTCTCAGGGCTATACTTTCTTAAAACGAGTAGTTAAAAATGATGGTTTATTTATTATTGTTCCCCACTCCAGCTACATCTCCCAAAAATAACTTCAAAAGCCTCAAAATTCTAATTCGACTTTTGCGACATCCGTGAGAAATAAAGGTTTGTGTTTGTGCCATTTTAAGTCTACACAAATAAAATCATTACATACATATACATACATATGTGGAGTCAGCAAAGATATACTGGCCAGTACACCCTGCTGTGTACCAACTTATAATTTGTATCTATGCTTAACTCGAAAAACATTTACACTCCGCGATGTAGGAATATGAGTGAGACGCTGCTATGTGCGTTTGAGTCCGCAGTAGTGTGCGCTCTAACATGACTCCCACAGTACTCCCCTCCTAGTCGATACGACGATATCAAAGCTAGGAGGTACCTATTACCAATTACCAAATTCAGTGTGAGCAGTGAGGCCGGGTAGCGTGCCAGTCGATGCTCGGTCGGGTGAGTCGAGTAGTTTGGTAAGGTAAGCGAGGAGTAGAAGTTGTGGGTAGATTGAGAAATGTAGTAGAAAGATTCGTCATGTTGTTGTCGGGAGTCCACCACTGTGGAAACAGCAAAGATATACTGGCCAGTACACCCTGCTGTGTACCAACTTATAATTTGTATCTATGCTTAACTCGAAAAACATTTACACTCCGCGATGTAGGAATATGAGTGAGACGCTGCTATGTGCGTTTGAGTCCGCAGTAGTGTGCGCTCTAACATGACTCCCACACATACATACATATACTCACGGCTATATGTCCCTAGAAGGTGTAGCCAGAGCTAAGGAATTAGAAATTCCTCAGCCACTTTTGGAAGTTGCGTGAGGAAAAGATGGTAAAATAAAGGTTGTTGGTGATGGGTCTCCAACCGCATCGCCCAAAAATCCCTTAGAAAGCCCCAATACCGTTAGTCGCCTCTTACGTACACCCACCGGAAAAAATGGGGTAGTGCTATTCTAAGCCGACACTACACAAAAAGTGTATCCGTATATTATGCGGTGCTGATTTTTTGGATAGCTGTGTGCCGCTTTTCAAAAAATTAAAAATATTACCCTTTCCATCGCTATACATTTTTGAGCTCTTAATATTCACTTACAAGAATCCGAATCTATTTAACTTGAGACCGCCAAAAAACAGACCGCAACGGGGTAATCATAATGTGCAATACGAGCATTCTGCTGCAAAATGTCTGGCTATTTGTCAGCAAAATAGTTATGACATGTGTATCAAACTGTTTAATACAATTAGTGACGACATGAAAAAGTTAACATTTAATAAATTTAAAACTGTCTTATTTAATTACTTGATTAGCAACTGTATATATTCTGTTAAAGACTTCATAACAAAGTGTAATATTTGAATGTATTCTTATTAATTATCGGTTACCTATTGTCATCAATATTTAATATTTACACGCCGCAAGGCAGAACAGGAAGAACATTTGTAAAAAAAACCTACCACCGCATATACTCTTGTTTCTTGTAAATAAAGGATTTTTATTTATTTTTTTTTATTTATTTACACAGCATAGCCGACACTACACAGCATTTCGCGAATTTCGAATTTCGAAGAATTTCGCGCTGGCAGCCATTGACACGGTAGCTCAATTGGCAGAGCGACGGGGGCGTATACCCGAGATCGCGGGTTCGATTCCCGCCTGTGTCGAAATTTTTCTTTCCTTTTTTTATTCTTTAATTATTAGTAATAATCCCCACATGAGGTTTTCATGACTAAAAACATTCAAAATAAAAATCATATAAAATACATACATACGAATATACTCACGCTATTTTTTCCCATTAGGGTAGGCAGAGAGTATTGATCGCCACTTTGTACGATCCTGGCAAACCTCTCTGGCTTCGTTTACATCCATCAATCTTTTCATACTTGCTCTTTTATTCTTCATACTTCGGACGCCGGCCTTTTTGAGCACACACTCTATTTGGTCCAGGTGTGTCCTCCGTGGTCGTCCTCTACTCACATTACCTTCCACATTGGCTCTATAGATCTCTTTCACCAATTTACTGTCATTCATCCTCTCTATGTGCCCAAACCATCTCACCATTCCTTTTTCTATCTTTTTTACAATATCAACTATCACGTCGCACCTTTCACGAATCACGTAATTTTTCAGACGATCATATAACCTTACATTACAAACTTTTCTGAGGGATATCATCTCTACTGAATTCACTCTGCTCTCATGCTTCTTCTACCATACCCAACATTCACTACCATACATAAGCGTAGGAAACAGAACAGCATCATGCACAGCCATTCGGGCCTTTTCGGACACCGACTAGACAGACATGAGACTATTCAAAGCTCCATTAATCGCATTACCCTTTTTCACTCTTCTCTCGATATCTTTATCATTTAAAATAATAATTAAAAAACATATGGTAGAATTATGTAGTTATGTATGTATGTGTGTAATATGTACATTATTTTGTGTAATTAATATTTATGTTATTATTTATTATTTCAATTAAATAAGTTAGTTTTAAAGTAAGCTTGTTTTGTGCATCTACCCAGATAACTAGTTTACCGATCTCACCTTCCAAAGGTTGTCTGGAAGAGATCGCTTTTAGCGATAAGACCGCCTATTGTACCTAACTGTAAACTGTATGATAATTTCTTTTGTAAATTTGTGTTTGATGTACAATAAAGAGTTATTCTATTCCATTCTATATGGGCCCTGTCATAAATACATTTAATGAGTCTGAACTCTTGAGGTATGTAACCATGGATTTTCTTAAATGATTATTGAAAGCAAAAACATGTGGTAATCAAACATAAAAAAGAGGTTACCTAATTTTCAAACTACTTTACTTTTTTTGAAGGTACACAATTCGATTGTATGATATATTTTTGTGTGTATGTTACGCGATTACTCTGTTATTTATTAGGCTATGAATTTCTAAACTTATTTTTATGTTCCGCTGGGTATGCCCCAAGGTGGTCCCATTTAATTTTAACATGATTTGGATGCGTGTTATTAATATTTCAAAAATAACAAATCGCATACGTAGACGACATTGTTGTTTATCACATTTTATATAATCATTTGCGATTCTATCAAATACCTATGAAGGCAGTCCCATTTTTGTTCAAAAATATATTAAATAAGAACACTAAAAATAGATAGAAACGTAAGAACGATTTCGGAGGATACATTCAGATCAAACAGAGAATGTACTCAAAAGGTCTCAAGTCTAAAGAAAAAAAGAGCATTTATTAAAAGATTGATAAGAGAGAGAGAGAATAAAGAGGTTTGTCAGTTACCTGTAACGCGATGCTTTTTTATTACCTGCTATAAAAATACCTGCCTTACTTTACCCCCCAACGTTTAATCGTGTTATTATTATTTAAATTTATCGATTGAAGTCGGCAACCAAATACCTAAAAATCAAAAATCTTTTCTTTTCTTTCTTTTCATCGTCTAGGTGGCTGACGATTATTAGTCTATTTGATACAACTACCTCAAGCGTGTTACTAATTACCGTTGGAGAGGAAATGATTAACCAAAGTGATACCTAGCTTGCGGGTTATTTAAATATAAAGTTTAGTCTTGTATGGTTTGTAATTTAACCAACAATATTATATTAAAGCAATTCCAAAACAAATGATAGATCCTAACCATTCGCCCATTCTGTATATATGTCGCAGGAAAATCGTCAAACTCGTTAACTTATAAGTTTCCTAGGAAACTTGTAAGTTGACGGAAATTCGTCAAACAGCATGCGAATTTACATCTTACCTGATAGGTTTTAGGAAACTTGTAAAATAACGAACTCACCTCAGGAAAATTGTAAGTGGGGATAATTTTTGACAAGTTTCCGAGTTTTGAATTTATACTTTAGGTAATTTGTAAGCCTCCTAATGGCTGCTAGTGAAATTGTTAATAGAACCAGTTACTTATGATGATTGGTTAAGAAGTGAGTTGAGCAAAGAAAAAAACATGAATTTAAAGTAATGACAATGTTTTGATATTTTCAAATATAAATGAGGAACTGGACTAAGAAGGCATTTCTGGCCGTTAGTCTTACGTAATAATAAACGAAAACTACGGATAATTTATAACGATGACGGATTTTTACACTAGTTTCCATTAGTTAATCAACCAACCTTCTGACGTGCTTTTCATGCACTCACATCACAGTAGCGAATTACTTAAAAAATCAGAAGGTGGCGCTGGGTATGCAATGCAGCCACCTAACCAATCACTTAAAAAGCCTTTGATTTCCTCTTAGGACAACCGCGGGATAAAATAATATGAATGCAGTAAATTTCTAAGAGTTTAAAATCTTACAAGCATCGGTTAAGAATAGCACTAACATATTTCTGGCGGTAACCTATAACAATGGATGTCATTGGAGGCGATGCGGTGGGAGACCTATCGCCAATAATGTTTACATTACAATACAATCTTTTCCCCTTTAACTTCCAAAAGTAGCTAAGAAATTTCTTATTCCGACGGTCAGGCTACCCACCCTTTCTAGGGATATATTGCCGCGAGTATATCGGTATAAAAACGCTCTTTAAAATAAAGATCTAGAAGGTTTTCATACTATATACCTATAAAGCATCACGATATATACTTAAACAATTTATATTTAATAAATACTCTTAAAACATTTTATTTTTATGTCAGTGACATCAAATAATAGCAAAATAGCGTGCGTTAAGCTGGCGTACCATGAAGCTGTATCGAGCTGGTTACTATGTCAAAAAACTCTGCATAAATAGTGCCTAATTAGTGTAAAACTAAAAAAAATAGTGCCTCTTTAGTTTAGGAAACAAACACCATTTTCACTGTGTACGCTGGCGTAACGTCAAGCTAGCGTACACATCGCCGTACTCGAATACGGCTAATTGTAAAGGAACAGAGTTTACACGAAAAAACTCTGCCTAAATACTTCTCCCGTTATGCAAAATTTCATAACGATTGATCTTGTAGGGACAGAGATATTGAACAAGACTTTTCAATGACATACCGTCCTGGCGTTATGCCAGCGTACACAAATAGTGCTTATAGAAAGGGACCTTTTCTTTTAATAAACTCTATATGTATAAATAGTGCGTCAAATTCTGCCCCTATTAGTGTAAAAACATTATGCGAATACGCAGTGGATTAATTAAAAATTCTGTGTTAATTTCTGTTCATAGTACAGGTACAGGTATGATGAAAAGTGCTTTGTATTTTTTTTCTAAAAATTATAATTGAAACTGAAACGTGGGTCAAACACCGATCTAGGAGAATATTAACTTTATTTACCTATAAATACAGCTCGAAGTGCAAATGAAATAGTAAAAAAATGGAAAATAAAAAGAAATAGGTTTATCATAAAACTTACATTTAATTTGCCATAAACAACTAGGTATTAATTATTACAGTACACAATACATTTTTTTAGTACTATTTTCTTGGCCTAAATGGCCTAATAGAACATATAATGTTACTGTAAAATAAACAAGTACTTACCTAAGATAAAAATGATTTAAAAAAATGGTCGTCTAAAATGATCGATAGACACAGGTCTAATGTCAACTGCAACTGGGCGCAATTCGTATCCACTCGAGTTGAAATGTCTGTAACTCGAATTCGAACACTGAATGGAACCGACATGGAGCTCATATTGCGATATATTCGAATCTACGTCAGTGAGTGTACGACTGTACGTGTTAGGTGCAAATAGTGTATGGTATTTGAAATGTCTGTAACTCGAATTCGAACACCGAATGGAACCGATATGGAGCTCATATTGTGATATATTCGAATCTACGTCAGTGAGTGTACGACTGTACGTGTTAGGTGCAAATAGTGTATGGTATCACTCATAAAATAATTATATTTATATATTATACTTAATACTGGTGCCGTACAGTGTTGGCTTAGATTGTCACTCACTACCCCTTTCTACCCACGGATGTCAATATAGGCGACTAAGGGTATGGGGCTTTTTAAATGATTTTTGGGCAATGCAGTAGGAGATCCTTGACCAAAGATACTTAATTTCTACCATCTTGTCCCCTATCAACTTCTTCAATTGAATAAATTTCGAAAGTAGAAGCTATATTATGCCTTGTCAAATTTCCTCTAATTTGACAGAATTGCAGCAGATAAATATATGATTTGCCTGTTCAATTTTTTAAAGAATTTCAGCCAAGGAGATGGGATAATTTGGACAAAACTCAAAAAACATTCACTTGCCCATCCAGTTAACTCGAATAACTTAATTTGGGTTAACTCGAGTTTGGCTTTTTCCGAGTTGGTACATCACTACCCGTCGCCTGCGCTTGTTGATCACCACCACCCCACTGCCTGCTGCCAACCAAACATTCAAACGCGAGAGAAAAAGTATAATAGTCCATTTCACATTAGCATTTAAAATTATGCTTTGTTGTAGGTAAAGATACTTATTTAATTTATTTATGTCAATACACATCATGCTTAACAAGTAACTTCTTTTAGAAAATAACGCTATATTTCGGCTATAATTACCTACATAATTTCATTAGTTATACATTTTGATCGCGTCTGTACATCTATTCATTTGTTCCTAAAACTTAACATAGATGTTTTAAATCTTTCCACTGCGTATTTGTATAATGTTTTTACACTAAGAGGGGCAGAATTTGACGCACTATTTATACATATAGAGTTTATTAAAAGAAAAGGTCCCTTTCTATAAGCACTATTTGTGTACGCTGGCATAACGCCGGGACGGTATGTCATTGAAAAGTCTTATTCAATATCTCTGTTCCTACAAGATCAATCGTTATGAAATTTTGCATAACGGGAGAAGTATTTAGGCAGAGTTTTTTCGTGTAAACTCTGTTGCTTTACAATTAGCCGTTTTCGAGTACGGCGATGTGTACGCTAGCTTGACGTTACGCCAGCGTACACAGTGACAATGGTGTTTATTTCCTAAACTAAAGAGGCACTATTTTTTTTAGTTTTACACTAATTAGGCACTATTTATGCAGAGTTTTTTGACATAGTAACCAGCTCGATACAGCTTCATGGTACGCCAGCTTAACGCACGCGCAAAATAATAGATTAGCATCAGTAAAGCAAGGAAAATATTAGTTTTGATTGTTTAGTTGACAAGACGCGCGAATGCGCCTCGTCACGTGACCGCCGCCAGCCAATCCGCATTGACTAACATCCCTCCCTCCGCGCCATCAGTGCTGCATTGACAACTTTCCTAGCGAGATTCAGGAAACTTGTAAAGTTCCTAAAATACAGAATTTGAAACTCGGAAACTTGTCAAAAATGATCACCACTTACAAATTTCCTGAGGTGAGTTCGTTATTTTACAAGTTTCCTAAAACCTATCAGGTAAGATGTAAATTCGTTTGCTGTTTGACGGATTTCCGTCAACTTACAAGTTTCCTAGGAAACTTATAAGTTAACGAGTTTGACGATTTTCCTGCGACATATATACAGAATGACAAACATGAATAATAAACTGTGCATTGTCGGGTTAGAATTAGCACTACCCAATTTCTTTCCGTCGGTGTTACTAAGAGCCAACCTAAGGAAATGGGGCCTTTTAATGACTTTTGGGCAATGTTGTTGAATTGGCCTAGACCTCGCTTTTAAAACATACCCTTTTTATACTTTAAATCGATTAAGGACATAAAACTAAACAACTTTGCCTATGGAATGCATATCTAAAATATTGTAATTTTCAAAATAATTAATAAATTAAAAAGTGTCGTACCTAGATCAAACTGAGAAAGTATAGTAAGGTTCTTAGCCTCAGCTAAAATAAAAAAAACTGGTCTATATTTCTTCTAGGTTTTTTTTTTTATTTCAGCCGAGGCTAAGAACTTTACTAGACTTTCTCAGTTTGATCTAGGGACCCACACTTTTTATGTATTTAATACTTTAAAAATTACAATATTTTAGTATGCCTTCCATAGTAAAAGTTGTTTAGTTTGATGTCTCAAATCGATTGAAAATATAAAAAGGTATGTTTTAAAAACGCTTTTATAACATACCCTTTTTATATTATAAATCGATAAAGGACATCAAACTAAACAACTTTGCCCATGGAATGCCTATCTAAAATATTGTAATTTTCAAAAAAAAAAATAATTAAAAATTATCGTACCTAGTTCAAACTGAGAATGTATAGAATGAGATTCTTTGCTTCAGTGAAAATAAGAAATAAAAAAAAACATCTGATCTATGCTTTTCGCGCTGTAAATTAAAACATAACATCTTCCGGTGTTTAGTTTGATCGATTTATAGTATAAAAAGGGTATGTTATAAAAGCGAGGTCTAGGCCAATTGGAAAAAACTGGAAAATACCGAAAGAAGTTATTTTTTTGTTTACAGAGCGAAAAGCATAGATCAGATGTTTTTTTTATTTTATTTCTTATTTTCACTGAAGCAAAGAATCTCATTCTATACTTTCTCAGTTTGAACTAGGTATATGATATTTTTCATTATTAAATATTTAGATAATAACAATATTTTAGATAGGCATTCCATAGGCAAAGTTGTTAATTTTGATGTCCTTTATCGATTTATAATATAAAAAGGGTATGTTATAAAAGCGAGATCTAGGCCAATTTTTACAATCTTTGCCCCACTCAACGCCCAAAGGTGGCTCCTTTGGCTACCTCTTACGTATGTAGTATGTATAAATAATAAACTTAATTAATGTAGGGAACAAATTTACCTATTTTACTTGACATTGGCAAAACTGTTGTTATAATATAATATTCGATGTCTTGAAAGAAGATAATAATCTGTGAAATTATCAAAGGTTGGCTGTACGTGTACAACTTTAGCCTGTGTAACCAGCAGCACGGCACGGCACAAAAAAAAAGATTGTTTATATTATATCCAGTGTTGCAAAAGTTCCCGATTTATCGGGAGATCTACCGATTTTGGCCTTTCCCTCCCGATATCCCGATTTAGTGACCATATCTCCCGATCTTTTGCATTTGAGATTAAAGTAATAATTAATATAGCAATCTAAAGACAGAAAACATCAAGAATCACCTAGTAACACTGACCACGGGATTCTCACGCACGGGAATTCCCATAAAATTCTCACGCTCACAGGGTCTTTTAATACGGCAGTGACGTCAGTATACACAAAACATATTACACCGAAACGTTTTGCGATAGAGTTCATTATTGTAAAATAATCAGACTTGTGAAAATTTCAATATTTATCTTAAAATACTTATCAATCAAGGATGCCGGGGCGTAGACCGGAATGTCGCAGGTTCAAGTCCTGCTGGCTCCGAAATTTTTCTTTCCTTGATTCCACTTTTACAATTACAAAATATTTAGAATGATTGTATAAAAATTAAGAATTAAATTATTGCCAAATGCTAGCAGAATTTCCTCTTTGGATGGCTAAGCTAATGCGTTGGCCGAGGTAGCTGCCAGCTCTAGGATCACCACACACTTCCACTAGGCGAGCGGACGGTTCTTTAAAGAATAGCCGTGCCTCGTTGCCCCACGGGCCGAGACTTTCAACGGCAAAAGGTATAAAATGATAGTCATTTTATAGATCAGTAAAATAATCCCCACATGAGGTTTCATGCCCAACAAAATCTAATTATTGCTGGAAAATTGTTTACTAAAATTGTAAGCAAGAAGTGGTACAAAAATGAATAATCAGTCAGTCCTACATATATATTTTTATATAGTTTAATAAATCACTTTAATTTGATTATCAGCATAAAATACTGATGTTTTATTAAGACTAAAAAATCTCCCGTTTTCTCCCGATTTTTAATTGGAAAATTACCCGATTTTTTAACTTTCGCTTTTGCAACACTGATTATATCTGTCTGATACGTTTGATAGCTTAAAAAACCGTTTTGGATTATTTCAAAGGATTACTGTCTAGTTTTCTTATAGATGTAGGCCATTTGCTTACAACATTATAAAGAGTTAATGCTACAATATGGCTACTGCAACTCTCAGTTCGCTAAAGCATGAAGTAGTCAGTGATTGGTGTTGTGTTTGCGGCGGTGCCGAAGATCTTAGGTCCATCGATGACATCGAAGTTATCGGCGAAGCACCGCCGTTACGACAGCAGCTGATAGCTTTAGCAAAAAACAAGGTACCTTATGTCTTTATTTGGAAGCAAAAAGTTAGCAAATTTTTTTTAGGTTACAATGGTTGTAAGATATGAACTTACGTTTGTTCTTTTCAGCCTCTTTCATCAGAATACGTTTGTGTCTCTTGTGCCGGTCGTGCCGCAGACGCATACAGTGTAGCGAGTGCTTTATCTGGTGGTGATGGATCAGCGGGTGAGCATGAGGGAGCCGCCGGCTATGGTCAGGAGGCTCCGTCTCTTGGAGAGCGGTTACGAGCTCTAAGACGAAAACTTCATGAGCTCACACAGAAAATTGATGTTTTCATCGTTGTTGGAGGTCAACCACAAGGTAACGGTCAACTCCGTACAGTTTGTATTAATAAGATAATTCAAAGTGTCAGAAGCATTAAATCATTATTTGGCTTATTATTATTATTTTATGGTTGTGAGCAGAAACATAAATACCGCAAGGATAATTTATGTGACTAACTACTGTTAGTCACATAAATTATATAAATTGATGGGTCACTTTTATTTTCTGATATTTGATGTATTATGGGATAGCTAAAGTTGTCTATACTACTACAAGGTATCTATATAATTACATACATGCATACATATACTCACGGCTATAAATCCTTAGAAGGGGTAGCCAGAGCTAAGGAATTCGAAATTCCTCAGCCACTTTTGGAAAGTTGAGTAAGGAAAAGATGGTAAAATAAAGGTTGTTGGTGATGGGTCTCCAACCGCATCGCTCAAAAATCCCTTAAAAGCCCCAATACCGTATGTCGCCTCTTACGTACACCTATTGGAAGAAATGGGGTAGTGCTATTCTAAGCTGACACTACACAGCATAAGATACTAACTAAACTATGTATTTAATATTATATAATTAATAAATAACATCCAAGACTAAAAAAATAACTATTTATGCTCAATACATAAATGTTGCTCTCAGCGGGAATTGACCCTGCAACCTCCGGACCGAGAAGCTAGTCACCTACCCACTAAGCCATGGACACCATCAAAACTCAATAGTTGTTAATGCAGTATTTATTGATTTTACTTTCAATTAATTCATATCTTCAGCAATGTAGAATACTGGTATTAGCATCACTATATTATTTATTTCTGAAGTAAAAAAGACTTAGGCTGATAAGCAATAGAATAGAATAGAATAACTCCTTATTGCACATCAAACACAAATTTACAAAAATAATAATATGATCAAACAGTTTACAGTGAGGTACAATTGGCGGTCTTATCGCTAAAAGTGATCTCTTCCAGACAACCTTTGGCAGGTTGGAAGGAAGGAAGAAAGCAATCCTCTTTTTGTGAGAAAATATTTTTTGTAAATGATTAATGAAATTTTTAAATGCACTTAATCAAATGTAAACCTGTAACCATTGCTGATTTCAGATGGAAGTGTGGGTTATAGTGAAGAAGACATAATAATGGTGGAGCGAGGAGCTCTGTTGGAAGATGCAGTTGGAAGAGACACCCGCGGGGCGCGCTCCTACCAGTGCACTGTGTGTCCTGCTAGCTTTCAGGTATGGTCTTCATATTTTGTCCTTTTTGCCCAGCTTAGTGCTGTGTAGTGCCTCTTAGAATATCAGTACCCCTTTCTACCCACAGGTGTCGTAAGATGCGATCAAAAGTATGGGGCTATTTTAAGTGGTTTAGGGCAATGCGGTTGGAGACCCATCACCAATGATACTTTTTTTCTTCCATATCGTCCGCTATCAATTTCCCCCTATCCCCTATTGGGATTTATGGCCGTGAGTATATGTATGTATGTATTGAATAAAAATTTATACATTGACTTCTGATTTTGTGGGTTTTGTTTACATTCTTGCAAACCCTCATTTTGTATATTATTGAACATACATACATACATATACTCACAGCTATATTTCCCTAGAAGGGGTAGCCAGAGCTAAGGAATTGTAAATTCCTCAGCCACTTTTGGAAGTTGAGTGAGGAAAAGATGGTAAAAATAAAGGTTTTTGGTGATGGGTCTCCAACCGCTTCGCCCAAAAATCCAATAAAAAGCCCCAATACCCTTAGTCGCCTCTTACGACACCCTTGGGTAGAAAGGGGTAGCGATATTCTAAGCCGGCACTACACGGCAGCACAGAACAGATTACAAAACATATCATAACTTCATAACTCATAAAATATCTCATTCTCGATGAAAATTCCTGAAGAACTTTAGAACATCACATGACATTTCAGTCATTATAGCGGACATGCCTATAAATATTTGAATGAATTCGCTGACAACTCAGCCATGAGAGTTTTGTCACAATGTTGTTCTTGACTTTTACAACCTTGATAAATGAACCACGCATATGACTTAAAAAATCATTGTCTATCAATTAAATATTTTTTGTAACCATTTCAATACATCCAAAATTCATCCTTTACTAACAAACAAAATCACATTTTGACATTATATATAGCACAACTTTTTACAGTAAGACGACGTGATAGCTCAATGGGTAGAACACCGGTTATCGTGCAAACGACTAGTGTTGTAATCTCGGGTCGGGCCTACACCAATTTGCCTTTTCTAAAGACATATGTGTAGTTAATTTATTATGGTTGTCAACGGTGAGGGAAAACATCGTGAGGAGTCATGTGACAGTGTATTCGCAAAAAACGGCGATAGGCCTGCGCCCTATCACGTGAGTACACTGTCCATGCAAAACGTGGGTACTCTGAACACCAGGTGACAAAGTCACGTGATGTTCAGAAGTATTTGTACCTCTGCCAACCCCTTCGGGGATATTCGGCGTGAACGTTTATGTTTATGTTTGTTACAGAAAGGATCAGATCTACTCCAGCACTCGGCCACCCATCCCGAGAACAGCATACACAGTTGTTGGCAGTGCGGCTTCCAAGCTAACACTGCGAAAGAGATACACGAACATTCGGCGACGCATAATGAAGTTGATAATACTTGTCATCTGTGTAATACCACTTTTAAGGTATGGTGCTTCTGAATAAATCTTCCCAAAGTAGCTTAGTTTTATAGCTTTAATAAATACTTAGTAAAAATGAGGAATGGTGGATGCAAAATAATAATACCCTTGTTGATAATATTAAAATGTCATGTTTATATTATTTTTTTTAATCTCTGAATATTTAAACACTAATATATGAGGAAGGCATTTCGCTTCCTTTTGTAACATGGATGCTGTGTAGTGTCGGCTTAAAATAGCACTACCCCATTTCTTCCGGCGGGTGTACGTAAGAGGCGACTAACGGTATTGGGGTTTTTAAGGAAGGCGATGCGGTTGGACACCCATCACCAACAACCTTTATTTTACCATCTTTTCCCCACGCAACTTCCAAAAGTGGCTGAGGAATTTATAATTTCTCAGCTCTGGCTACCCCTTTTAGGGATTTATAGCCGTGAGTATATGTATGTATGTATGTAATATAGGTGGCTTGACTTAAAAAGTATCTTTTCGCTATAAACAAATTATGCAGAAGAAAGATCCTGCGCCATAATCCTGTTAATACAGGGTGTCCGGTGGCAGAATTACGATTTAAATTTTGAATAGTTCTAATGCTATTGAGTGGAGGGGCGGGCGGGGGGTCGCGTTCGATTCGTCATTCGTGCGGGTTACTTAGGGCCAGTTTTTTGATCCGTGGTTAACTCAACAATTTGTTAAATATCGTAACTATTAGTTAGATATCAGCAAAATGCATTTTTTGACCCGTGGTTAGAGTAACTAATGGTCAAATATCGAACAACAATGGATTTACGATTTAACTACTCTGGTTAGTCATTTAACTATAGTCAATGTAACAAATGGTTATATTTTTAACTCCGGATCAAAAAATTGGCCCTTAGTCACGATGTCGCAGTGGACGGGAGAACAACGTGCGTTCGCAATCGAA
This sequence comes from Bedellia somnulentella, assembly GCA_963576735.1. Lineage (NCBI taxonomy): Eukaryota > Metazoa > Arthropoda > Insecta > Lepidoptera > Bedelliidae > Bedellia > Bedellia somnulentella. The sequence goes on from OY755190.1 coordinate 12,558,697, forward strand.
GCGTATTTTAAAGCCAATGATTCGTGTGCTGTTGCTCGTCGAAGATTTATGTTCACACTACAATATTCGAAGATTACGTGATGCGCCAAGCGAAGATTCGATTCGATTATGGGTGCGGAGGTTCAGGGCAACAAGTTCAGCGGTTAACAATCCGCGGCCGGGACCCAGCCGAACGTCGAGGACTGATGACAACATCGAACGTGTAGCGAACAGTGTACGCGATGATCCGTGTCAGTCCGTGCGTAAAAGGGCGGCTGCTCTTGGGCTTCCAAAAACGATTGTGCACGAAATATTGAAAAAGGATCTTAAATTTCACCCCTTCAAAATTCAAATTGTGCAAGCGCTTAAGCCGAATGATTACAATTTGCGCAAAACTTTCTGCGAGACAATGTTGGAACGATTTCGAACAGTGAACTCTATCTTTTGGAGTTATGAAGCCCACTTTCACTTGAATGGAAGTGTTAACAAGCAGAATTGCCGTTATTGGTCACATAAAGGACAGAATCCACGTTTAAAACACCAACAGCCACTTCACAGTCCCAAAGTGACGGTTTGGTGTGCATTGTCAAGCAGTGGAATAATCGAACCATTTTATTTTGAAAATCATCAAGGACAACCCATTACGGTGACCGGTGCTTCTTATCGCCTCATGCTCAATGATTACTTTCTGCCAACAATAAGAGAACATCCTGCCTACAGTTCACACACATGGTTCCAGCAAGATGGCGCCACACCTCACACTGCTGGAGAGACTATGGCGCTTTTTCGTGAATTCTTCCCTACAAAATTGATAAGCCGTTTCGGTGACATTCCATGGCCACCCAGGTCGCCGGATCTCACCCCCATGGACTTTTTTCTATGGGGGTACCTCAAAAGTAAAGTTTACGAGACAGTTCCGGCGACCATTGCAGAACTAAAAGAAAATATCGTTCGCGAGGTGAATGCCATCCCGACGTCACTCCTCCGGCGAGTGGCGCGGAATACAGAGGACAGATTCCGAGAGTGTGTCCAACGTGACGGTCAACATTTGGATGAAATAATTTTTAAGAAATAAAACCCGCGCTTTACTTCTTTGTAATAGTTATAGAAATATTTTTTTATCCTCTGTAGTTTTTTTATTATTTACATTTTAAATCCTAATTCTGCCACCGGACACCCTGTATTATAAATGTGAAAGTTTAGATGTTTGTGTGTTTGAGGTAAAAAGGCTTCTCAATCACAGAATGTGTATGAATGAAATTTAGCAGAATTAATCCCGGAAAAATTTGACCAATAAAATATTCACGCCTGATTGGACTCAGAGTACCGGAAAAAACGGCCTAAAGTTAGGCATAAGCAAATTTACAGTACGACGTCTGTCGGGTCAGCTAGTTATGTTATATATTCTCTTTCACCCCTCAGACAAGCACCCAACTGTTATCCCACCCGTGTACAACGAGCTGCCCGGCGTGTCACTCTTCTTACCCGGACGTGTCCTCGCTCCGCCGGCACGTGGCCGCCACGCACGCCGCCACGCACTGTGTCACGTGTCTGGCCGCCGCGCCACGCCACGAGGCGCCGTGCCACCGAGCTAAACATAGAGCCTTAATGTGTGGATACCAAACGTGTATTCTAAGGTTTACTACCAGGTAATGAAGTTCTTATATAATAATAATGCAAAGTTAATATTAAAGGTTCGGTCATTTGGTCCGTGATTCGTTTGTTTCATTCGTTCGGTCATTCGGTCAGTAATTTATTGGTTACATTAATTCTTTGATTTGATGGTTTCATTAGTTCGATAGTTTATTTGCTATATTACATCAATACATATAAATCACATAGTAGAAGTTATTAGTTGGGTTTATTAGTGATTTATTGATTCAGTCCTTTAGGGGAGTGAAACTCGCTCATTCGTTCAATTTATTTTGAGCATTTATTTTATTATCTATTACAAATTACAAAGACGTAAGAGTTCGCGTGATCGTTTGTAATGTAATGAAATTGTGGGAACAGCAAAGTTTTACTGGCCAGGACACCTTATTTTGTACCAACTTATAATTTGTATTTCTACTTAGCTTGAGAAATATTTTGATACCGCGGTGTAGGATTATGAGACGCTGCTATGAGCGAGTGAGTCCTCCGTCTAGAGGTTGCTACATACTTAAAATAATAACAATATACGTGCGATTTTGGGCCCATTCACTAGTAGGATATACAACACAGCATGTAATAAAAGTGACAGTGTCTCATTATATTTCATTCTCACATTCATTAGGTCCTAGTTCAAGTTATCCCCTGTGCATTTATTTTCATTACACACTTGTAAACTTATACTATTTGCTAAACATTGCTTAGTTAAAACTTAGGAAGTTTGGTTTCATACTATGGTTGGGTACCTCGAAGGTGTACCACAAATTCAGTTCGGGTGATATACCAGTTTGGTTCGGATATTGAAGGATGTCTCACCTGTATAGCAAGCACGAGCGCTATTTTATCGACACGATAACGGTTAGAATGAGATGGCAGTATACGATACTAAGTAAGTGCGTAAGAGATGGCTGCTTTATCCCACGCGATAACTAGTTTAAACACGGCTCGTGCTTGCCCTTCTGACTAGCAAATTAAGATAATTCCGTGTTCTGGTTGTCAAGTTAAGCCGTCGGTCCCGGCTAATATCACGTTAGTAGTGTTAAAATCTGCCAACGTAGTGCAGGCCAGCATGGTTGAATATGACCTAGTCTCTATTCACGGATACTATTGGTTGGGACATATATATGTTGCAATGCTGATAAAAGTTTGATTCCATACTTGCCATTGCTAATAGCCATAAGAGAAAACAAGGCTTAGAAGTTCTGATGTCTCAGTGATTCTGTTAAGGTCCACAACTTCAATGATTTAAGAGGAAGAATTAGAATGCATTATAAGGGAAGCTGTTGTGAAATATTTAGGGAAGGTCTATGTCCAGCAATGGACGTGTATTGGCTGATGATTACGATACATGTGAAAAACAAGAGAGATGTCTCTCACGATCGTACAAAGTGAGAATCAACTTGAACATTTTAGAATGAAAGTGATATATCTGACTAACCATCTAAAACTGCATTTCAGGAGTGCGCTATTATCCCACATTCGGTCGTGTCACTCGACAACGACCGAAGCCGAGTCTACCAATGTCACTAATGGAGATGTACCGTGCCAAAGCTGCGATAGGACGTAAGTACTAATGAAAAAAAAAATTAGACAGAAATCGTTAATTTGTATTCATGTATACGAATGTTTACTTCTCTATAAAGATCTCAAAATCTCAAAGAGGTCTCGATTAAAAAATACATATTTTGGTGCCTTATGCACTTATTGGTTTTTAGGAACGATTGATAAATGAGAAAAAACCTTGAACCTCTCTGCAACAAAATACTATATAAATAATAGCAGAGCAGTTAATTTATGGAACTCACTACCAGTTGACATACGGCTGTCATCATCACTAAATATATTTAAAAATAAACTGAAATCCCATTTTTTTCAAACCTTAGGTTGGTAGATTTTATAAAGTTAGGTATATGTATTTATTTGTATCTATTATATAAGTATGTATATACATGTATATTTATTAAGATATTGTATAGTATATTTGATACAATAATTATTATATATATAATTAATATACAGGTTGTAAATAAGTTATGTTTAGTTAAGTTCTATTTAAGTTGCATATATACTTGACCATAATGTTTTAAAGAGTTGTCTAATTTGTTCCTCACCATAAAGGTTGACTGGAAGAAATCGCGTTAAGGCGATAAGTCCGCCATTGTGTACATATACTGTTGTACCTATTATGTAATATACTGTTTGAGTGTTTTTGTGTATGCAATAAAGTGTTTAAATAAATAATAAATAAAAAATATATATTAATTATTCTTACAGATTTGCTAGTGTAGCAGCCATGAAGAGACACGCACATACTCATCGCAGAGAACAGGTACGAATACTATGTCATCGTTTTCTCTAACTTTCACAGTTCAGGTATTGGCAAGGTGCAAATCGTGTGGAGGGACTCTTGTAAACGATCACAGCGCTCGCTACGAAAAAAAAGCACATTTTATTCGATGACAGGAGCTTTCAAAAACACATTGCAGTTAATATTTTGTCATTTAGTGCGCTGACTAGTGTCGCCTTAGAATAGCACTACCCCGATTCTTCCGATGGTATTGGGACATTTATAGCTGTGTGTTATATTTATATGCTAAATTGGGGATCCGGCCTTTTCGCCGAATGTTGACCGATTATCACTTGCCAAGCAACGTTTCACTATCATTTGTTAAACAATAAACAACTAGGTACATGAATTTTATGCTAACTAAAACATTCGCTACTTGAGAATTGGCATTTTGAAAAGTGTCATCCTAAATGGAAAATCAAACGTAAAGTTGGCAATCGTGAAATGAAATGAAATGATTTATTTCTTCAGTAAATACAGGTTCAAAAAAGTTGTTGGTTACATAATTTCAGTCCATTACTGTATTTTGCCCGGCGTCTGAAGTTTGATTGGTACAAAATTATTTAAATTTATGAATAACAAATTATTATTAAATTCCAAAATAATTAAATTACAAGTTATAAGAAAATACATATTAGAATAAAAATGAATGTAAACAATATCTTAAACTATTTCACCAAGCAGCTCAAATTAAGTTTATTAATTGTCACAGATCACAATTATCCAGAAAATCCTTTACTGAATAAAAACAGCGGCCTATTAGGTAGCTAAACAGATCTTTTTTAAAAATTGACAAGGTTGGGAAATAAAAAAAAAACAATTTATATCACATGTTGGCAAATGATTATTCTGCGGAAAGTAAGGGCCAGCGCTGACTGCCGGCATGGCATGGCAAAGGATTTCGGTACAGATATAGCATTTTTAATCTTATTACCATGCGTATAGAATTCATTTTGACACAACGATGCCGAGGGAGGCCGCGGTACAGCGCACGTCGGCATCGTTGTGTCAAAATGAAGTAAAATGAATTCTATAGTCATGGTAATAAGATAAAAAATGCTATATCTGTACCGAAATCCTTTGCCATGCCATGCCATGCCATGCCGGCAGTCAGCGCTGGCCCTTAGTTGGCATGTGACTATCTGCTGAACAATTTTTTGCGAAAAGGCAGAAATCCGCTAAAATGATAATGAATATTTTAATGCGGTTTTAGGAAACCTCTGACGATGCCATGGAGGAAGAGGTGGAGTATCTTGAAGTGGAGACTTTGGAGAAAGAGTTCATGGACGAAGATGTTGACGACAAACCAAATGCCAATTAATGTAAGTTAATCAAGAATAAAACTTTTGGTACAGAAATTTAGGGCTGTCTATTCTAAATTAAAAATTTGATGGTTTTCAGCTTACACTATGCATGTCTTTTTAAGTAAAAAATCCGTCACATTATCTAACTTAAGCCTTATGCATCACTGATATAAACTCCTTAATTGCAGTTAAAATTGCACATTATTTTGTTTAAATGTCTAGCTCATCATATGTGTTTTATTAAAGATATATATATTTTATAATAATATCTTGTCTAAGCAATCATACATTTAATTTCAACTGATAATTTATTTTATTATTTATGTATTAACATTGCCAAAATTTCAAACAGTTTAATACATTTAAATAACATAACATAAACGTTCACGCCGAATATCCCCGAAGGGGTTGGCAGAGGTACTAATACTTCTGAACATCACGTGACTTTGTCACCTGGTGTTCAGAGTACCCACGTTTTGCATGGACAGTGTACTCACGTGATAGGGGGCAGGCCTATCGCCGTTTTGTACGAATACACTGTCACATGACTAAGTACAACTCAGCCATGTGGGTTTCCTCACGATGTTTTCCCTCACCGTTAACAACCATGATAAATTAACCACACATATGTCTTTAGAAAAGACAAATTGGTGTAGGCCCGACCCAGGATTTGAACACTAGTCGTTTGCACGATAACCGAGTGTTCTACCCACTGGGCTATCACGGCTATCACATTTAAATAATTAATGTTTTTGCCATTTGTGATTCATATGAGATCACGTCACATGATCTAATATTATTCGTTATTTCAGGTATGCAGAAGAGTGCTACAAACCGACTTAAGATAAACTTTAAACTATAATGTATAGTATTAATAAAATAAGACAAAATTGAGAATATATCACAGTTTTATTTATAAAAGTAACAACATAATATAATGGTAATACTACACAATAAATAACAATTTGCTAATGTCACACCATTTTCACAGCTTGACTAAGTCGGTGGTTCAGATTTATCTGAAAAAAAATGGGTTCATTAATATATAGATGGATAGTCCTTACGAGGCAACTAAAGGTATACATACATATACTCACGGCTATAAATTCTTAACGCGGTAGCCAGAGCTTTAGAATGAGAAATTCCTCAGCCACTTTTGGAAGTTGAATGGGGAAAAGATAGTAATAATAAATGTTTCTGGTGACGGGTCTCCAACCACATCGCCCAAAAATCACTTAAAAAGCTCCTATACCCTTAGTCGCCTCTTACGATCACCCACGGGTAGAAATGGGGTAGTGTTATTCTAAGCCGACACTACACGGCAAACATCATATCATTAATATATAGATGGATATTGCTGTTCAGAGTTGGCAAAGAATAGCACTCACCCATTTCTTCTCGTGAGGTCCTTACGAGGCAAAAGGTATGGGGATTTTAAATTGATTGTTGGGCGATATCGTTGGAAATCCATCACTAAACATCCTTTATAATAAACTTAGTTCTTCGCTTAACTTCCATAAGTGGCTTGAATTGCTAATTCTGAAGTTCTGGCTGGTGAGTAGGTATAGTGAGGTAGGTTATTCCAAAATTTCAAGTATAATGCAGAGTAAGATATTCTCCTCTTATCTGCCAACAACAACATCTACAAATTGATAGATTTGGTTAAGTGTTTATAAAAGCTTCAAGCATTGAAGTCTCTGAGCCTTTAAAGTCAAGCTATGCAAGGGAAGGTTTGAATTTAAAAAAATACTTTAGTTTGCACTGATGTACCAACTCGAATTAATGCCCAGTCACTAAACGAAATATACAAAAATAATTTGTAACCCATAAACAAAGTTATTGCTATTGCTGTGAAGTGCCCGCTTAGAATAGCATTACCCCATTTCTTCCGGTGGGTGTACGTAAAAGGCGACTAACGGTATAGGGGTTTTAAAGGGATTTTTGGGCGATGCGGTTGGAGACCCATCACAAAGAACCTTTATTTCACCATCTAATCCCCACGTAACTTCCAAAACTGCCTGAGGAATTTCTAATTCCGTAGCTCTGGCTACTCCTTCTAGGGATTTATAGCCGTGAGAATATGTATGTATGTATGTGAACAAAGTTATTATAGCTATACTACTTCCAGGCCGCATCCTCAGTGTAACTTAAAACAATGTCTAAACCCGTTAATGTACATAAAATCATCATTATTTTGGTAGTATAACAGCGACCTTCCTTATTGTAGGAATTCGGTATGTAAAGTTTTACAAAAGTGATGCTGATTACGAAACCATTTCGAGATACTATGTTTTTAAACAATATTTCCTTGAAATAAAATCAAACAAAGCATAGATGAGTGTTATTTTATCAAATAACTGTAACAGTGTTTGACCTTCAATGTCATTTCAAAGACATTAGTTTTTGCAATTTATTAATAAAATATAGAAAATCATAGGTTTGTTTAGTGTAATATCGTAATAATTACATTTGAGATCACAAATTCGTGAAATATTTTACAATCAGCAACATTTTTATTAAACATTTCGCTTCATTTGTATGTCGCTACATGATTTTGTTGATCGATGACGTCATTAAATACAAAAGTTGAACAATCTTTAAAAAATCATAACTTAACAATTAATCATTTAAAATGAAAAGTATTTAAATCGGTCTTTTATTTTCGTGTTTGCTATCGAATAAAAATATTTAATGAATACAAAAAAAAAAACTTTGCATACCGAATTGCATGTACAAATATTACCTCCAGGTTGTGTTCTCAGTATAACGGCGACCCTCCTTCCTCGAACCACTCTTTGTCCTCTCCAGCGAGACTCCTCTTGTTTAAGTATGGCATGAGAAAAGTCATAGCGGGCTGTGTCACTGGAATATTATAATTATGCTGTATAGTATCGGGCTGTGTAGTGCCGGCTTAGAATGTCGCTACCCCTTTCTACCCAAGGGTGTCGTAGGAGGCGACTAAGGGTATTAAGGCTTTTTATTGGATTTTTGGGCGATTCGGTTGCAGACCCATCACCAAAAATCTTTATTTTTACCATCTTTTCCCCACTCAACTTCCAAAAGTGGCTGAGGAATTTATAATTCCTTAGCTCTGGCTACCTCTTCTAGAGAAATATAGCCGTGAGTATATGTATGTATGTATGTAGTATCGGGTTAGAATATCACTTCGCCATCATAAAGGTCATCAAGGGATGACACTTTTAAACACTCTCTTCCAGGAGACTAGGGGAAGCACTACAGTCCGGATTATGGGAATCACACCCGTTACAATGCGTCGCCTTATTCAACACCTAACGAAAACCCTTAATAACGAAACGGAAAGAAATGGGATAATTTAATTTGAATGTTTTTCTTCTTGATAATCTCATGTGTAGTGTTCCCTACCTCCGATTTTTTTACATCAAGTGTAAAAGAAACAAAGGATAAAAGAATTTCGCACTAGCAAGCCATTGACACGGTAGCTCAATCGGCAGAAGGACGGGGGTGTATACCCGAGGCCGCGGGTTCGATTCCCGCCTGTGTCGAAATTTTTCTTTCCTTTATTTATCCTTAAATATTAGGGATAATTCTAGTCTACATCGACATCTATTCGCTTGAATTATTATAAACAATACCTCATGATGTAAACAGCTCGTCTTGGCAGCAACGCATTAACGGCCAAGTGCGAGTCCCGCGCATGTTGCAGCCGCATCACAGCAGACGATAGCAAACATATACCGGCTATCACGTTGCCACAGAACTGAAATAGACAACATATTTTATAAATATTTTGTTGGTATTTCAGACTAAATAAGAAGTTGAAATGCTATGGTGATCTGCGCTGTCAATCTTAGAGTTTTTAGTTACTCAACTGAAACTCAAATGTTCATGCCTTATAATCCTAATAATAAGGGCTTGGCAGAGATATAACTTCTTCGAAGCAAGTGCAGGTGCAGTCTTTCTGCCTCAAACAATAGCACAAAGGGGATCCTATCATACCAACTCCACCTCCCTATACAGCACCTTACAGGTAAGTATAACTATGAGTAAATAGCAAAACAGTGTCTTTACCCTAACAGCATCCACATGCGGTTTAATATGTCCTCCAGCGGCGAGATCTAGCACATGCGCATGCGCCAACAACGGCCCGGCACTGCGCATGCGTGCCGCGTCTGTCAGACGAGACATGGCTGCCGCGCTGTCAGCTGACCACGTGGCGCGCTCTGTCTCTCGGAAACCGTGGATTGCCTGGCGATATAGAATGAGCTTGAAAATCATATATTTAGCATTAATGTATTCCTGTTGCTTTGTAATACTAGACCGTTTTTTTCCGTGGGGTGTGGATGGCGACATAGGGGGCTTTTAAGTGTTTGTTGGGCGCTTTAGCCGCAGGGAATGTACCGCGTACAGTGTGGCAAAGTGACGACACAATAAGATTTTATATAAATTACAATAATAATAATACTAACAATAGGTTTAAGTCATTTTCACTGTCTACTAACAAATATATGGATGTTGTAACGTCTGAAATAAATGAATAAATAAATAAATAAATAAATTAGCTGGAAACCCATCACCAATAATAGTTTTTTTTTTACTCACATTTTTTTCCCCACTGAATTTCCAAAAGTCGCCGAGGGATTTATATTCTGAAGTTCTGCCTATACAGCCATTTGATGGAATCCCAAATTTTCATTTAAAATTTGTTGAAGAACAATGTTGTCTACGTATGCATTTTGTTATTTTTGAATATACTATAATCATTAAAAAGGACTACCTAAGGAGTATATCCAACGGAACAAAATAAAACTTTACAAATCCATAGCCTAATTGCGTATCAAACATTTAAAAAACAAACATTCCTCCATACAACATATAGAGTACCTCCATTTTAAAAGTTGGTCGAAAAGGAAAGAAAATTACTCAATGTGTTAGATATACAAATTTCATTATAGGAAATGGGACAGTCACAAACTTAGTATCCTTGGGACAGTAAATAAAAACTGGCTCTCTTGGCTGTGAAGTTATTATTTAAATTTATATTTAATGTTATTACATACATATACTCACGGCTATAAATCCCTAGATGGGGTAGCCAGAGCTAAGGAATTAGAAATTTTTCAGCCACTTTTGGAAAGTGGGGAAAAGATGGTTGGTGATGGGTCTCCAACTTCATCGCCCAAAAATCCCTTAAAAGCTCCAATACTCTTAACTATCACATAATTTGAATGTCTTTGTTCATGAAAACCTCATGTGGGGATTATAACTAATAAATAAAGAATAAATAAGGGAAAGAAAAATTATGACACAGGCGGAATCAAACCCGCAAAACACTACTTAAAAGTGTAAAAGAAACAAAGGATAGAAGAATTTCGCGCTGGTAGCCATTGACACAGTAGCTCAATTGGCAAAGCAACAGGGGTGTATACCCGAGGTCACGGGTTCGATTCCCGCCTGTGTCGAAATTTTTCTTTCCTTTATTAATTCTTTAGTTATTACTTAAAGGCATCTTTACTTATATATTTAACATATTTTCATTGATAATGGTGGCCAACTTAATAGGAAAAAATTCAGTAAATATTTGTAGTCAAACTCACATCATCCCAATGATCAAATTCATATCTCATTTTGCGCAGAATGGGTTCCAGCTCCGCCATTAATGCTTTCTCCTCCTCTTCACTCACAAAGTTGGGGATCACTCTCATAGTTTCCTTTAGAGATTCCCGTAGTACTGGCTCCATTGTTGGTGGCCATGATGATTCAAACTCTAAAAAGTCTGTTGTTTCTGAATTGAAATAATAGCAATTTATAAATGTGGAAATTTGTATTAATAAACTGCTTATATTGTGTTAAAAGTTAGAGTATTACGTTCCCAACCTAAAACGAAGTCTAAGGGTTAATAAAATACTTCAATTTAAGATTTTTATCTGAGCTTAACTTGGTTGGGATATGGCAGGTTGAATCACTATATTATCCAAAAACAAAGATAATGCAATACTTTGGCAGGGTCATTGAACAACTGGCCTCGGCTACTATCACAGAAGAACACACAGTTTGCTAAACCACAGTAGAACAGAGGATTGGACTAAATTTAATGTAAGAACTGAAAGTAGTTTTCTCGAGGGAATCTCGATTGTCTTTTTTTGTTACATACGAACAATGTGATAGAGTTATCCAGAGGCTAGATTTTGGATCGGCTAGACACAGTTTAGCCGATGCAATCATCAAACGATCCAAATAAAACTACGTACCTATACTTTAAATTCTACGCACCGTCTAAGCTGTCTGGAGTCAAAACATCTTGTTCTTGATTAACCACCTTATTGCACAATCGACGATTAAGGTTATGGAAGATGTTTAGGTTATGCCATTTTCTTAAAATACTAAACGTTAACAAACGCATCTTTTGCTGCTATATATAAGGCAGATATAAATTGTAATAATACTAGAATATGTATCAAATTCGAAGTAAAATTATATTTGACATATTATGACAATAACATTGGATCAGCTGATCATTAGTAAGTTTTAAGCCTCGTTTACATTTATCCAAGTAGCAATCCAATCCAAAACAATCAATTTAAGTTGTAAATTGTTGAAGGAGATGTTTAGAGCCAATATGGAAGGTAATATAAGTAGAGGAACTAAAGTATGATTTTAGATTTAGATAGTTAAAGCACCTACGTAATGGACCAGGTAAATAATAAGAAAATGAATCTGTACCTGTAGCATGTATCGTTAATCTGTGATTATTGTCAGTTATCACTGTCAATCAAGTTGTCAGTCAAACAAAACAAACGAACTATGCGACCGCCATTTTGATATTGAAATCAATTCGTATCGTAAACAAGCTGTTTGTGTTAAAATAATATCCAGAATAATCCCAGTTTTGGTGAATTTAATTTATTACATTGAAAAAATATATTGTAGTTGACTAATCATCATGTCGATTGGTGTACCAATTAAAGTACTTCACGAAGCCGAAGGCCATATAGTGACTTGTGAAACAAATACCGGCGAAGTTTACCGCGGTAAATTGATAGAAGCCGAAGATAACATGAACTGCCAGATGACGCAGGTCACCGTGACTTACCGGGATGGAAGAGTAGCTCAGCTAGAAAATGTTTATATTCGAGGTTCCAAGGTCCGCTTCCTTATACTACCGGATATGTTAAAGAATGCTCCTATGTTTAAGCGACAAGGGAATAAACCTAGTGCCGGCAGAGGAAAAAGTGCTATACTACGAGCGCAAGGTTAGTATTGTTCTAATTGTTACAAACATCTTCATGTTCTTAATCGTTACCGTGGTGTTGTGCAGTTTACCTATTTCTAGTATGTTTCTAGCATTTGTCTTTGCCTACTAACCTCTAACGTATCTTCTAACCTGCATTAATTCGTGTAGTGTTTTTATGGAAGTTTTTTTTTGTCATCCATTGTATTTATGACTGATTACAATCATTTAATCATTGAGTTCTCTCATCAAGTCTCTAGGGATGACCATCCCTATGTTGAAAAGGATGATCCTGATTCTGATTATTTAATTTGTTATCACTTATAATATTAAGATCTCTTGATCTCTAGAACTGGTCCTCTGATATCCTTATCCATCAGCCTTCCACAATGTTCACTAAGTTATATTTTAACTATAGCTTTAGTTGGTAGAACACAGCTTATCACGCAGATGACCAGTGTTCTAACCCCGGGTCAGGCCTACACCAATTTTTCTTTTTGTACATGTGGTAAATTTTATGGTGAGGGCAAACATCATGAGGAAACCCACATGGCTAAGATGTATTTAATCATGTGACAGCATACATACATATACTCACGGTTTTTGGGGACGGGTCTCCAACCACAAAACCCAAAAATCACTTAAAAAGCCCCTATACCCTTAGTTGCCTCTTACAAACACCCATGGGTAGAAATGGGGTAGTGTTATTCTTAGCCGACACTTCAAAACTTACAGACAGCGTATTCATACAAAATGGCGATAGGCCTACCCCCTATCACGTCTGAACACTGGGTGACAATGTCACATGATGTTCAGTAGTATAAGTACCTCTGCCAACCCCTTTGGAGATATTCAGCATGAACCTTTGAGTCTGTTAAATTTCTATGATGAGTTCAGATACTAAAGTCCACACTAATGCACCTAAATTTTTTAATTGCTTTGAATCTTCAGTAACATAGTCTCCTAGATTGAATTAATTATTATAAGAAAAAAATATTGCAATAACCAAATCAAATAAATTAACAATTACTCACTAATATACTCAGGCCATTCAATGGCATCCATGGCCATGGATAGCTTCTCGAGCAATATATAAGTGGAGATTAAATATATTGTATATTAGATAATTATTAAACATTACCTTTTTAAATATTTTTTAAACTGTCAACAGCATTGTTAACTTAATATTCCATAATCCAAGTCATTAAATTGTACTTAATTTAGGATAAGCTTTGTCTGTGTTATGTTAGAATGTATTTATTTATTCTCTTCAATTGTGATTGGCCATAACTATTTATTGTTGTTTTGTATGATCCTATCTAATGTTATTGATATCTAATCCATGACCAGCTAAAGGCAGTAAAAACACTGAGTTGCACATTCGTTTCATATTCAACTTATTTTATTTACACTAACATTTATAAGGTTCTATACATTAATTCTAATGCTTTATACCTTGGTTTCAGTAGCTGGTAGAGGTCGAGGCGGAGGGCAGAGAGGCCGTGGAGGTTGGCAAGGTGGAGCAGGACCTTCACGGCGTTAGTTAGCTTCACAACATTGGTATTAAATTCTGTGAGTTAAGACATAACTGAACTTACAATGGCAAACCATTTTTTCTTTAATATAATGTAAGCAGTTTTCAGTAAACTTTTGAGTACTTTTCTCTTTATATTCTCTAGGATTCTTTTTAATATTTTGATGACCGGTGTATCCATGGGCCTAAATAGTCCTGCAGGGCTAGTCTGATAGTTAATTAATATTATAACTTTTAGGAATCTACCTCTGATGAAATATCCATTAAGCCAATACAAAACTGCCATTAAATATTATTGCACTTTTTATTGTTTAATTACATGTCAGACTAGCCCTGCTATTTAAGAAATGAAAACCACAGAGATCTATAGAATATGAAAACTACTTATATATTATAAATATTTAAAAGTTTGCCAACTAATAAAAAAAACATTCTCTGTATAAGTTCTAAGTGTGATGTGATACTGTTCATACAAAGTGTATTTTTATTTTTCCGTGAGAGTTTGAATGATATTGTCAAATCTACAAAACAATGTTACTTTTAAGTAATTGGAATTAAGTTAGTTTGGTGTGTGTCACACTACTTTGTATAAAACTATCTAGATGTAATAAGACTACATAAAACAATAAATGTTGTCATTTCAAAAATGTTTTTATTTAGCCTACAAATTGAAACTAATCTCCATAGTTCATCAGATCCATAAATATTTTGCTGTGTAGTGCCGGCTCAGAATAGACTACCCCATTTCTGCCGGTGGGTGTACATAACGGTATTGGGGTTTTTGAGGGATTTTTGGGTGATGCGGTTGGAGACCCATCACCAACAACCTCTATTTTACCATCTTTTCCCCATGCAACTTTCCAAAAGTGGCTGAGGAATTTATAATTCCTTAGCTCTGGCTACCCCTTTAAGGGATCTAAAGCCGTGAGTATATGTACTATTATTGTTATTAGATAGGCGTTAAACGCCACGGGTTTCCGCACTGAGCCTGGCACGGCAGGCCATGTGAGTATATGTATGTGTAATACACATTGTGTATTGTATGTATCTATATATATAGGATGTATAGTTAAATATTACATAGAAAACCCATTATCACTGATATGCCTCTAGTAGGAGTAGGCAGAAATCACAGATCTGTATTTGAATAGATAACGCAAGTGTCATTTCTTGTATAGAAACCAAGCGTGCCATTATTTTTCCACCTACTGTGACGTCACATGAGCAATTTAGTGATGGGAACTCCCCGTCAGCGCGTAAACGATTCAATCGATTATATTCGAGTGCATCGACAGACGAATGATAAATTGACAGGAGAATGGTAAATCTAGAATTATACCTGTTTTTAAAATAACGCTATTTTCTCATGGCCTCATTTTTATTCTGAGCAACTCTTCCTACATTATTTTCCTCCACCACTACATCTTCTCGGAGAACAACGATCTAAATCAGTGAGTTAATGAGTCAGTTAGCCAGTGAGTAGTTCAGTAGCCTTTATTATTATAATAACTTGTCCTTATTGGTTACCTACCTAATTAACTAGTTTTAATAATTTGTTCTCGGAAATATACAAAATGATTTAAAAAAACCCCGAGAAGAAATTTTATCTACAAAAAGGAAAGCCAGTAGAAGGCGCTATGACAAAATATAATACAACCCAGAAAGAATTCGGATTTGAAAAAAAAACAAATAAAATAACTTGTAGAGAAGGAAAAATCATCAAGTATTTTTTTTAGTTGTCTGTTTTTCTCCAGCCTGTATCTCATAATCAGTGATAACTAGAAAGCTGAAATTTTCACAAATGACGTATTTCTGTTGCCGCTATAACAACAAATACAAGTAAAAAAAGGATTTTAAGGGGGGTCCCTTACAATAAACGTGTTTCTTTCCGTATTTGTTTGCTCAATATTAAAACGTTAATAAGTAGATACTTAAAATTTCACAGTATATTTACTTGTATATCACCTTTCAAAATAAATAATTAAATAACAGTAAAGTAAATATCAAAGGGGCTCCCATAAAAAAACGTTATTTTCTATTATAGATGATAGTACGGAACTCTTCGTTTGTTCAATATTGGAAATAAAAAAAACAAAGTAGTGTAACAAACTCTTCAACATTTGCTGAATATGTAGAATTATCAGAAGCAGTAACAGAATTAAATTTTCTCATTTGTGTAATGAATGATGTCTTTACTAAGGTTTGTAAACCAGTTAAAATCTATGAAGATAATTCAGCAGCTGTAGCTATTTCTAAGTATGGAAACTTTGCAAAGAATTCTGAGCACATTGAAGTTCACTATCATTTTGTAAATTAAAATGTTTAGCAGGGAAGTATACAAAATAGAGTCAGAAAATAAAATTGCAGATACATTTACAAAACCTGTGGGAAATGTTAAATTCACTAACTTAAAAATGCTACATTTAAAGGAGTATAGTTCTCTAATTGATTATAATTACTGTAGTACTTAAGAAGCTTTGAACTTATGTAAGAAGGCCTGTTCGTGTATATATGTACATTTATATTGGCAACACTGAGTGAAGGAAGGAAGAAATAAAGACTGACACATACCACACGTTATATTAAGAAATGTAGCTTATAGAAAAACTTGTAACTGAAATTAAACTTTTTTTTTATTAAATAAAAACAAAGTTAAAACAAGAGTATTCCAATTAATTATTTTACAGAAACATTGTAGTAATAAAAATATTTTAGATACATGAAACATCCATCGCGAATATTATCATCTCTCTGTTCCCAAAATCGATTAGAATTAGAATCGAATACAACTATCTGTGTAGGTACAACACATTTTGCTTAAAATGACAGAAATATGACAATAGCCACCGTACCATGTAGCTGATTGACAGGTGAAAATATCGTTCATTTTAATAGACAAGCCATACTAGATAGCTTTGTAACTAAAAGCGGCAATGTATTATAAATTAAGCGATACACACTCGTTTAAAAGTTTTTCAGTGTAAAACCACAACGAACACGAAATAATTGATTTTGCAATAAAAACCACATAATCTAATAATACAGTGACCTACCGATGAAAGGAAATTTTTTCTATTAATTAATCCTGCTTTATTTAGATAGTTTTTGCAACTCAATACGGCACAATTAGGCATTTTTTATGTTTAACTTGACATCTGTCACCGAGAACGTTCGAGCACGGACTCAATCAAATGGCGATAAACTAAGATAATTTTACTCAGTTTTTACACGCAAAGTACATGCACTTGCGGCATCTATTCAAATACATGTCTGTGGCAGAAATACATATGATTGAAGATTACTCAATATTTTCTTGAAGTAGATGTGATGGGATGTGTCACATGATATTCGGAAGTATTAGTAATTCTGCCAACTCCTTTGGGGATATACAGCGTGAATGTTTGAGTAGAATACACAATTAGGTATTGTTGGTAAGGGGTGTTCATCACATTTCACAGCAATCACCTTTAACCAACTTGAATCAAAGGAAAAGTGGTATTTAATGTCATATAAATTGGATCTACTACTAATAATGTAATAATATTATGAAGTACTAACTAATGTTATTCTTGACTTAAACTACATGGCTTATACAAACTTGAGCAATATATCTTTGTCTTGAAATGGTATGATGGCTAACATGAAAGTAATGTTAAATGTAATTATTATTTCCTGCTACTTATAATATAGATCAGAATAAGAGTATATATGAGAAGTATAATGATTGGTAACATATGAAGGAGTGTCACTATATTTAAAAGATTAATAAGGATCATGCAAAGTGGCGATCAATAGTATCTGCCTACCCCAATGGGAATAATGGTAGTGAGTATAAGTAAGTAACCACAGAATATTAAAAAAGCTCTTTATTTCTCTTTATTTACACACAGAACCATCACATTATTCACTTACATCCTAAAATCCACCAAAACAAACCTTAGAATTATTTTAATATAAAATAATCTATTTGTTACTTACAAATTATAACTAGTTGGCCATGGTAATTTATAGTTTAACTAAAATTAGAATTGATATAACTAAGAATATTTCAGATCTATACATCCAATTTTGCATGTTTTGACTGGAATTTTCTAAAAGTGGGTATGGGTAACACAAAAATCACATATAAACATTGAGCAATTGGCCTAGACCTCGTTTTTATAACATACCCTTTTTATATTATAAATCGATAAGGGACATCAAACTAAACAACTTTGCCCATGGAATGCCTATCTAAAATATTGTTATTTTCAAAATAAAATAATAATTAAAAATTTTCGTACCTAGTTCAAACTGAGAATGTATAGAAAGAGATTCCTTGCTTCAGTGAAAATAAGAAATAAAAAAAAACATTTGATCTATGGTGTAAACAAAATCATAACTCTTTTCGGTATTTTCCAGTTCAATCGCTCGCTTACCGGTTTATTTTCATGATATTATTTTTCAACGACGATCAATAGAACTGGAAGATACCGAAAGAAGTTATATTTTTGTTTACAGAGCGAAAAGCATAGATCAAATGTTTTTTTTTTATTTCTTATTTTCACTGAAGCAAAGATTCTCATTCTATACATTCTCAGTTTGAACTAGGTACGACAATTTTTAATTATTATATTTTTTTGAAAATTACAATATTTTAGATAGGCATTCCATGGGCAAAGTTGTTTAGTTTGATGTCCTTTATCGATTTATAATATAAAAAGGGTATGTTATAAAAGCGAGGTCTAGGCCAATTATTTTGAACGTGAATATTTAAAAATGTTTTCCAGTGAGAAATATTACTTGTAAACTAGCGGTGTAAACAAATTCATGATCAAAGTACAGCTAGGTAAAGCCCCACCTCATTTCAAAAATCCCTTTCTATACAGAACCCTTAAAAACTAGATAATCTATCAATTCTTTGTCTTTATAGATAGTAGGTATATTGTTAATTATTTTATTAATAACACTTTTGGTTGTAAATCAAATCGCGTTATTAGATCAAAACAACTCTTAATGGTAAAGGTTCTCTGAAAACCGAAGTCTCCTAGCGTGAGGCCGAAATTATAATAAGACCCCGTTATCTTTGTAGCATTTTGGTGGCAACTGATTTTAGTGATGGGGTAATTGATAATAAATTAATCTCTGTTGTCTTTATTATTATTTATTATTATAATAAAATAGATAAGTAGGTACATTAATATTTTATATTTTACATATTTACATTCATATATTTTATTCACATTGACATTTGTTTAGTATGTGACACTCGTAGTAAATAACTTGGATTCGTTCCATATTTACGGGAGTAAGGCTTTGTCTCCTATTAGAAAATATCCATTTTAAGCAAGAAAAAGATCGTTCAACTTCTACCGATGTTAGTGGCAAAAAGTTCATCATTTTGAAGTTTTGTAAAGTTTTTTTGTTTACTGATTCTTTAACTTCTGTTTCTTTATTTTTTAACAAATTATCTATATTTTGTATCGTCATATATCCCGGATTTTTAGATAAAACACTTTTTAATTTTTGATATACTATTTTACCTTTGGGGTGCAGGATAAGTATGGAAAGCTTTCTTTGTACATCGAATATGATGTGCAAAGACTCATTTAATTTTAATTTTCGGCCCTCTAATTTTACCTTACCCCATCACTAAAATCAGGTGCCACCAAAATGCTACAAAGATAACGGGGTCTAATTATAATATTGTCATTTTTATATGGAGCAGCTCAAAAATATTATTATACAATAGGTGTAGAAAGATATTTTTTTTAAGCTACCCCCTATATTGACCAATATTGTCAAAAAAAACATGTCGGACGGAAAAAGATTACATCGATTGATGGCTATTTAATATTTCAGTGAAAGTAACATAACATCTTAAAGGTGTTCCCTCAACGGGAGCATTCACGAGTACTGTAACAATATAGATTCGCATGGAATGCTCGGTTCTCCTCCTTCACTGATATAATGCTTAAATCTGTTACGTTACATTAAATGCGAATGCTCCCGGTGAATGAGCACCTTTAGGATTTCTTTGACATGAGACAAGGCTTTTCTGTTCAGTCGCTTATTCATTATAAGCATTCGATATGATTTATAAAATTCAATTTGTGAGTTTGAATTTCTGATGTCTGTTTAAGTAGGATTAAACATAACAGAAAACTATCGTTCTAGGTTGATTTGGACATTCAATCGCTTACTTACTTACAATTATGCTAATTTCTCATTTGATCAGTAATAAACGAAGAATATCTTGTGAAAGTACCAATGATTTAGGTAAGCTTAGGCTGCGTTTAGCGATCTACACTTCGGCCGGGAGTGTTTTAAAAAACTATTTTGGATTTATTATAAATTCCTTTGAATGATTAGGGGTTTGCTGTTTTAGGCAAACGAATATCCAGTAATTTCTACGAATATCGAAGGAACAGCTCAGTCTTAGGGTCCAACCAAAATGCAATAAAGAAAGTTATTAAATAAGTAACTAATTCTACTTCCAAGCTCGAGTAACTATTAAATATCGATAACTTTTACGCACTTTGCATTTTAAGCTAGCATTGATTAAATTTGCATTAAATTATTTTAATCATTTATATTGACGGTGGGCGTCTTGTGAATTTTGCATTTTGGTTTGGATTCCCGGAGTCCGCCAAAATGAGAAACGTACGTGTTGGTCTATTTACACTGTCGTTTAAGTCTAAGTTGAAGTCTTCGCTTGGTAATCGGCAAGTTCAGTCTTGGTGGTGGCAGAATGGGTGGATGGTGTAGTGAGAGCGGTCCACAGCCGTCTGGCGGGAAACTCGACGAGGAGGGCCAGGGGTAGAGCAGCCATGTATGACAGTGACGCGATACCACTCCACCATAGAACCTGAAGATTACATATATGGTTAGTCAGCAGGATGGAAAAAGTTAGAAAAAACAGCAGTCACACATCATTAAAAAAATATTAGTGTTCTGCAGTGTGAAACTAATGTCACATTAAGTTTTTACATACATAAATATACTCACGCCATTAGTTCCCATTGGGGTAGGCAGAGACTATTGATCGCCACTTCGCACGATCCTGAAAAACCTCTCTAGCTTCGTTTACATCCATCAATCTTTTCATACGTGCTCTTTTATTCTTCATACTTTGGACGCCAGCCTTTTTGAGCACACTCTCAATTTGGTCCAAGTGTGTTCTCCGTGGTCGTCCTCTACTAACATTACCATCCACACTAGTTCTATAGATCCATTTTACCAATTTTCTATCATCCATCCTCTCTATGTGCCCAAACCATCTCAACATTACTTTTTCTATCTTTCTTACAATATCATCTTTCACACCACACTTTTCACGAATAACACTATTTCTCCCTCGGTCACATTATCTAACATTACAAATTTTTCTGAGGGACCTCATCTCTACTGCATTCACTCTGCTCTCATGCTTCTTCTGTCACACCCAACATTCGCTTCCATACATAAGCGTAGGAACAAGAACAGCATCATGCACAGCCATTCGGGCCTTTTCAGACACCGATTGACAGGTCATTAGGCTATTCATTGCTCCATTTACCGCATTACCCTTTTTCACTCTTCTTTCAATATCTTCATCACATTTTCCATCCCTTGTAAACAAACTTCCCAGATATACAAACTCCTTCACCTGTTCCACATCCTTACCATCAATCGCAATCACGCATTCTGTCACATCTTCCTGTCTCTCAAAAACCATCGTTTTGGTCTTATCCACATTCACCCTCATTCCCTTTCTTACAAAAGACTCACATGCAATATTCATCATCTCTTGCAACTCTTCTGCCGACGATGCAAGTAGCACTTGATCGTCAGCATACAAGAGGCATTTAATGATGAATCCACTCATTCTTAGTCCATGATCACTTTCACGCAACTCTGTCAAGCAGTCATCCAGGAACAAATTGAAGAGCCACGGAGAAGCTACACATCCCTGTCGGACACCCCTAGAGTTTCCGAACCAGTCAGTGTTTTCCCCGTTTACTCTTACACATGCACTAGAATCCTCATAGAGTGATACTAATGAACGTATAAGTTGACTCCCCAAACCGAACTTGGATAAAACCTCCCATAAACACTTTCTTAACACCCTATCATACGCCTTCTCTAAATCAATGAAGGAGCAATACTCCTTTTGGTTCTTAGCTAAGAACTTTTCGGTGATGCTCCTTAGAGAGAAGATTTGATCCATACATCCCATTCCTTTCCTAAATCCCGCTTGCACATCCCATATTTTCTCATCAGTTTCATTCATCACTCTTTCAATCAGTACCTTAGCATACAATTTACCAACAATGCTGAGTAAGCTGATGCCGCGGTAGTTTTTAGCCTCTTGGTGTGACCCCTTTCCTTTATATAGAGGCACAATCACCGCTGTGTAGTGTCGGTTTAGAATAGCACTACCCCATTTCCTCCGGTGGGTGTACGTAAGAGGCGACTAACGGTATGGGGCTGTAAAGGGATTTTTGGGCGATGCGGTTGGAGACCCATCACCAACAAACTTTATTTTTACTATCTTTTCCCCACTCAAATTTCCAAAAGTGGCTGAGGAATTTCTAATTCTTTAGCTCTGGCTACCCCTTCCTGGGATTTATAGCCGTGAGTATATTGTTACGTACCGGGTTCTTAATTTGATAAATACCAGTCACACTTTCGTGCAATAAGGTGTAATTATATTTATTGACCAATAACGCACTTTACACAACACAACAAACACTATCGATAATTAACTATCGATACTCGCACTAATTAACAACACTAATTTACTCCGTTATAGTAACACTGTCCACACCGTTAAGCTTATTTCCGTAATCCGTATATCACTGCACTGTCGTATTTAATTTCTTCGCTCTAGTATTTCGCTTGTTCTCGCTTTAGTTCTTCGCACTCGAATAACTCCGTAGCACGCGTCGCTCTTTATATATGCCAAATCTCAAATACGCGAATATTACAGAAAGTTCTAGTACCACATTCTCGAAAAGTCGATATTCGAGAAACATCTAGTAATTCCTATTTTTACTTATTAAAATACTAGTAACGCCATCTAGTATAATCTAGTAGTGGCAAATCCTATCTCCTACTTGCGAACAGATGTCGTAACATTACCCCCTCCTTACATTAATACTCGTCCCGAGTATTATTGCTTCCATGGTACTTCGCAAGTCGATCGATGTGAACTATTTTCGAAGCCCCTCTAGGTTGGCGTTGAATTCTGTACGTTACATCGTTTATTCTAGTGACCACCTTGTACGGTCCTTCCCACCTATTTTGTAACTTAGGGGACTTCCCTTTCTGGCGAGTTGGATTGTGTAACCAGACGAGCATACCCTCTTCGAAACGCGGCGTGTTAGCTTTACGGTCATATCTGGTTTTCATCTTTTCACTAGCATGTAAACCATTTTCACGCACTAGGGAATGTACATCTTGCATTCTTTCCCTCAAATCGCTTACATATTCAGTTACACTCTGCGGCTCATCTGGTGACCCTCCTGTCAACAAATCTACAGGCAATCGTAGCTCTCTTCCGAAATTGACGAAAGCAGGTGTTTCCTTCGTGCTTTCGTGAACAGCTGACCGGTAAGACAGTAAAAATAATGGAATGTGTTTGTCCCAGTCCTTCTGATGTTTTTCAACCATCTTCGCCAACTGTCTCTCCAGTGTTTGGTTGAACCTCTCCACCATTCCATCTGACTGAGGATGATATGGCGTCGTCCTGGTTTTATGCATTCCAAGTAGTTTGCACACCTCTTGAAATACTTGTGACTCAAAATTTCTTCCCTGGTCAGAGTGTATCTCCAGGGGCACGCCAAATCGACAGATCACTTCCTCAACCAGTTTTGTAGCCACAGTTATTGCTTCTTGATTGGGTATGGCAAACACTTCAGGCCACTTAGTGAAGTAATCCATCACCACCATGAAATATTTATTTCCGGACTCTGATTGTGGAAACGGTCCAGCCACATCAACGGCAATCCTTTCCCAGGGAGCTCCCACATTGTACAACCGTAATCCCCCTCTACTCCGGGTCTGCGGACCTTTCACCGCGGCACACGTTGTACATTTCCGGCACCAGTCCTGTACGTCGTCCCTACAATGAAGCCAGTAAAACTTCGCATGAACCTTCTGCAACGTACGATTTACCCCAAGATGCCCGCCCGAAACCGGCAGTACATCTTTAACCTTGGCTCTGGGCACGACCAATTGTAAGTGCTCTTCCTTACCGTTGGGTTTCTCCCACCTCCGGTACAGTAGACCATTGATCAGAACCAGGCTGTTCCATTGCGCCCAGTAAGCTTTCGTACTCACTCCTGTGGACGCTACTTCACTCCAAGCCGGTTGATCGTGTTTTTCCTTCTTCCATTTAATGATGGGTCTGAGGTTCTCATCTTCTTCTTGGGCCTTCTGCATAGCTTCTGTTTCCCATCCATCCAATGGACAAATTCGAGTCACTTTCACGACCTCCTCCTTCGACTCTTGCTTCCTGCAATGTTTACAGTCTTGATCATTGACACAGCCCAATATCACCAAACTGTTCCCGTTACAGGCTTGTGAGATGGTCATTGTCGGGGCTTTCTCCTCTCTAGCCAGCACCTGCCCCCCGGTCCTGGCTAATGCTCGTTTCCCTGGACGTTTGCGGCAGGAGCCTCTGCCTGCCTCTTTTCTTCCTTCCTCAGCGGGCAACTTAATCTCAAATGGCCCCTTTTCCCGCAGCCATAACAAATCGGTCCAGTACTCCTTCCGACGGGTGCTTTAATGACCTTGACGTCCTCATTTGCTTCCGCAATCTCAGGAAGTCGATGAGTTTGGCGCGTATCCTGGCGGCAAGCTTCAACTTCTAGAGCGTTCGCCAAGGCATCCTTGAGAGATGTGTGGTGTTGAAGTCTCACCGCTGTTCTCACTTCGATATCTCTGATGCCGTCGACGAATGCTTGCACCAGGTTCATTTCCACCGTCTTCGGATCTACACTGGGATAGGCCTTGCGGACGAGCTTCTCGATTTCAAGGGCCCACTGCTGAAGTCCCTCTCCGGAACGCTGGACCCTATCACGCAGCTGAGCGCGGAACACGTGCTCCAGGTGTCGCTCTCCATAGCGAGACTCCAACGCATCCAGCAGGTCCTTGAAACCACCACTCGGAGTCGGCAGCGCCTCTATTACTGACAGTGCTTGACCTCGGAGCGCCACCGTCAGTGCAGTCAAACACTGTTCATCAGTCCAACCATTGGCAGCCGCAACAGTCTGGAACTGATGTCTATACGCCGACCAGGATGTTGTTCCGTCGTAGGGAGGAACCTTCACACGAGGACCATGGACAGCTACTACATTCTCACCGGAGACAACCTTGACCGGTCGTGATTCAAGCTGCAGAACCCTTTTCTCCATTCCGCGGAAGTCGGTCTTCATGTCATCGATATCTTTCTCAATAGTGGTTACCTGCTCCTTCATCTGCTCTACGTCTTTTTCCACAGTAACCACCCGACCACTGACTTCATTGACCGCAGTGAGAACTTGTGAGAACTTAGTTTGCTGTTCCTCGCGCAACTCACGAACTTCTTGTTTCACAACACCCTGTACCTCCGAATGTATGTTTTTCACAACATCCTGTATGCTTTGTTGTGCTTCACGCATGCTTTAAAACATTTCAACTATCATCGCCAAGTCAGTATTAGTTGCGGCCGCCGGCGCCGTTGATGTAGACGGCGCGTTAGTCACCGCGGACGTCTCCTCTGGAATGTCACTCCGAGGGTTCGTGACCGATGACCTCATTTCCGACAGCTGTTCACCCTCTGCGGCTTTCTGAGCGCGTGTCTTCACACCCTCTCTTCCGTCTTCCTTCGGCATAACTGGCATCTTCAAATCCACTTCTGTCACCAATTGTTACGTACCGGGTTCTTAATTTGATAAATACCAGTCACACTTTCGTGCAATAAGGTGTAATTATATTTATTGACCAATAACGCACTTTACACAACACAACAAACACTATCGATAATTAACTATCGATACTCGCACTAATTAACAACACTAATTTACTCCGTTATAGTAACACTGTCCACACCGTTAAGCTTATTTCCGTAATCCGTATATCACTGCACTGTCGTATTTAATTTCTTCGCTCTAGTATTTCGCTTGTTCTCGCTTTAGTTCTTCGCACTCGAATAACTCCGTAGCACGCGTCGCTCTTTATATATGCCAAATCTCAAATACGCGAATATTACAGAAAGTTCTAGTACCACATTCTCGAAAAGTCGATATTCGAGAAACATCTAGTAATTCCTATTTTTACTTATTAAAATACTAGTAACGCCATCTAGTATAATCTAGTAGTTGCAAATCCTATCTCCTACTTGCGAACAGATGTCGTAACAATATGTATGTATGTATGTACAATCACCGCCTTGCACCAGTCTCGTGGAACTTTGCCACTCGACCAGCATTTTTGGAAAAGGAAGTACAACCAAGAAGCCATCAACCCTTTACCAGCCCTCAGCATTTCGATAGTAATCCTATCATATCCTGCCGCCTTCCCTTATTTCATACTTTTCATTGCTTTCATTATTTCTTCCATACTAATCTTTCTGTCACTAAATTCACCCATCTCCCCGTTCCAGACAAAAGTACAGTCGTTATATATTATATACATATGGATATCTTTGTGTTTAAACAACGTGTTTGTAACACAAAGATTCCTCTCCAAACATACCTCAATCAATTTCTCACCATTCTCATTCACCCTTTGATCACCAAACTTTCCTAAAACTCTTTCGCAACCGTTGCGTGACACACCAATCCAGCCATTAAAATCTCCTAACATATTACAAGTCTCTCATTCTGATCACACACATTCACAACATCGTCTAACAGATTCCAAAACTCCTCCCTCTCGGATAGGGATTTAGACATGTCCGGAGCGTATACGCAAATTATGCGCATCCGGACTAGTCCTAATTTCACCTTAATCCACAGGAGCCTTGGACTCACACATGCGTAATCTTTCATACACTGAGCCATCCTTTCAGATATCAGAAGTCCCACTCCTTGGCTAGCTCGGTCACTGTCAGCGACTCCAGACCAGATTGCTGTAATGTTGCCAAGTTGTGAAACTTCCTTTCCCTTACGCTTCGTCTCATTTACACATAGAAAATCCAGTTTTCTTTCATTCATAATCATACATACTTCATCTAATTTTTCAAACATTCTTCCACATACATTCATCGTACTGAAGCGGGTCTCTTTAGCCCACTTTTCGCCCCGTGAGAAACCATGGCGTGATGAGTGGCGAGCTACATCGCCGCCTCCGTGTTTATTAGAATTCGAACACATATTGGACCCACGAGAAGCAAGGGAAGTAAACTGTCCACCTAGCCAGAGCCCCGCTTGACTAGGTAAGGTTATTTAGTACCCGGAGTGCACCAAGCTCCGGGACGGCGGCACGCTAGCGACCAAGCTCACCCCTGGCCATGCATTCCTCGGCGCGGCAGACCTTGGATTGGTGTAAGAGCGAAGATGGAAAAGCCCTAGTCCCTTAGTCGACTTCTACGACACCCACGGGAAGAGATGGGGTAGTGCTATTCTAAGCCGACACTACACAGCATAAGTTTTACTACATTAAGTTTTTCCACACAAATATTTAAATTTTTCTTAATCTATATGCTTGTATTAGCTAGTAGCTAAAATTTCTTACCAAGTGATATAATTAAGCTTGACTTGTTGGCATATTTACTCCATATTGTTTCAATATGCTCTGCTCATTCATGAAAAACTGCATCAAACAGTCAAATAGAACTTACAGCGTAAGGCCGGTCCAACTGCACAGGGCTTAGTGAGGTGGAAAGCAGTGCCTTGTTGAGCGGCATGTGGAGGAGCAGCGCGCAGAACGAGAGCCGCGACCACGGCGCCCAGCCGGGCCACGACAGCACGCGGGACCAGGGGCCTGTGATGATATCATCGATGTAGGAGGATGGATTGGAAAAGCTTTATTGTCCCCATCAAAATTAAAATTAATTTCACAAATAATATTAAATAGGTGTCACAAGCACAAAAGTCTTATCATGGGATAAGTTGAAATATTATGGCCTTGGAACAATACGAAATTTAAAATTAAGAAAAGTTAATAAATTTTGACGACTGATGTTGAACATCTCGTTTCCACTATTTGTATACCGGTCAAATAGTCGCTTTATAATTTTTTCGGTATTTGGACCTGCTCATTTAATGAAGTATTTAAACCTCAAAGGTGTTTTGTTTGAAATAACTGGAAATCAAAATTGCTTAGTCTGGAGACCAAGCGGGATAGGCAATAACTTGAAACCACAATCTCGAATAAATAATCGATGAGGTATAACAATGATAACAAGAAACACCCATTTGCCCCTTTCTACTTGGCTCATTCGCACAAAATGTGTAAAGCACAAACGTAAAATATTTAATTTATCTAAAAAATAACTCACTAGTAACCCCATGCATAATCCCAAAGAAAGAGATACACATAAGCGCAGCGAAGATAGGTCGTTCTAGCGCAGCTAATACCGCGTCCCGAGACAACCCGCCGCCGCCGCCGCCGTCCAGCCCACCGAGACGGGGGGACCAGCCGATCCAGATGAAGCCGAGGGGGAATGCTACTAAGCATAGTATGCGGAACCACTGGAAGGTATAAATATAGAGATGATTAAAAAAAGTAAAAAATTGATTAATTATAAAACAATTTTCAAGTGATAAAGAAATTTAAATACAGACAAAAACTAAATTACTGCTATAATAATAATATTCGTCACAGCCCATTTTAGTCCGCACCAAAAGACTGGATCCTACCCTGTATAATGTGGTTTTGCCATAGTTCACCACGCTGGCCAAGTTTGGGTTGGCAAACTAACGACTACCTCCGATAAGGCTTTACATGCATGGAAACATGGAATAATATTAATTAGGCTATTCAAGCCAGTGATATCCTAGCAGCCTGGATTGAATATTGCAAATTAAATTTGTGAAAGTATTCACCGGGGATCGAACTAGCGCTTTAACGCTAGATTAAAGAATTTTTAATTCCGAAGTTCTGGCTACTTCTTTTTGGGATATATATGCGTGAGTATATGCATGAATGAATGTTATTTTTACACCTTCCCAAGTTTCTGCCTGACACCCATCACCAACAACCTTTATTTTTCATTTTTTTGTTATATGTTTTCATACATACATGTATTTTTTACATTGATATTTATTTATGAATTAATGTTACATTTGCAGTAAATTATTGTAAGGAAGTATTCCCACCTTC
This sequence comes from Bedellia somnulentella, assembly GCA_963576735.1. NCBI lineage: Eukaryota > Metazoa > Arthropoda > Insecta > Lepidoptera > Bedelliidae > Bedellia > Bedellia somnulentella. Next base: position 12,587,991 of record OY755190.1, read on the forward strand.
CGCTCCCTCAATTCGACCCCACTCCTAAGCGCCGCGTGGTGCAGTCTCGCCAGCAGCAACCCAGCCAGCGCGCCCGCCGCGTTGCCCAGCGGCGACTGGTACAGCACGTTGAACGATACGCTACCGGCGTACGAGGTGCGGACAATTCTGTAATGTGGAAGAATATGTGAATGATGAGCAATTAGTGATGAATTGCCCGTCGCGTTGCTCAGCGGCGACAGTACAGTACGTTGAACGATACGCTATACCGGTGTAGGAGGGGCGAACCACTTTGTAATGTGGGGATATTGGATAGTATGATAGACTAATAGTATTCGATGCTGGGCTATCTTGGAATATGGGGATATATGTCAAATTGACAAAGGTGATAAAACTGCCCGCCGCGTTGCCCAGTGGTGACTGGTACAACATGTTGAACGAGACGCTACCGGCCTACGAATTCCGGAACACTCTAGAATGTGGGGATATTTGGTAAAGAAGATAATAAAACACATAGAATGTGCGGGGGACTATGCTATACGGCGGTCTTTGTGACTGACAAATGATGTGCGAGAGGACCATGACTACACTATTCTTATTTTACACATTTACTTCTAGATTATTTACTGAACGTTCCACCCTAGGTTATTATTGATATAATTCTTTTAAATTCGTAACTATAATCGAATAAAACGCTTACGCTACGAGTTCCAGTGCTTAAAATACTATTCAGTCCACCAATTTATGGGTATAGAAAAAACAAACAAACACACGTTTAGACGTCCAAAAATACAAAGAGATGGTACGCGGGCGCTGCACAGCAAACTTATTAAGCACTCGTACACTTTACCCCCAAACAAGCCACTCACTCAGGACTATGCATAACGAAGGTAGGCACGAGGTCCCACAGCCACGCCAGCACGGCGAGCGGCGCCACGCTGGCCAGCCACAGGCCGCTGAGCAGCACCGCCGCAGCGCGGGACGATAGTCGACACGTGGCGAGAGATAGTACCGCTATGAGGAGGTATAGTTGCATGTCGGCGGCTAGGTACCTGCGGGTGAGAAATGGATATTGTAGTAAACTTTATTTTTGGAGGTTGTAGGGATGATTGTGGGTAGCCGATGTCCATGCCACACATTGTTTTCACGCAATTATTAATAGTCTCAAACTCAACTCAACTCAATCGTTCTCGCCGTGGAAGGACTTGTCGTGTCTTCGGGGAAGGGCTGGCAGTACTAACACTTCTGAACATCATGGAAAATTAACTCTTGGTTTTCAGAATACCTACGTTTTGCTTGGGCAGTGCACTCATGTAATAGGGGGCAGGCCTATCGTCGTTTTGTACGACTACACTGGCACATGTCTAAATACAATTTAGACGTTTGAGTTTCCTCAGTATGTTTTCCCTCCCCGTTAACAACCAAGATAAATCAACCACATACATTAATATGATTTAAAAAAATACAACACTTCAGTCAACTTCCATTTATGAAACTACGCAAAACTCCAAACAGATACTAACCAAGTCTGTATAAGACACTTGTCGTCCGGGTAGATTACGTTATTGAGGTACAGCACGTGGGTCCACCACTTCCTCCGACAGATGGCCGCCTCCGTCCCGACTAACACCCGCCACAGAGGCCCGGTGCCGGCGCGCTCCCACCACCAGCCTGCCCAGACCACCACTACCCAGTAGGCGGGACTTATCCTGAAACATTATTTGACGTTTTGATTTATCAATGGTACCTAAAGTATGTGTCGAAAATATCACTTGATAGCATAGTCTCTATATAGTTTGTTCTTGGGTATTTTTTGACTTTCATATATTAATTCGCTCGTTAAATTATCATAATTAAATGTCATAAAATAACCACCAATAGCTCTAAGTTAACATTTCCACTTAACTAAAGATCAAGTAAAGTTAATAAAATGCTTTACCTAATAATTCGATTGAACATCGTCGAGAAGATACTGAAAAACGGTGCATTTTTCCCTGTTCGTTGCTGATCAGAGAGAGTTTTGTGCGCCAGCAGGAACGAAGACATCAGGAAGAATATTTGCACAACCAGCGTACTATTGGCCAATAACATCACATCCCATTCTCGTCGTTTCTGTCGAGTAGAAAAATAAACGATAAGTGTATGGATGAATTAGTTTAAATAAGCAGTGTATTGTAAGACTGAAACTAGATGAGTTATCTTGATTTCTACGTAGAAATGGATGAAGCCTTTACAAGGGGCGATGGTATATCGATCTAACCTATAAATAGTCGTAGAAATCTATTTTCGACTAGGGTGTAGAGTTTGTAAACGCTTTCCATGCACCCAACTCGCCAATTGAAAATTGTGAAGTTAGGACTTTTAGTTTTAGGGCTGGACATGTGTCCAAAAAACTTTGTTTACATGGTATAATGTAGACCCAAATTATGAAGGTTCCAACATACTACCAAATCGCTTCGAGAAAATTATGAAGGTTCTAAAATAATAAAGTCGCTTCGAGAAAAGGTACATAGTCCCCTAGCGATTCGCTTGGCTCGTTATGGTGTGGGCATTCCCGTGCTTCCAAATGGTGGAAACCCAATAATAATGTCACAATTGACGACAGTGTCTTGTGGAAGATGCGATTAAGCGCGAAACTTTCCACCGAAAACTTAAACGAGCGCGAACAAAAAGATGCAACAGACATTTTACCTGTTCGGTGAAGCGCGTGTCTGACACGTATGAGAGTGTTGCCAGCCAACACACGTGTTCTATTATCACGCACAACATGCAAACCACTCTGGAAACAAAGATATTCATTATTAAATATATATCAGCTTTGGCAACTCAATGGGTAAAATATAACCTCAGATGCAAAGGTTCAAACCTCAATAAAAATAAACGTATGTGCCATTGATTAAATGTTTTTATCAAGGTAAACATCCCATGGTGAGAGAAACATAATGGGGAAACCCATATGGCTGAGTCATATATTCATGTTTAAAACCCAAAAGACTAGGCATCTTCCTAACTTTCTGCCCCATTCTTACTTTCGAGTTTTATCTTCTCTCATTAATCTTCCCATACGGATTTCTCATTTTGTCGAACACATTTAGATTCATTATCATTAATAAGTAAGATCTTCAATGTGGCCATTAGCACCATCAGAAAGAGCAAAAGCAAATGGTCCAGAATATTGTTCTATGGGATTTAGAGAGAGCCGGGGTAAAAATAATTTGTTGTGCTAATAGGATGCATAACAAAGTCGAACTTTCATGTGTCGATTAATACTACTGGAAATAGCTACACAGCTACATACATATACTCACGGCTCTAGAAGAAAGGAAGAAAGGCCCTCGAAGGGAAAGTCGGAGCTAAGGAATTTGATATTCCTCAGCCAATTTTGGAAAGTTGAGTGGGGAAAAGATGGTAAAATAGAGGTTGTTGGTGATGTCGCATCTTACGTAGACCTCCCTATCTCACTACACAGTTAGAATTATATAAAAGTACCTGGCTCCATCAAGCACACTGAGGTCCGTGCCCGAAGCACCGGCAGGTCTAGGGGGCGCCACCAGAGTCTGCCATGAAGTCTTCAGCGACCAAAGTGTAGCCCACTGTGCAGCTGAAATAAAACATAGCATGCTATTTATTAAAATATTGGATTTCGAACAAACTATTGTACCTTCATAGTCTCGAGTGAAAGGGGATTTTGTAAATGATTGTCGGCTCTCATTTACGTCTGTTAGGTTGATGAGGTTCAATTTCAAAACACCATTGAAGCCTATTTCGAAACTTTAATTAATTTGAGCGTAAAAATTTTGTATAAAAAATTGGTTATTTTCAAGTGTTATCTATGACTTAAATTCGGTGATGATGTGAAAAGTGTTGAGCAGTGAGTATAACAGTTTTGATCATATAAAATTTGAATTTCCGCAATTCTGTTCACATTAACAGTTATGTGAGGACTCATCCTATGCTGTGGAAAACATACGACGCGACGTTATGAGTAATTGTAAATGATTTCACGGTTTTTCAGTTAAAATTACTTTAATATTGATTCATACAGGGAACTTAAATAAAATTGGTTGTCTTTAAAAATTGCGGTCGACTGTATAAACTATAAAATATGCGAAATTGTGTAGGTACTTCTAGAAGGGGCGCAAAGTTATTGCTCAAAGCACCATTATGTAGATGAGTGAGATAAAATGTCAAATACAAAGATTTTGTATGAAGAGTGACAACTATGTCACACAAATGAAGTGACGAATTTATTGCTCTTATCACATTTTACGCTATGGCTCAGGCTTACGCAGAACCAACTAAAGTTCTCTCTTACTAACTTTAATTATTTGTTAATTAGTTAAGTTTATTTGTTAAAAAGACTAATATAATAATAAGATTTCCCTCATTAACAAGTACATATTTCCTTTTTGGCAGCACAATTAATATAAAATGGTGATTTTTAAATTATTAAATATTTGATCATTCATTGATTTATAGTTTGTATTTCTCATTAATTTATACGAAATATATACGTTACTTAATTGTGAATTATTTCAATGTTAGGATAAATTATAAAAGTAAAAGTATCAATTAGGATAATTGGCAATTACATTATCATTTATCATAGATAATTGTAATTTATTGTATTTTAGCAGGTCAGTGTTAGGTAAGCATAGCACAATCCCATATCTCAATGATGTAGGTCTGCGTATTTTCTAATGGTTTTTGTGTTCAGGTACTTGAAGAATTAGCTACTACTACTGTTCCAGTAGCCTAGATCAAGCTTTATGGGCTTATGTGTGTGTGTGTGTGTGTGTGTGTGTGTGTGTGTGTGTGTGTGTGTGTGTGTATTTTTATAATGGCTATATGGCTTTATATCCATCACCTAGCATTGACCATTCATAATTTAACCATCTTTTCCTAACACAACTTCTGAATGTTTGAAACAGATGGCAAACTTTGAATCTTTGTCTACCCCTAAAAATGAATATCCAGTAGTATAATATAATTTTCCCATAACATACATACATATACTCACGGCCATAAATTCCAAAAAGGGGTAGATTGACCTTTAGAGCTAGAAACTCCTCAGCAACATTTGGAATTCGATAGATAAGATGGTAGAAATAAACTATTGTTGGTGATAGTTTTCCAACCGCATCGCCAAAAAAGGCCCATATCCTTAATCGCCTCTTCCGACACCCATAGATTGAAAGTGGTAGTGACATTCTAAGCCGGCACTACACCGCAATCTTCCAATAAATCAAAATGTATAATATTTGAAGTTGAGTGGGGAAAAGATGGTAGTATAAAGGTTGATGGTGATGGGTCTCCAACCGCATCGCCCAAAAATCCCTTAAAAAGCCCCAAGTCCGTTAGTCGCCTCTTACGTACACCCACCGAGAGAAATGGGGTAGTGCTATTCTAAGCCGACACTACATCTTTTCCCCACTCAACTTCCAAAAGTGGCTGAGGAATTTATTATTTCTCAGCTCTGGCTACCCCTATAAGGGATTTATAGCCGTGAGTATATGTATGTATGTATGTATAATATTTCCGTAGTTCCCTTATAGTGCCCGCGCATGCGCAGTCGCCAGTGTGTCCGCTCTGAATGCGCTCGTTTGCACAACTTCTGCGTTCACCTAGTTGCTGTTATTATTGCGCAGAGCCATTTCACCGAATGTCATCATATTGCACTTTGTATGTAGGTACGTTTTAATAACAGCCGCGATAGCTCAGTGGGTAGGACAATCGCCTATCATGCAGATAGGCACGGGTTTAAATCCCGGGTTAGGCCTACAACTTTTTTTTACGTCATATGTATGGTTAATTTATCATGGTGAGGGAAAATATCGTGGGTTTCCTACATGGCTTAATTGTACTTAATGATGGGAGTGTTTGTGGCTACATGAGAGTAATCATACAAAATGGCCATAGGCCTGCCCCCTATCACATAAGTAAGTAAGTTGACACTGTAGATCAATTGGCAGAGCGACGGGGGCGTATACCCGAGGGCGCGGGTTCGATCCCCGCCAGTGTCGAATTTTTTCTTTAATTTATTTATCAGTAATAGTCCCCACATGAGGTTTTCATGAACAAAAACATTCAAATTAAATATACAATTCTCTGAAATCATACAGAAAGGCGTTGATACAAAGGATCATCACAAAATCAGTGTTAATTATTATTTAAAAGCCCCAGATAACCTTTAGTCGCTTTCATGACATGAGAGGTCGTGTTATTCCGAGCTAAATCTTCATAGCTTCTACATAACAGTGATAATAAAAACTAAGCTAAATTTTCAGTATCGTTTCAGGAATTGACACAGTGAAGTTATCAAATCATTTGATAGTCAAAAAGTTAAAAAAAATTGCATACTGCAAACCATCAGTCTGAATTTCTGAAGACTTCTCACATACTAACTTTTAATACACACTATCTTCACAATCACCTACCCCAATTCACAACAAGATCGTGCAACAATAAATGTAATATGCAAATGGGCATCATTTAATTATAACATTTAATATATGGTCAGCATGTATGTATGTATGTTTTGTTGACTGACCTGGATGACTAGCACGAGCGCTATTTCATCGTCACGATTTCGGTTAGAATGAGATGACAGTATACGATTCTAAGTAAGTGGGAAAGAGAGGGCTGTTTTACAACTCGCGATATATTGTTAAAATGTCGTTGGTACTAGCTATGCTGGACGCATTGGCAATCATGACGTAATGATATCGCTTAAATACGGATATGGTTGCAAATAGTCCGTTAGCGCTAAAATATGGCAAATTGTGATCGGTTAATAGTTCCATATTTACGCCATGGTTGTTTTTATTTCGAAGAATATATATGGAATAAATTAATGGTATAATATTTTATTCTATGTAGAAAAACATACATACATATACTCACGGCTATAATTCCCTAGAAGGGGTAGCCAGAGCTAAGGAATTATAAATTCCTCAGCCACTTTTGGAAGTTGAGTGGGCAAAAGATCGTAAAATAAAGGTTTTTGGTGATGGGTTTCCAACCGCATCGCCCAAAAACCAATAAAAATCCCCGATACCCGTAGTCGCCTCTTACGACACCAGCGGGTAGAAAGGGGTAGCGACATTCTAAGCCGGCACTACACGGCAAAAAAAAAAACATCGTCTAAATGATGATAATAAATTTGATCCAAGTGTGCGATGTTAGTCATTTCATTACAGTACAGCCGAGATGGATTTTAACTTAAATAAATCATGCGCAAGCGCAATGGTTTGCATAGCTATCAATATTTCGTTTAAATTGCATAAAAAATATGTAATAAAAATATTAATTCGAACGATAACTATATTTAATACTGATGAATTTTATAATGTCGTATATTAACGAAAATGCTTGAATTTCGTAAAAGGTCACAAATTTATACTAAACTCAACATGTACCTAATCGATCGCATACTTAATAGTAATGAAGTTAAATAAAGATATATTACTACATTTTCACAGAAGTGCTAATAAACAAAATGTACACGTAAATGTAACAAATGTAAGAGTTTATAAGCGAATTCACTATTATTTTACGATTTACCTATCTCTTGTATTATAGTAATTCAAGAAATTATAAAGTTGTTAATTTACTGTGTAGTGTCGGCTTAGAATAGCACTAACCCATTTCTTCCGGTGAGCATACGTAAGAGGCGACTAACGGTATTGGGGCTTTTTAAGGGATTTTTGGGCGATGTGGTTGGAGACCCATCACCTTTTCCCCACTCAACTTTCCAAAGATTCTTTTTTGGGATTTGTAACCGTGAATATATAAATGAATGAATGAAGTAAAATATAGAATAGAATAGAATAGAATAACTCTTTATTGTACATCAGCCACAAATTTACAAAAGAAATTATCATACAGTTTACAGTGTGGTACAATCGGCGGTCTTATCGCTAAAAGCGATCTCTTCCAGACAACCTTTGGAAGGTGAGATCGGTAGACTAGTTATCTGGGTAGATGCACAAAACAAGCTTACTTTAAAACTAAATATTATTAAGTTAACATATACATGATAACATAAATAATTCCAGATGTTCCATAACTTATAAATATTACTAGGAGAAATGGTAATTAATCTGAAAAAAACTTATCTTAAAACTTGTTAGTCATAATTGCATCAAAAATATATATTGTATTTTCTTTCACGAATACTTTGTATCGTACATTCACACTTATTGTCTTTGTAGCAGGGTGGGTGGTACTATTTTAAGCCGACACATGCTGTTTAATCACTTTTCACAATAACGGAAATGATCGTTCAAAATGCTAATGGTTTCAGTGAAGACGGTATCCTAGGAACTCGTGAGAATACGTTATAATTTACATTTACATCTGTCATGGTGAGTGTTGAATTTTTAGTCAATTGACTATCAGTCTAAATTAATCGTTTAAACATGTACTAAATCTTAAAAACACAGGTTTTAATATTGTGATAGACCAATAGGTAGAACGACCACCCGACAATGCAGACAGGTGTAAGTTCCAATCCCGGGTCAACAATTTTTCTTTTCTAAAGTCATATGTATGTGTGTTTAATTTATCGTGGTAGTCAGCGGTGAGGGAAAACATCGTGAGGAAACCCACATGGCTAAGTTGTACTTAGTCGTACCAAACGGCGATAGGCTGGCCCGCTATGAGTACACTGTCCAAGCAAAACGTGAGTACTCTGACCACCAGTTGACGATGTCACGTGATGTTCAGAAGTATTAGTACCTCTGCCAACCCCTTCGGGGATATATGGCGTGAACTTTTGAGTGTTGAGTGTCGTATATTCGAAATTTCATTTACAAATATAAATTATGTTCTTGAACAGAAGTAATAATAACTACACAGCTTCTGTTTCCTCGATTTGCTAAAATTCAACCGGAATAAGTTTTAAAGGATGAACTGTTAAAAAGAGGCACTTTTAACTTACTGACACATTTTGATCAAATAGAGTATGTGCTTAAAAACACAGGCAACCGAAGCCTTCAGAAGAAAAGAGCATGTATGAAAAGATTGATGAATTTAAACGAAACTCGAAAGGTAAGCCAGGATCGTACAAATTGGCTCAATAATCTTTGCCTATAGAACATACGTACATATACTCTCATAACTCCCAAAACGGCGGCCATAAACCCCAAAAAGGGGTAGGCAGAGCTTCAGAGCTAGAAACTCCTCAGCCACATTAGGAAGTTGATTGGGGAGAAGATGGCTTATTCCGTTTATCCACCCTAAAACAGCCTCCTAAGTCGGATATTCGTAAACGCATGTCCTTCTAGCCACCCTGAACGGGGTGGATAATCGGAATTCATAATAAAATGTTTCTTCCGATTTTTTACCCCAAGTACAGTCATTTACAGAAACATACACAACACAAAATGGGTCCAAGAAACTTCGTGAACATTAAAGTACTTAAGATAAACATACCTACTTTCTTACTTACAGTTTAAATAAAAATAAATTGGTGGGAAGTTTGAAATTAATATTTATTGTTACCTATAGGGTTGGTATGTAGTATTTGGGTGAAAACCATTTAAAATAACCGATGTGACAAATGAAACCATAACAAGAAAAAAACTCCTAACAAAAGTGACAAATTAAAATTAAGGGTCGTTTTTCCGTAAATGACTGTACGTAGACAGGGTAGAAAATCGGAAGAAACATATTATATGCATTACGGATATCCACCCCGTTCAGGGTGGATAGACGGACACGCGTTTCCGAATATCCGCCTTAGGGTGTCTGTTTTAGGGTGGATAAACGGAATAAGCCGAGAAGGTGGTAAAAATAAAGTATCGTTGGTGATGGGTGGTTGGAAAGGGGAAAGTATATTTATTAGTGTATTTATATTATTAGTGTATTTCAACTTTTTAGGTTAAATTATTCAGAATCTTACAAGTCACACTTAACATATAAAAGTAATAATATGTTGTTGTGTTGTCAGTATACAGTGAATGTATGTATGTATGTCAGTGGATTACATTACAGTGCATACTGCAATCAACATAATAAGGTATTGACCATTTCAAATACTACATTAACCAATGTTCTGTTTGCTTTATAAGTTATCACTTGGTAGGGAGTTTATAGCTTACTGGATGAGTCAAGTGCATTACTATTGAGAAGACTGAGAAGATGTAAAATAAAATACGAAAAAAAAACGACACAAAAACTGAAAAGAATAAGAATACTAACGCCCGATTTCTGAATTGACTATTCAAGCTGAGAACGACTTAAGTATCGTTTTGTCTCATTCAGTTGTTAAGATTTCAATGCGACAGAACGATACTTAAGTTGTTCTCAGCTGGAATACTCAATTCAGAAATCGGGTGTAATAAATTAAGGACATTATTTTGGTAAGACTAGAGGAAGTAAAGTAAAAGTTAACAGTAAATGCTTCGTTGTTGATGATAGCTTTTACATCATTTCTTGTGGTTTTGGGCTTATTGAGTTATTATTGGGCGATGTGACTGAACACCCATCTCCAGAAACCATTATTTTCATCACTCAACTTCCGAAAATGGCTGAGTTATTTCTAATTAGAAAGCGAAATATAGATCAAAATCCATGAATATAAGTCAGTATGTAATATTTACACTAGAAAATTAAAAGTTGCCATTAATTGATAATAGTGTTTCCTTAAGGAAATATGAAGCCATCCTTAAAAACTCCTCAAACCAATATGCATAAGAGAATCTACGCGTCAAGTATATTTAAAAGTAACAGCAAGTCTTAGAGCCATATGCATAATAGTATAAGGTCCCCCTGCTAAATCTCTACGTTCATTACGTATTGAGTCAAAGACACATTTTAACATACGTTTATGAATAGGAGAATACACTGAAAACACGCAGCCACGCAAAAGTAAAAATCAAAATTAAAAATTAAAGTTGCGGCCACTTTTGCCTGGCTGCGTGTTGCCAGTGTATTCTCCTATTCATAAACGTAAGTTAAAATGTGTGTTTGACTCAATACGTAATGAACGTAGAGATTGAGCAGCGGGATCTTATACTATAAGAAAAGCAAAGCGCCAAGCAAAATTGAAAGTAACTGTTTACTCCCAAATTAGCAATACCAAAATGTTACGCACGACAGATTGGCGCACATCCGAAAGCAGAGTAAGTGTTACACCAAACTGGTCGCGTGACGTAACGAGGCACGGTCGACTACACGTGAGCTGTTGTGGGTCAAGGTCGACTTATCATGTTGGGTGACCTTCCTGATAATATAATGCTGAAGAGGAAAGGGATGGAGATTTTAGGGGTGGTATCTCGTAGTTAGGCTCTACAGGCATTTTACGAAATTACGGATCCTAGCTACGTATTTTTGTGTATTATGGGATTTTGTATTTTTGTATAGTAAGTTCTAGAAACATTTAAAAGTAAAAATATTGAAAATTATGTTAAGATGTTTGTGCACATAGAGGGTGTGAATGAAAATAATTTTGTAAAAGCAATCCTATAGAGCCAATTTGGGTGGTAATATCAGTAGAAATCATCATATATAACAATATTTATAAACGTAGACGAAGCCCAAGAGATATCCTAGAATCTTACAAAGTGGCGATCGTTAGTCGGCTTACCCCAATGGAAAGAAGTGGAAATAATAATGAAAAAAAATCGATTCTTTAGTAATTCATAGCTTGGAATTAGTAACTTTTTAATGTGTTTTGTGAAGATAGAAATTATGAGGCTTCTTTAGGTCGCTCCTTCGAATATAAAATATCTTTTAGCCTTTATCAACGTTTATCATTATTTTTGCTGTGTAGTATCGGCTTAGAATAGCACTACCCCATTTCTTCCGGTGGGTGTACGTAAGAGGCGACTAACGGTATTGGGGCTTTTAAGGGATTTTTGGGCGATGCGGTTGGAGACCCATCACCAACAACCTTTACTTTACCATCTTTTCCCCACTCAAGTTTCCAAAAGTGGCTGAGGAATTTCTAATTCCTTAGCTCTGGCTACCCCTTCTCGGGGTTTATAGCCGTGAGTATATGTATGTATGTATCATTATTTTACCATCTGTTCTCCTCTCTAAAACATCTAAATGGTAATACCCCAAGTTACACGCAATGCGTATTCAAGATATTGAGAAAGTTATCCCCACTCCGAACTATCTCAAATGATAGCAAACATTAGATAACAACCGGTCTGTCCGTCTGACTCGGATACTAAAACCAGGTTTTACACGTAACTCTTAGTAATACTCACCCATATTATCCTTTATAGGTTTCGCTGTTTCGAAACGTGAATTTAAGTTTTAGTAGGCAGTGGCTAGTTTGTATTGAGTTTGCTTTAATGTTTTAAGTTTGGTAACTTTTGTTGATTTTAAGAAATAAAATTTTCTGTTTCGTGCTTAGTACACATTGCCAAATTGCACCAGAAAAAAATGAAACTATTTCAAATAATCTAATATCACTTAGTTCGGTGTTTGTATACGAAATAAATTAATATAATAATTAATAAATTAATTTTTCCAATCAAATACTTCTGAACATCACGTGACATTGTGTACCCTCGTTTTACTTGGACAGTATACTCACGTGATAGGGAGCAGGCCTATTGTTTGTTTTTTACGACTGCACTGTCACATGACTAAGTACAACTCAGCCATGTGGATTTAATTCCTCACGATGTTTTCCCTCACCGTTAACAACCATGATGAATTAAGTACTTATATGTCTTTAGAAGTGCTGTGTAGTGTCGGCTTAGAATAACACTACCCCAGTTCTACCCGTGGGTGATCGTAAGAGGCGACTAAGGGTATAGGGGTTTTTTAAGTGATTTTTGGCCGATGTGGTTGGAGGCCCATCACCAAAATTTATATTATTACCATCTTTCCCCCAATCACCTTCCAAAAGTGGCTGAGGAAATTCTTATTCCAAAGCTCTGGCTACCCCGTTAAGGGATTTATAGCCGTGAGTATGTGTATGTATGTCTTTAGACAAGACAAATTGGAGTAGGCCTGATCCAGGATTTCAAGCCTCATCGTCCACGTCACGTCGTGTTCCACCCACAGAGCTATCACGGTTGCCTTATGCAAAAAAACGCGTAGTTGTTAGATGTAATGTATATTTAGTTTACCATTCGCACTTAAAAACGGTTTACTTTAAAACTGACTATACCTCTAATCTAATTCTAACTAAATCTCTTTCAACTAAAGTACAGTTAATTCAGTTCTCGCATAAAATTCATGTATATTTTCAATTTCCAGCGATTGTCAAAAAAGGTCGTGGGCATAGATACCTAAAAATCTCTTGGCCATAGTGTCAGCATGATCATGGTATCAGCTGACCATAAAAGTTGTGGGCATGCCTCTCTTGCCCATATGGCTGGATCCGGGCTTGTTAGATTAACCAACTGTATCACCCACCAATTAACCCAAACCCTTATTCATCAGACAATTTTCACTTTTGGATATGGGGATAATGGGGTTATAATATTTCAAGCAACCGTGTTAGCCCAGTGGGTAGAATACTCGGTTATCGTGCAAACGACTAGTGTTCAAATCCTGGGTCGGGCCTACACCAATTTGTCTTTTCTAAAGACATATGTGTGGTTAATTTATCATGGTTGTTAACGGTGAGGGAAAACATCGTGAGGAAACCCACATGGCTGAGTTGTACTTAGTCATGTGACAGTGTATTCGTACAAAACGGCGATAGGCCTGCCCCCTATCACGTAAGTACACTGTCCATGCAAAACGTGGGTAGTCTGAACACCAGGTGACAAAGTCACGTGATGTTCAGAAGTATTAGTACCTCTGCCAACCCCTTCGGGGATATTCGGCGTGAACGTTTATGTTTATGTTTAATATTTCAAGCCAAAAATAAGACAAACGTAAACAAAATATTTTGTTATTTCAAAACCTACCAGTCTGAGATAAGAACACCCATAACAAAAGCTTTCTTACAAAATCATATAAACACTTGAATATAAACGCACTGCTATAATGAAAGTGAGTAGCGTTATTTCAGTGCCATTTTGAACCCTATTACCTACTACATAAATGCGTGTTGGCACAATGGGTGACTCGTAACCGTGAGAGGTGATATAATTTCGGAGGAGGTTTTATGCGAACACTGACCTTAATGTCAAGATATAAAAATACGACTATTTCGAATTGTTGCACAAATAGATGAGCTTTTATGAGTTTTGTTTTCTAATGTTGTTTCAATTGCTGTGTAGTGTCGGCATAGAATAACACTACCTCATTTCTTCCGGTGGGTGTACGTAAGAAGCGACTGACGGATTTGGAGCTTTCAAGGGATTTTTGGGCGATGTGGTTGGACACCCATCACCGAAAACCTTTATTTTACCATCTTTTCCCCACTAAAAGTTCCAAATTTCCATTCTAGAAATTACAATTCCTTAGCTCTGGCTACCCCTTCTAGGGATTTATAGCCGTGAGCATATGTATGTATGTATGTTTTCTAACGGTTAATCCGCAAGTTCTGTATGTAATACTGGTTATTGATTTACGCACATGTTTTGATATGCTTTGAATATACCTATAATTATGTATGTATTTTTGTGCGAATTTGTAAAATGAGATCTATGTCACGGGCTTGACCACTGCTCCAGATCTGTTACGAATTTAATATTATGTCATCGAATATTATAGTCATTTAGTTTCCTTACAGCATACATAAATATAATAATGTCTATGAAATCATGAAGGTTTAAGTCTGATTCACAACATAAGTGAAGTCACAGTTCCGTCACCGTACCACTACAGTGAAAACTATTATTTCAAACATTCTCTATGTGAGGGAGATTGTCAGAAGAAAACGGCCACAAATGACAAGTTTACATCACATATTTTTTTAAAACAGCCGTCCAAGGTTTATGGAAGAAATGAGAATGTATGAAAAATAAGATGAATGTAGACGAAACACGACAGGTTTGCCAGTATCTTACAAAGTGGCAATTGATAGTCTCTGCCTACCCTAATGGGTTCTAATAGCGTGAATATATGTTTGTGTGTATTCCCTATAAAGTCAATTTGACGTCACATCCAATATGTATGATTTTGTTAGAAAATGTTAGAAAGGATAATTATAATAATTATCACTGTGGCAGAACGGTGCATGACCTGTGAATGCACTGAAGTGAGTGGATGCAATTAAAGCAAGGAACGTAGAAGACAATGATAAGTTACAATTACACTTCAAAGATAAGATCATCGCAGAAAGACAGTATTGCTATATTTGAAGACGTATATACATATACTCACGGCTATACATTCCTAAAAGGGGTAGCCAGAGCTGAGAAATTAGAATTTCCTCAGCCACTTTTGGAAGTTGAGTGGGGAAAAGATGGTAAAATAAAGGTTGTTGGTGATGGGTCTCCAACCGCATAGCCCAAAAATCCCGTAAAAAGCCTCAAGTCCGTTAGTCGCCTCTTACGTACACCTACCGTAAGAAATGGGGTAGTGATATTCTAAGCCGACACTACACAGCTTAGCCGACACTACACAGCTAATATATAATAAATACATTTATATATAATAAGTATACGGCAACGAACAATTATTATTATATCTTATACTCGCTGAACTGAATGACCAAAAAAATAATATGGCTTAAAAAGCCCTTCAACAATTGGTAAGAAATAACTATTGGTAAGCTGACATTGCACAGCCAACTGAGTGTGTTTCAAGTTTTTTCTAAATAAAACTAACAATAGATTTCTAAAGACCTAAGTTCCCTAGCATTGACAATGAGCTGTAGGCAATGATTATGAAATAAAACATTGATCAACTTTACTCTATCATTACGTTCAGAAAAGAGGTCCAAGTTTAACGTAAAATAATTTGCTGTGTAGTGTAGAGTACATTGTTTTTTACTGCCAGTCTTTTCAAATAATTGCGTAAAACTGCGTAATGATGGCTAAGAATAGCACCAACTCATTTCTTCCCACAGATGTCTTTCAACGACCAAAAACTGGCTCATGTAATAAACATTCACACACACCTCCCCGTCTTATAGCCATGAGGCAGAGTAAGATCCAAGGAAGTAGCAAGAACAGCTAACGCCAGAATGGCGGCGGCAACGGTCAAATTCATAAGAATTTTAAGACATATGATTAGAAAACCATTTAGGATCTTTAGGATACCAATGCAGAAAATGTATAAATTGTAAAGAATCCACAGATTTTTGTTAGGGTCGTACAAAAGGCGATCAATACCCAATGGTATTGTAAAAATGTATGGCACGTTTAAATGTAAATGCGTTGTATCTTCAAAAAAACTAATTTTCTAAATAAACACGAACAAAAACGGACTTTTTAAAGAAAAACACTCACCCCTCCCCTTCTTATAAGCATCAGGCAGAGTAAGATCCAAGGACGTTGCAAGAACCGCTAAAGCCAGGATAGCGGCGGCGGCGGCGGCAGACACCCTGTGCAGGAGCGACCACGGAGGCAGATCCTCATTGTTGGAGCAGTATTGGAGTGAGGATAAACGTGCTGATATGTTGTATTCTGAGAGCATGCTTGCGTTTATGCAGTGGGTGAACCTGGGAAAGAGGTGGTGGTTTTAAGGGAGGAGTTCGATTACAAAAGTATTGAGAGTTTTCAAATTAGTAATGATGAATTGGTTGATTATTAACTTATGCAGATTGAAAGCATTGAGTGGAAAACTCGTGAGAAAAGCTGAATTTTACTTAGTGACAGAAGCGTATTTGTCCAAACGTTGATAGGTTTGTCCTATGTTACGTAAATACACTGTCTTATTGTCTGTGATATTGTCTGTTAAATATCAGACGAAATACCCTGTATACCATTTGAGTTTATAGGTCATTAATATTAAGTATTTATTTTTGTCACCTGGTGTTCAAAGTACCCTTTATACGAATAAATAGTTTACATTTCAGCCATATTGGTGTCCTCAAGATGTTTTCCCTAACCGGTAAAAAAACCTTGATAAATCAGGATTTGAACACTTCTGCATAGAAAGAAATGGTTTTCATTCAGCTATCTTGGTTGTCTGATAATACATAATCTCTCGCGATCCGGAGGTCGCGGGTTCGATACCCGCTGAGGGCAATATTTATGTGATGAGCTTAGATGATTATTTCTTAGTCTTGGATGTTATTGTGTATTATATAATATTAAATATATCGTTGAGTTAGTATCCCATACTACAAGTATATTTAGTTTTTAGACTAACTTCATCTGTGTAAAATAGGTCCGTATATTTTTTTGTTTAATTATCTAGTTTCCTACCATTCTCTAAGAGTGGCCTGGTCCATCCAGTCACTCGGCGGTCTGGTGGTCGCGCACGTTTCCTCCAGACACACCCCGCGGTGCAGGCGGGTGTGGTTGTAGTGGTCGATCCAGTTGGTTGAGTATCTCTGGAAAAAAAGTGTGAAGATGAGGGTATGAGGGGTATTAGTTTGGAAGTTGCAGAAAAAGTGCGTTTCTTTCGCTTAAGGTTAGGGTATTTTTAAAGAGTGTTTTTGGTTTTGGCTAGCCAGAGCCTTAGGGTTAGAAACTTCTCGGATACTTTACACTTGGCTGAGTATCTCTGGAACAAAGGTATGAAGGTGAGGCTATAAGAGATATTTAGTTTTTTTTTTAATCTGTTAATATAAACTTTACATCTTAAAGATTAAGTCAGCTAGGAATATTTAGTTTGGAAGTTGGAAATAAAGTGCGTTTGTTTTCGCTTAAGGTTAAGTAATTTTTAAGAGAGTTTTTGGGTGATGTGGTAGCCAGAGCTTTAGAATTAGAAACTTCTCGGATACTTTAGGAAATTTGTGTGGGAAAAATACTGTTGGTGATGCGATGTCACTTACGTCGCCCAACAATCTCTTAAAAAACCCAATACCCTTAGTCGCCTTGTACAACACCCCTTGCAGTTAAAACATATTTAAAAAATATTACGAAAGCAAAAATTACTAGAGTATTTTTTTCACATTTGGATGTGCTGATCAGATTTTAAATAGTGATTATAAATAAATATACGGACATATTTCTAAGTCACATATGATGAGGTTGTAATTAATAACATAACATAACATAAACGTTCACGCCGAATATCCCCGAAGGGGTTGGCAGAGGTACTAATACTTCTAAACATCACGTGACTTTGTCACCTGGTGTTCAGAGTACCCACGTTTTGCATGGATAGTGTACTCACGTAATAGGGGGCAGGCCTATCGCCGTTTTGTACGCATACACTGTCACATGACTAAGTACAACTCAGCCATGTGGGTTTCCTCACGATGTTTTCCCTCGCCGTTAACAACCATGATAAATTAACCACACTTATGTCTTTAGAAAAGACAAATTGGTGTAGGCCTGACCCAGGATTTGAACACTAGTCGTTTGCACGATAATCGAGTGTTCTACCCACTGGGCTATCCTATCACGGTTGTCATAATTAACTCGCATAAAAGGTATGCCACAAAGAAAATCCATTATTCGAAAGAATTGTAAAGTTACAATTCTCAAGGGCTCGAAAGTTCTCTTTTACAAACTGACAAATCTTTAGAAAACAGACTCCAATTAACTTTCTTTGAACTATCAATCTGAAGGGCTCGAAGTTACTGACACATTACTCGTATATAACTTCACATTAGATAAAAGCGTCATTCGTACATTGACCTTTGTCTACTTGGCTATGGTTATTTACGAGCATGGCTGTATTTCCGTGAAAGTACTGTCAGCAAAATAACGTGATGTTGGTAGGGTTGCCAACTCAAGTTAAATTATTTATTTATTTATAGCAACATATGAAACTAGTGCTTCAATATATATTTATATGTTTTCGGTATAAGTAGTTTTATTTTTATAAGTCTATTGAATTGCTACAGAAATAAATTATTTCTAATTTCGAATGAACTCTACACTAAGGTTTACTTTGTAATTGTGGATTACCTTAAAAAACTCTGCTCTCTTTGTTTCTGTACCACGTATTCATATTTAGATATGGTAGAGTTGCCAACCCTAGTAGCTATTGCTTCGTCGGAATTCTTATCTTATTTATGTAAAGATGACAGTATCTTATAATTAACTTTTCATGGATAGGTCTATTAAATACTTCGTAAATTTTGTTATAAATATGTGTAGTACCACATTTAATATGTTTAATACTCGTAATTTGTATATTGATTTTCAACTACTTCGGAAATAAGTCTCTTTGATATAAGTTAAATTATCAGTATGATTCTACCCGAATGACTTTACATTGGATGTCTAGAAGAGATCGCTTTAAGTGATAAGATCACAGTTTGTACTTTTTGTAAATTTATGTTTTGATGTGCAATTTCTATTTGAAGTTTGTATATAGAAAGTTTTTCAATACAATTTTTGCAGATATGTGTAAATAGCTATGGTATATTATTTAGATCTTAAACCTCGAAGGGGTGGTAGAGGAAGTCTTCTCTATACTATCTGACATAAGTTAAACTCTATGCACAAATTCTTCTCATCTCATCATTCGCATTCTATTTACCTCAAAGTCACGCGATATTTAGATTACCCACTATTTCTTAACAGAGCACTTACGTGACCTATCGATACTTTGTTCGGATGCAGGGATAAAATGGAAATCCGGATGAATAAGTAAAACCCAGTCATGCGCATTTCCTCACGATGTTTTTTGTCACCACTAACCACATATATAACTATAGAAAAGACACATTTGAAAAGGCTTGATTCAGGCATGACCCACGCTTTTCTCAGCATAAAAGGCAGTGTTTTTAGATAGAAACCTATATTATACTTAAACAACGAATACCATACGGCATAACTTAACTTTTCAGTAAATTAAACTGATTAATGCACGTGTAGAGCTGATCATACATAAATATTAATCAATAGACATTTTGTTTCTTGCGTCTTGGCAAACCATTTGAGCTTAATTTGTTAATCTTTCCTCATAAATCTTTTCATGCTTGATATTCAAGCTTCGCACTTCGAACTTGGGGATTTTTAGCACATTCTCTATTAAATATTATCGTAAAATAACAGTAAAATAACTTATTTGATAAGAAATAGGGCAGGCCCTTCGCGTCTAATTTCATCGTTATCATCAAATTAATGGCAGTTGATAAGTATAAAATATCACAATACAGCATACAATCGTAATATTAAATGAAATCGGTACCCCGGCAAATCGATTTCAATATTACATTAAAATACAAGAATACTGAATCGCTTATGCAATAAAATAATCTGGGCTAATAAACTAGGTCAATATTCGTTGTGCTTTGTACGTAATAAAATAAAACTTGATAAACAACCCGACTTCGCAAGGGTATTTTTGCCAATTAGCAAAATATAGTATTTATTTCACACTGTATATTTATCGAGGATCGGCAGGGCTACAATTTTTACTGATCATCCAGTTTTCTTTGTGAAAGTCTAGTTTTTAGTAGCAATTTTTATCTATAATGGGCAGATTTGATGAAGGGTCGAAAGAATCGATATTTACTTCAATAAATTAAGATATTGGATTGAATCAGGCGTTACTTTGCGGAAATCCATAGCAATACTAATATTAATAAATTTCACCGAGTTCTCACCGAGTACTCGGTGGTCAGCTGCCGAACTGTCTACTAACTGCTCGTCAATGACTCGTGTTGAGTCGAAACGCGTCGCATGTTTGTGGTTCCCTGTGGTTTTCGCTTGCGGGTGTGTGTGTGGTGCATTGTCTGCTTTTCGATTTCTTGTAAGTGGGAGGGCGGGCGGTGCACAGTGCATGTTGCATGAAGACTGCAGGTATTATTTAGCGGAATTAAGCGAAGAAATTTATTAATATTAGTATCAATAAATTAACATCACATGAGTCTATTAACTTACGCCCGATTTCTGAATTGAGTATTCAAGCTGAGAAAGACTTAAGTATCGTTTTGTCTCATTCAATTGTTAAGATTTCAATGCGACAGAACGATACTTAAGTTGTTCTCAGCTGGAATACTAAATTCAGAAATCGGGTGTTAACTAACTGAACAATATTGTATGACAAAAATGAAGAATCAAAGCAACATTTAAATAGATATTATTAGTTTATAATATATTATTAGTAGATAATATTAATATATTCGCTGTATTAAAAAGTGAGAGATATTTGGACGGATCGTGCAAAGTGGCGATCGATAGACTACGCCTACCCCAATGGTATAAATGGGTGTGAACATAAGTAGGTTTTCTGCTAATCTGAATTTATAATCTTAATGTGTAAGTAAATTCAAAAATCTGAATTCACTTACATATTAAGAAGCAGTGACATAAAATCGTGACTGTAGACGATAACTTTGACCTTAAACATCCTATCTTTTTGAATCTTAATCCATCTTTAAGCCATCACCGCACGTGACAAATATTGCACCACAGAGGTCAACGAACGTAAAAATAACTTATGCTATGACCTCCAAACATCATCGTTTTGAAGCACAGTGTCGAAAGTGAAAGGGCAACATTGAAGATAAAAGTAAGAGGTTACTTCACTTGTAACGGTGTCGATGGATGAGTTGTAACAATGCTTTCTTGAACTACAAATGAGTCGATCTGGCTTTACGTGAACAGCAATTGTTTTTATTACGTTTATATATCATAGGTTTCTTAAATAGTTACTCTATTACATACATACATACATATACTCACGGCTATAAATCCCTAGGAGGGGTAGCCAGAGCTAAGGAACTACAAATTAAGAACTTTTGGGAAGTTGAGTGGGGAAAAGATGGCAAAATAAAGGTTATTGGTGATGGGTGTCCAACCGCATCGCCCAAAAATCCCTTAAAAGCCCCAATACCGTTAGTCGCCTCTTACGTACACCCACCGGTAGAAATGGGGTAGTGTTATTCTAAGCCGACACTACACAGCTATTATAGTAAAAATTATTTTAGATTTTCGTTGTAAACCTTATCGCCAAATCTATATACATATATACAATTGTGTACCTATACAATTGATTATTTGTATAGGGGTTGTATAGGGGTTCCTTTTATGGTATGAATAAGTATTTTTCACCTCCGATATGGGTCAGATTGGGGTTTATAATGAAGTTTTAATGTACTTTTCTTTTTTTCTGACTCAGCAGTGTGGAAATTGGTAAAGTTTGTTTTCGATAAAAAATATTTTTCAGTTTTTTTTGTTGCTTTTATGTACCAAGTGTTATTTGTGTACCTCTTATGTACGCATGCTAAGGTATATGCCTCTGCCAAACCCTTCGGGTATATTCGGCGTGAACGTTTGAGTTTTAGTTTAGTTGAGTATACATGTAGGTGCAAGCTCGTTACTGGCATATGGAGACCTTATTTTTAATTTGTGACTTGACCATTCTTGAGTGAAGATCCTGGAAGAGATAACTTTATGGGATAAGACCACCAATTGTTTTGTTAAAGAACAAAATGTCAGTAAATTATTTGATTATGATGTACAATAAAGAGTGTTCCAGTCCGTTCCACAAAAGTTATGTAGTCTCCAGAAGGAAACGCACTAACCCATTTTCCCCTGGGTCTCATAAAAGGCGACTTTGGGAAATGGGGTTTTTTAACTGAATATGACAGGAGATCCATCGCCCACAACTTATATTTTAAGTCCTTTACCCCACTCTAGTTTGCAAAGAGCCTGAGGAAATTGAAATACTACTTTTTGGGAATTATAGACGTGGGTATAGATTAGAAAACTATTTGTTGCACATCATCATCATTTATGAGTGCAATGCATTATAAATAATATGTACTAGCTTTTTGCCCGCGACTGCATCCGCGTGGACTACATTTTTTGCATCCGGTTTGCGAGTATTTATAATTGAACTAATCCAGTTATGGAAAATGTATGAGTTTTCGGTAAAACTTCAGATGGAGACCCTCAATTCGATACCTGAACCAATTTTTTAGCTCTCAGCATCGTGACACAGGCTGGTTCACAAAATCCACCCTCTCTCTTTTAATATATAAGGATTAATGTTTATATACCTTGCTTCTTTGTGTCTGTTATTATTATTTTCTATTATTATATTATTTTTTTTTGTAGTCTATCAATCTTAAAATTAAGTAAAATGTACAATTTTATTACTAAGATCTCTTTTTGTAAACAATTAATAAGTAAGCTTTTTTTGGTAGTTTTTGTTTTACCGATCCCTGCGATACAGGCTCCGCCTAGTGCAAGGATCATCAATTTACTATGTATCTGTAATTTTTAGTGTGTTAATAAACTGTTTTTTTTATATCATGTATGTAAGACGCTATCTGACCTTCATGACATCAAACAGCTGATGGCCCGGCGGCGCGTGCAGGTCGAAGCTGCCGACGCAGTAGTGGCTCCGTCGCGCCAGGCAGCCTCGGTACTCTCCCAGCGCGAAGAGACGCGGCATGCGGTAGTATTCCTCATCTGGAAAGATATCATACTTATAAACCTAGTGCGGGGGCCACAGATATAATAATAACTGTAATGTTCTGTTTTTGGATAATAAATAAATTTGAATTTGAATTTATTAAATTAACCTTAATGTGCTTTTTAGTTGAAGATGACAGAAATTTGCTATAATATATCACTACCCCTTTCTACGGGTGTCGTAAGAGGCGACTAAGGGTATGCGGCTTTTTGCGGAAAATATCGCTGGTGATGGGTCTCATTTGATTTCTACCATCTTGTCCCCTATCAACTTCCAAATGTGACTGAGGAGTTTCTAGCTCTGAAGCTCTGGCTACCCCTTTTTGGGATTTATAGCCGTGACCGTGAGTATATGTATGTAAGCACTCCCTAAGTAACTTACAGAAGATCAGATGTTTTTTCGATAATTACTTGTTACAAAAACAATTGCAGTAAGGTTTTTTCTTGCTTGCTCCTACTTTTTCAGATTGTTTAAATCTTTTTGTTCATGAAAACCTCATGTGGGGATTATTACTAATAAATAAAGAATAGATAAATCATCCCGCCTGTGTCGAAATTTTTCTTTCCTTTATCTATTCTTTATTTATTTTTCAGATTGTTTACATTTTGATATAATCGGGTACAAGATTCAATGTAATAAGTTTAAACTATTATAATATTATACTGATATATTATCCCTCGGGGAGCGTTATAAGCATCTTGGGGCTTTTTTAGTGATTGTTAGGCGATGTGGCCCAACTCTAACCGTACTTTATTTTAAAGTCGTTTTCCTATAAAATTTCCAAATCAAATCAAATCAAATAGTATTTATTGGCATTCATAATTTACATCAAATTCTACAATTACAATATTAATTTATACAGACAATTGACAAACTATAAATCAATGTAGAACATATTATCCTGTGGCCCCACACTAGGCAAGCCTGTATCGTGCCGTAAAAATAGCAAATATGCGTGTAAATAGCCGTTAGTATATATCATATAATTCTCTTGACTGTACTAAAATACTCGGATTCACCTTAACGATTTTCTTACAATCCAAATCTTTTTACATTCGTTTTTAACTAATATTTTACAAAGTGGCATGCGTTTATAAACTTCACGATACTTTTCTTAAGCGGTGTGTGTGAGTCAAACAAATCAATGTACTCACAAACAAAAATAACGATAAAAAATTGAATTGAATTATATAACAGACCTTGTTGTACTGTTTAATTTTATGAAAATCGTATCTTATATGATTAGCTATGATTAAAACGTTTTTTTATTGTTATTTTGGAATTTATGGGGTCTTATTCATTTAATTTAAAGAATTATAGATCGAGATCAAACGCACTATTTTAATTTAAATAATTGGTTATAAAATCAAAAGGTAAATATTAACAGTTACCCACGTTATTGATGTAACAGTAAAAGTACCTAATTACAAAGGAAGACTCATGGGCGTACACAGGTTCTGGGCTGGGCCCTGGGGAGGGCAATTTTTTTTTTAATTCTTTCTCGTAGTCTTTTCCCGTTTCTCAGTCGGGGTCGGCTATTTAACCTAAGGGAATTGACGAAAGTACTGGTTTTTTTCAAAATAATGTAAATATATTGTACTGCAAAATAAAAATACTAATCAATAACAATAGAGAGGTATACGATATCCAGGGGGGGCAGCTGCCCTCCCCTGCCCCCCCCTGGGTACGCCCATTCAAAGACTTATTGCCAAGTCTAAGTACTTTGAATAAATGTTTTTAAAATCAATCTGAAACGGCATAGTACATAAGTTTTGTGTACATTAACATGAGATGTAGATATGCATGTACTTACTTTCAAATTAAATTACCGGCTTGTAACTTAAAGATTTCGCATTAGGTTCTACCTGTTAAGATTATGTTTTTAAGTTAAATAAATAAATATGTGACCCGAGTATACATCATATGCATTTAGATGAAAGCAGTTTTTTCAACATAACAGACATTCCAATTGAATTTATGTGTATAGATATATTGTATAGATTATAAGGACAGTTCACCCTATAACAAACCAGAATGAGGCTGTATATTACGGCACGATTCTCTGCCCACGTGATCCGATCCTTGTTACGTCACATGACTAGCTCGCTTGCGCTATGCGGAAATATGTGTAGGAAAGTACTGACGACTTTACGCACTGCTTTCAATTTACTAAATGGAACTTTGCGCAGAACTACCAGGTATCAAAGAGGCAAAGAGTAGTCAGTTGGCAGTAATATGGTAAAATGGAGGATCATTGTAATAAATGATACATACATACATCATACATACATATACTCACGGCTATAAATCCCAAGAAGGGGTAGCCAGAGCTAAGGAACTTGAAGTTCCTCAGCCACTTTTGGAAGTTGCGTCGGGAAAAGATAGTGAAATAAAGGTTGTTGGTGATGGGTCTCCAACCACATCGCCCAAAAATCCCTTAAAAGGCCCAATACCGTTAGTCGCCTCTTCCGTACACCCACCGGAAGAAATGGGGTAAAGGTTAAAAATTATCTGTTGAAATTACTTTGACCAATAAGGTAAAATACTGTTGATATACAATTTTATTCAAGTGAATGTTGTCGGTAACTTCTAATTATCTTCAAAGTAGACACCAAAACCACTTTGCCAAGGTTTATTTTGGTTTGATAAAGCCTGTTTGAGACATTTTAAGTTATTGAATGAAATAACATGACTAAGTTGTACTTAGTCATGTGAAAGTGTATTTGTACTAAACATGTATAGGCCTGCACGTGAGTGAACTATCTAAGCAAAATGTGGGTACTATGAACACCAGGTGACGATGTCACGTGATGTTCAAAAGTATTAGTAACTTTTCCAACCCCTTCGGGGATAGAAGGTTTGAGTTGAATATTAACTTATGTTTAAGGCTATAATTTCATGACAGGGAAAACAGATGCCATCTTTAGTCGCATTTTTCATTTGATGTGTTGCGTGTTAAACATTCAAATCCAGCCATTCCAGTTTCCTCCCGATACTTTAAACGACACATTTGACTAGAAAATATACATTGATAAGGCCCCTTATGATGATTGCAATAAATGCCTTTCTAAGTTACTACTAGTATTTTGTTTTCTTAATCCTATATGATGTAAATAAGAGAGTTTATTATGATATTGTAAAAAATACTCATGTTTTTCCAATGGCGCATAAGTCAACTTGTAGTCCTGAACAAATCTGCGAATATGTAACATCCATTTTTAACAAAAAAACTAAATCCACTGCTGTATGGTATATTATGCTATCCTAAGCGTGAACAAAATTATGTTGTATCCGAATAACACTAGAATGTTCTATTGCAACGTATAATAAATATGATTAATATTCCGCTGAAATAACGGCTGAGCGTTGCGCATTTGACGTGTTTAGCAATGTTAGTAATCATGAGTGTTTACTATACTGCGACTAATTTCTAGCAAGGTGAAGCTAAGCTATTAACACCTTACATTTATCAATCTTTTTATACATGCCCTTTTATTCGTCACACTTCGGTTCGGACGCCTGTGTTTTTTAAACGTTTCTCTATAGGCTGTTCTTATGTCCTCTGTTCTCGTCCTCTACTGTTATTTGATCCCAAATTGGCTCTACATATATCTTTTATCGTACTTTCATCAATAGCTAGAGAAGTGATGCCAGTTGTTTTACTCTTAAGGGTAGATTATTACCAAAAACCCCGATATTCAACTTTTTAGACCAAAACGTCTGACGGCGAACTTTTTAATCAACGTAACCTAAAGAAAACCATGAGGAACTTAAAAATCCTTTAGATTTGGCAAAATTGTGGGAATATGCCAGCTTTTATGATAGTTTTTTGACATGTAGTGCCGGCTTAGAATATCACTATTCCTTTCTACCCGTGGACGTAACGTGGACGACCCTTGCCAACTGTACGTACAAAAAAATGTTACGTTTCACGAATGAGAGGGCATGATAGGCTATACAAATACTGCAAATAGTTTTAATTTAGTAATTTTTATTAGATATCGGTAATAATAAATATTTAACTCGATGCTCTTTCATCAAATTTTGTTTTTGTGATTATCAGAGAATATATATCAAACATCCAATTTTGTTTGTATGTATATTAAAATCAATATATAACACAGAGAAAATGGATCGATTGGTGAAACAGATATGTTTTTTTAATTAAATATATTACGGACATAACTTATTAAATATATAACTTAGTCCCTACAAAGGTATAGTGACCGGATATACTTACGCGATTATTTATTTATTAGGCATGCACACAGTACAACATCATATTGCATTATAATTTATAAATATTAAAGTTAATATATATATAATATATATATATATATATATATATATTTTATAATTATAGTTGCGTGGGGAAAAATGGGATAGTCTGACATTAAGATAGCTGTGTAGTGTCGGCTTAGAATGGCACTACCCCATTTCTTCCGGTGGGTGTACGTAAAAGGCGACTAAAGGTATGGGGGCCTTTAAGGGATTGTAGGGCGATGCAGTTGGAGACCATCACCAACAACCTTTATTTTTACCATCTTTTCCCCACTCACATTTCCAAGAAAGGCTGAGGAATTTCTAATTCCTTAGCTCTGGCTACCCCTTCAAGGGATTCATAGCCGTGAGTATATGTATGTATGGGATAGATAGAGAAGATCAATTGCCACTTAGCACGATTGACAAATCTTTCTTGCTGCCCTTACATTCATTATTCTTCTCGTACATGCATTTACATCTGTACTTCTGGTCTAGAAACGTTTTACGAGGCCGTCCCGTCCTCTACTAACAGTACCACTCTTATTGGCTTTAAATATCTCGTTCGCTATCGACCATCCTCAAACTTAAACGTAAGTATAAATGTAGGCTCGACTATAACTGCAAATTCACTAAGGCTTATTAGATTGACTTTCACTAGCGTGGAAAGGTTTCATAGGGCACCAGAAATAAACCTGTATTCGATGAATATCCAAGTTTTCCTTGTATGAGTAAGAATATAATCGGATTCAGGTAACTTTTGTTTAACTTAACTAGCACTTTTGGCAGCTGTGCAGTGTGTATGTGGTTAGAATTACACTTTTCTTCTTTTAGAAGAATAAAATAGCATGTATAAAAATATTGACGAATGTAAACGAAACTGTAGAGTGGCGGTCTATAGTTTCTGCCTACCCCAATGATAATTGATAACATGAAGGCGTGAGTATACGCAAGTGTGTGTGTCATGTAATGTGCAATTGAATATAAAAACTATAATTTACGTTTTATTTATCTTGGATGATGAAAAGATTACTTTTATAGTCCTGAGCGTGAAAGGAGATCGAATTATTTTGAAACATCATTTAATGAAGTGAAAGGAAGTTTTAGCAAACGTGGGAGGTTTGTAACGTTACATAAAACACTGTGTGAGGATTCATAAACTTATTTATTTACGATAATATTATAGGTTACCAAAATCATAAGAGTGCTATTCGAGATCCCAAAATTACATACAAGCATACTTTTTTCTTTTTTCCTATTGAACAACTATTAAGCAAGTGAACATGCACTATTAATATGTTCCCATTAGTTTTTTTTAAAACTTAGCGCAAAGTAATTGGAAATTATTGATTGTTCACTCACTATGCAAATACAGTAGTTTGACTTGGTAATTCTTTTTTTTTTGGAAAAGGTATGCTTCAACATTGTTTGCACATTTTTTAATATAAACCAAACCCTTATAATAGAAAACTCTTTATTGTACATCACAGATAAAGACATTTTATATAGATTATTTCTTAAATAGAAGTACAATTGGCGGTCTTATTGCTTAAAGCAATCTCTTCCAGACAATTTGAATGGTGAGATTAGTACGTTGATAACAACAAAAGATAGATGTGCAAGACATAATGGAATGAAACAAAATTTGCTTAGTTCAAGCATTTTAATGTATAAACTGGAAAATACACCTAAAGTACAAATAGTTATTATCGGTTCCATTCAAATAAATATGTATTTTTTTAATTGAACAGCAACCTCCTTCGTATATATCAATTAACGTAATCTTGTTGGCCATGGCAGCCTTTGCGCATGCGCTAGGTTAAGAACAGCTGTTATGTATGCCATCTTTTTTTCTTTTGTAATATCCTAAACTTGGTATTAACCCGTGAAAGAGATATATAAAGCTAACGTGAAGGATGATAACGGACGACACATTTGTATCAAATAAACTTTTTTTATGGTTAAACAAAATAATAAGCAGGATTACATTTATCACTGGAAATTTTGAAGATTTTTGTATTTCTTTTATTTGTATGTATGATTGGTGTATGTCTTTCAAATCATATAAATGTATTAATTATTATTTTTCTCACTAAGGAATTTTTAGTTTTTCCTGAAATGTGAGTGATTTTAGGGGTTTCTCTATTTCTTACAGGGATCAATATTCCCGGCAGTTGGTAAGACTGTTTTGCTTTGGTAACATTTCCTGGAAATTAATTTGAAATATTATAATAAGTAATTAACCCCTCAGAGGAACACCGTTCAAAAGTTTAAATTAGCGTTTCCGCTAAAATAATTCATCCATCCCGGCGGCTACAATACAGCATGCAAAACAAGTCTTTATAACTATCACAAATAACGTTTTAAGTGGCGCGCTCTGACAGAGGCGCCCGGGCACCTCTCAGCCGTTGACGGAATTTCATAATTATAAGCAGACGCGCCCGGGCGCCTCTCAACCGCTGAAGCAAAGCTAAGTTAAGCTAAGTTAACCGTGATAGCTCAGGGTAGAACACAGCTTTTCGTGCAGACGATGAGTGTTCAAATCCCAGGTTGGGCCTACACCAATTTGTCTTTTTTAAAGAAATACTAGCTTTTTGCCCGCGACTACGTCCGCGTGGACTACATTTTTTGCATCCGGTAATACAAATTTAACTAATCCTGTTGTGGAAAATGTATGAGTTTTCGGTAAAACTTCAGATGGAGACCTTCAATTTGATACCTGTACTAATTTTCTTGCTCTTAGCATAACGGCACAGGCTGGTTCACAAAATCCACCCTCTCGTTTAATAGGGTGGCCAATCGGGTGACGTTATTTTTATTTTTTTAGGTAGCCTGTACCGATGCCTATCCAAAACACCCCCATGAATGTTCAGCGATTATTGATAGTTTTCTAGTTATGTTTTTTTTTTGAAAATTTAGAGATTATCCAGATTTTTCAAGAAATCGTCAAAAAAAGAAACTCAAATGATTTCTGGCTTTTATTTTTTCCGTAATTACATAAACATAATAACATAAACGTTCACGCCGAATATCCCCGAAGGGGTTGGCAGAGGTACTAATACTTCTGAACATCACGTGACTTTGTCACCTAGTGTTCAGAGTACCCACGTGGGTACTTTTTCCGTAATTATACTCAATATTAAGCCTACTTTCATTTCCAATAAAGAAAACCTGTAATCTTTCCAAAAAAGATTGAAATCATTGGTTCTGTTGCTCCAAACTAATCTTAAAAACTTTGCAAGATATTAGACTTTCGAAATAATAAAGAAAAAATAGCACTTTTGGGGGGTATTTTGTGCCGTACGTGACTGTTAAAGGTGAAAAGGTGATAATTCACGAATTTCCAAAATGATTTAAAAACCTATTATTTTACTTTATTAAAACTCGTAACAACTAATAAACTCGATATTCATTGCTGTTTTAATGACATTTAATTAAAAAAAACGAATACCCAAATCAGGATTTTTGAAGTGTTTTTGCTATGTACTAATGAATTTCTGCTAAATTAAGTTGTATGGAAAGTAAATAATTACAAAAAAATACAACTTAAGTAAAAAAATGTGATTTATAAATCCTAAGTAAAGTTGATTAGCTTGATTAGTTTGTCTATACTTATAATAAATCTGTAGAGAGGTCAATTCTGTACATGGAATATATTTTCAAAATAACTATCAGGGGGTGATTAGGGATCGATACTGATGCCAAAAATGCAATCAGTAAAATTTTTGTCTGTCTGTCTGTCTGTCTGTCTGTCTGTCTGTCTGTCGGTTTGTATGTTCCTTATGGAAACAAAAACTACTCGACGGATTTTAACGAAACTTGGTACAATTATTCTTCATACTCCTGGGCAGGTTTTTGTATACTTTCCAGCAGAATAGTAAAGGGGAATTTTGGGAAATTTTGGGAAAACGGGAGAAGTTACTCTATTTTTTAAGCTTCCCTCGCGTGTGCAGCCTTAATGGTCAAAATTACATAGAAATCACGTATGACGGAAATATTCTACATAAAATTA
This sequence comes from Bedellia somnulentella, assembly GCA_963576735.1. Taxonomy (NCBI): domain Eukaryota; kingdom Metazoa; phylum Arthropoda; class Insecta; order Lepidoptera; family Bedelliidae; genus Bedellia; species Bedellia somnulentella. Next base: position 12,619,600 of record OY755190.1, read on the forward strand.
TCTAAAAAATATTCCGCAACAGTATATGTCTATCTTTTATGGTTGACTCACAACAACACGTGTAACTCCTGATAGCTTAGCAGTTCGGCGCATTCTGATTATATTTGTTTTCTCTTACGTTTATAATACTCTCAATCACCCTTATTTCAAAAGTTAACATTATTACCTACTCAATAAAAAAAGAATCATAGAAATCGGTATAGAAACACCAAAATTAATAGTCCCAACATAATAGTCGCACGCGATCAAAACCAAATCCTTAGTAATTTACATATTACGTACTAGATGGCGCCAGTAGTTGCATCAATTAAAACCTAAAAATTAGCTTAATTTCGGAGATATTGATCTGAACCGATCATAAAAGCGCTTTCAAAATCACAAAGTAACACTATATTCAGACATGAGTGCTGTAAGTTGTAATAAAGGCACTAATTTCATAACGCTTGAGCAGTGATTGAAGAAACCTCCAATATTTTTAAAACTACGCTACCCGTGCGAAGCGGGGCCGATCCACTAGTAATAAATAAAGGAAAGAAAAATATCGACACAGGCGGGAATCGAACCCACAACCTCGGGTATATGCCCCCGTCGCTCTGCCAATTCAGCTACCGTGTCAATGGCTGCCAGTGCAAAATTCTTCTATCCTTTGTTTCCTTTGTTTGTGATTAGTTTGGCTATTAAGAAGCCAGAAGCCAGCCATTTCTCGAATGCTTCGAGAAACTCGAGAAATGGCTGTCGAGAATTCTCGAGCCTCGAGAAATAAAATATGTCAAGAAATCGAAAACCCTAGTCGGAATGTTTTTACCGCGCTTCATAATATTATCACAAATTTTATTAAAGTTAATGATAATCAATGGTCTACTAGTATATAGGTAGATAAGTTAGTTTTTTGGTTTAACCCGTAAACTTTTGTATTTACTTAATTTATGCGTGTCACGTATTATGTGCTCAAAATATATATAAATTTTCTATATAAAAGAAACATCCTATAGTATGTTTTGATTGATTACATAAAAAAAAACTATTGTTGGCATAATTAACCTTGTGTTTTTTTATAATTAAGTTTTGAGACAGTGAAAACTGATAATTGGCTTGTAGTTGTACTTTTTAATTGTTATTTAATAGTTACTAGATGTAAGTTTTACGTAGTTATAAAATAAAAAAAATATTAAGGTAGGCGTCCGCAGTCATAGATTTATGCATGATTGATGATTGTATACTAAACTAGAGAGTGGCGATCCATTGTTTCTGCCTACCCCAATGGTAATTAATAGCGTGAGGACGTGAGTATACGCAAGTGATTGTGTCATGTAATGTGCAAATGAATATAAAAACTGCAATCTACGTTTTATTTATCTTGGATGATGAAAAAATACTTGTATAGTAAAAATACGTTTTTCAACGGAAAAGTTTCCATGAAGCAAATCATAGCATGTTTTGCACAAATGTTCTACTAATCTGCCGGAATGTTTTTACCGCGCTTCATAATATTATCACAAATTATTAAAGTCACCACCATAACAAATTGACAGTTTCTACAAAATGACTTGTTTTTGTCTAGAAATATTTTAAGATTTTACTACATACCTACTACGTGAGGATTACTATAAAATATAATGACTTAACAAAGGTCGATAAATGTAATAAGCACTACCTTATTTTCGTTTAGGGTTGAAGTTCAATGTGATTGGAACTAGTCTGTTAAATAATAAACTTAAAACACCAAATTATTAACACACTAATAAAAGCTTCACCTGTATGTATGTAATCGACTCCTTTGGACTCGGCTTTGACCCCCTTTAAACGGACAGATTTGATTGAAACTTTATACACTTGTTAGGCATTTAATATAATATCATATTATATCAGCGAGAATTTTACAGGTTTATTTCATTATCCCGATAAGGGTCACCAGGATTAAATAATTTTAGTTGGTTCAGGACTAAAAAGTGAAAAATAGATATTAATAAAACTAAAAAACACGCTTTTTGCTGTGTAGTGTCGGCTTAGAATAGCACTACCCCATTTCTTCCGGTGGGTGTACGTAAGAGGCGACTAACGGTATTGGGGCTTTTAAGGGATTTTTGGGCGATGCGGTAGGAGACCCATCACCAACAACCTTTATTTTACCATCTTTTCCCCACTCAACTTTCCAAACGTGGCTGAGGAATTTCTAATTTCTTAGCTCTGGCTACCCCTTCTAGGGATTTATAGCCGTGAGTATATGTATGTATGAATGTTTTTTAATTTTTTAAACTATTTTTCATTTGGATATCTAGTCAACAAACAAAAATAGCTGTTAATAGCTCTAGTTACTTCAGCCCCGTAGCAAAAGGTGGGTAAGAGCGAGTATGGCACGTAAGAAGTAAGCTCATAGGTTATTCATGTCACATATGTCAGTATCTCACTTCTCACGTGACATGTTCGTTCCCACGCGTCTCATGCTACTATTGCTTAAAGAAAAGTCTTGCATAGAAGATACAATACCTCCTAAGTGATAATTTGAAGATGCGATAAACAAAAAAGTTGTCTACAATGACTTGTATTGATACTAACTTCAAACATTCGAAAATCTTAAGTTAGAAGATAAGTCAAGATAAGTTTACTCCTCAGAAATGAAATCATGAATATGATAATATCTAACATCTTCACCAAATCATAAATCCAATCCACAAACTAAGAATCCATTGGGCTAAACTTTGCCAATAAAAGGAGCGAAAAATACAAAATGAAATATTTTTCACGTGCTCTATTATTTACAATACCTCTAATTTCCTCTAGATAGACATACATATACATATTATACATATATACTCACGGCTATAAATCCCTTAACGGGAATCCTTTGAAATGAGAAATTCCTCGGCACCTTTTGGAAGGTGATTGGGGAAAAGATGGTAATAATAAATGTTTTTCCTCTAGATAGAGTAACATGGAAAATTATATATGATATTATTTCATTTGCTTATTATTTTTTATTATCTTAACAATTTTCCGGACCACCCTTGACCATCGTGCCAAGATTCAGTCACCATCAATTGCGCGGTCTAGAAGTACAAACAGGAAAAGTGCAAAAGTCAGGGGTAAAGGAACTTCGGTGCAACAAATGTAGCGTCTAAACATTTTCATACACATACACATACACTCACGGCTATAAATCCCAAAAAAGAACAGCCAGAGCTCCATAAATTGTAATTCTTCTGAGACTTTTATAAGTTGAGAAGGAGAAGATGGAAAACTAAAGAAACTTTGAAGATGGGTCTCCACCCCTTAGAAAACCCCAAAACCCTATTTCACCTCCTAAGTTATCGGAAAAAATAGTTAAATGCTATCCTAAGCCGACACGACACCTTTACAAATAATATAGCAAAGTTTACTATACCAGAAACATCATAATCGAAGTCCAAATCGGCGCGCGCGGCGCTCACCAACACGCACAGAGCGAACGCGCGAAACGCCAAATGCGCATGCGCCGGCGTCATGGCGGGTACTGACCCGCAATAGCCGGCCCGCGAATGTGCAATTCGTGTGTGCGATTTTGTGGGGTTGCTAGATGAGTGTCGGTCGTTTGCTTACAATCTATACTCGCTGCGTAGAAGGCGTTTAGTCCCGCGGATGGTGTGCGAGGCGACTAAGGGTCGGGCGATGGGGCTAGCGATCCACCAGCAACGAAACTTTGCTTTTACAAGGTCTTCCCTTATGAAAGTGGCTGAGTAGTTGTTATTTCTGAGAGAATTTGGTATTCAGAGGCATGAGTAAGTTTTTAATGTTTAAAAAAATATAGTGATAATTAACTCACTGTACCTTTCCAAAGTATTGCTAACTAGTTCACAGCATATATGTATATATGCATATCATAGCATATGTATATCGATTTCTCACAAAAAAATATTTTCTCACAACCCTCTCCATCCTGTTTTTGAATTGGGGGCTAGATAGAAGACTATTGCCAATTTGATACTGTGCGACATTAGCAGTGCCTTCAATAATGTTGAATATATGGCTAGAATTTAGAAGTATTTTTGTTATCTTCATATCTCGAATAATGATTTTTAATCCAGTTGTTGTAAACAGTAGCTGTGTATAAAAATCTTAAATGTATTTTCTTTGGTGTGTGCTAACTTCCAGTGTCCAGTTTTTAACATGTGACGTTACAAAGCGAGCGTCCTTAGAAATCTGCGTAATATCTTCTGTATATCCATAAATCCCAAAAAGAATCGCATAAAAATATGGACTTCATTGGATGGTAAAATAAAGGATTACGTTTATAGCCCCCAATATGAATTACCAACTCCAAGCAAGAACATACATATACGCACGGCTATAAATCCCTAAAAGGTAGCCAGAGCTTCCGAATAAAAAATTCTTCAGCTACTTGTGGGAATTAAATGAGAAAAAGATTGTAAAAATAAGAGGTTTTTGGTGACGGGTCTCAAACCACATCGCCCAAAAATCACATAGTTAAGAAAATAATTTAAAATAGTGAAGTTAGTCGCCTCTTACGAACACCCACGGGGAAAATGGGGTAGTGCTATTCTAAGCCGACAATACACAGTTAGAAGCGAGAAATTACCCTAAAATAAGCCAAACTTCCACCACTATAGCTGGCAACCTACCGTCCAACTGCATTGCATTGCACCTCGCGCAGTTGCTCAACCGAGCTGACCTAGTACGCATGCGCTGTGGTCTGACTTACCACTTCACCAGCCTGCCTTGAGGTTTGGGAGACTTAATTTACATATACGCACAGCTGAAAGTCCAACCGTGATAGCCCAGTGGGTAGAATACTCGGTTATCGTGCAAACGACTAGTGTTCAAATCATGGGTCGGGCCTACACCAATTTGTCTTTTCTAAAGACATATGTGTGGTTAATTTATCATGGTTCTTAACGGTGAGGGAAAACATCGTGAGGAAACCCACATGGCTAAGTTGTACTTAGTCATGTGACAGTGTATTCGTACAAAACGGCGATAGGCATGCCCCCTATCACGTGAGTACACTGTCCATGCAAAACGTGGGTACTCTGAACACCACGTGACAAAGTCACGTGATGTTCAGAAGTATTAGTACCTCTGCCAACCCCTTCGGGCATATTCGGCGTGAACGTTTATGTTTATGTTATGTTTATGCTGAAAGTCCCAAAAAAGGGCAGCCATCGAGAACCAGTTTCTTAGACAGATTTCGAAGTTGAGTGGGGAAAAGATGGTCAAATTAAGGGACTTGGTCATGGGGCTCAAACTGCATCACCCAAAAATCACTTAAAAAGCCCCAATACCTTAGGTCCGGGGTAGCCAGAAATTCGGACTAAGAAATTCTTCTGCCACTTTTAGAAGTTGATTGGGGAAAAGACAGTGAAATAAAGGTTTTCGGTGATAGATCTATCCGCACCGCCCAAAAATCCCTTAAGAAGCCCCAATATTACGAACACACACAGGCAGAAATGCGGTAGTGCTGTTTTAAACCAATACACTACACATATAATTTATTTAGTAACATACATACATATACTCACAGCTATAAATCCCTTAAAGGAGTAGCCAGAGCTAGGGAATTAGAAACTCCTCAGCCACTTTTGGAAAGTTGGGGGAAAAGATGGTAAAATAAAGGTTGTTGGTAATGGGTCTCCAACCGCATCGCCCAAAATCCCTTAAAAGCCCCAATTCCGTTAGTCGCCTCCTACGTACACCCACCGGAAGAAATGGGGTAGTGCTATTCTTAGCCGACACTACACAGTAACAAACATCTAAAAATATGATACAAATTTAACCCATACTCTTTAAAATCCAATTCAAGTTTTTTTAATGCTTTCTTAGGTCTTCACTATTTATACTTATCCTATGCTCACAGGGCTCTGTCCTTTTTTAGGGAGTGTAGTTTTTTATGTATATGAGATTGTTTTTGGTAAATAAACATGTCATTTTTACCAAATTTCAACTATGTTTAACATACTTATACTCACGCCCATTGTTCCCATTGGGGTAGGCAGAGACTATCGATCGCCACTTTGTACGATCCAGGCAAATCACTTTTGCTTCTGTTACATTCATCATTCTTCTCATACATGCTCTTTTATTCTTCATACTTCGGACGCCGGCTTTTTACTATGTTCAACTTTACCTTTATAAAAGGTTTGGGTTTAAACGCCTACCAAATATGTTAAGAAATTACTTCCAATAAATTCTTAATGCTCGCAAAAAGGAATGAATGCTCACCAAGGAGTGTATAACAAACAATTTAATATGTAAAGCTTATATATATTTTTCTTACATACAATAAAAATATTTGAACACCGTTATAGTTAATTTTAGAACAAATATTCTATATCATTTTTTCACCTATATTTTATATTATCACTTCCATTTTAGTAATTTTTGCAAGTTTGTGATACCAAACATTTTACTACTTACTCCAAACACAAGTTACTTGTTTATCACTTTTTACGTTCAAATAATAGAATAGAATAACACTTTATTGCACATCAAACACAAATTTACAAAAGTAATAATATGATCAAACAGTTTACAGTGAGGTACAATTGGCGGTCTTATCGCTAAAAGCGAAAGCAAATAATATATGATATGTACTTATTTTTTTATTATTCTGTGGTAAAAGTATTGTATATTGTGTATGTCTTATTTTATTAAACTGGTGTAACTTATTTATATTTTTATTAGTCTCTTTTTCTCCGGGTTTCGTGTCTTAGGTCTTGTTTTCTTTTTTGTTATATTAATTAATTATAATTAAATATGTTGTTCTTTGTTAAATTGTGATTGAAATATTAGTTGTGATTGCAAAAATTGTATCTAATTCTGTATAAGTAATTCATTCGTAAAATCGGGTGCACTTTTGCAATCGCATTATGTGCAATTTGTAAAGGTACCCACGATACAGGCTTGCCTAGTGTGGGGCCGCAAGATAACATATTCTACAACGATTTATAGCTTGTAAATTGTCTTTAGAAAGTAACACTTTCATTGTAGAATACTAATTTAAATTATGAATGTCAACAAAGATTTTTTCTATTTTTATTTCCATTATCTCTTTGATAAGGGGATTAAGACTTACGACACGTAACGTTACAGATTCGCTACTATTTAAATGCTCACCGAAATGGCTTTATAACCCTAAGACTTACAAGTAAATAAAAATTGACGTCTTCTTCTTCTTCTCATGTTAACACCCCATTAGCATTTATGTAGAGAAATGTGAAAATTTCCATACAAAGTTTCATCCTCTTATTTGCAACTAATAAGACATGGATCAAGTGTATCTGAATATTAAATCCCAACAAAAACATTTTCATGTAAAATGTTGCCAAGACGAGCCCATATGACTCGCTCTGTCAATAAATTGTCAAAAAGTTATCAGATCTCATGTAGAGCCAAGCTTCTAACACTACACACCCTAATCACACACCAATCAAACACCTTAGTCAAAATATTTGGCGTGACCATTTAGCTACATCCACATCGGCGTTAGGTGGGAAATTAATTCACTGTTCATTACTTTAACGAACGGCCAAGGCACATATTTTGACTCTGTGAAGTTAGGCCTTGTAGAGTTAGGGCGTGTAGTATTAGAAGCTTGGCTCTACATGAGATCTGATAACTTTTTGACAGTGCGAATCATATGGGCTTGTCTTGGCAACATTTTATATGAAAATGTTTTTGGTGGGATTTTATTTATATTTGTAAGTTACATTACATATATATAACAAACTCCCATCCCCTAGTTTAAGGGGTTGGGGGATGAAAGTTACAAGCTTTATATTTTTTGTTGTTTGTGTGCTAATACTAGCTTACATACAAAATTTCAGTTTTCTAGGATATTGGGAAATACCCTAAGAATTTTAATGATCATCAGTGAGTCAGTGACGAAATCAGCGTTTTTTAGATATAAATATAAAATGTTAAGTATAAAAGCTAACGTAATTAAAACTTTATATGTTCAATAAATCCGCTATTGACAATATATCCCAAAAATTTTGTTGATCTAGCATAACCCAAACCCAAGTTATGAGGGTTCAAAAAAACAACGAAGCGCTTCGAGAAAAGGTAGGTAGTGCCCGTGCGCTTCACTTGGTTCGTCTTGCCGGGATAAGTCAGATTTCTACGCCTATCGGTGCATATTTAAAATCTTTCCATGAAAACTTTAAATCCTTAAAATAAACTATGTCCATAAATGTCTTATTTAATACTTTCATATTGTTACATTATCCTACACGATAAATGTTATTAAATGAGTTCATTCTACCTTTTACTTTTTAACGCTTTATCGCTTATAACCATGGCATGCTGAAGATGCTTCTAAAAACATCTTGCAATGATGGAATTGATAGACGTGTTTGCTGGGAGGGGGACAAGATGCACTCACACTACACTACAATCTCATTTATGTAATTGTAATTAGGTACAAGATATCGGTCAAACTACTAAATAGTACCCCATTTTGCTTCACGGATGATTAGAACGATTAAAGTATATAGTATATATTTAAAATTAAAGGCATCGTTGTCTCGGCTAAACACACTACTAATCCTTGTCGTCCCGTGGATTTATTAAAGAGAAAAGAGAGTGCAGTCAAGATTGTAAAATAAAGATGGTGGTAAAGGACTTCAAGCCATATCACCGAACCACTAATTAAAGAAGCCCTAAACCCTCTGTTACCTCTTACAACACCAAAGTAAAGGGTAATTGAGCGCTATTCAAAGACGACAATACACAGCCACACTATACTGACTGACAGTACCATTCATATCGCTAATACGCTTACATGAAATATATCCGTATCTAAATTATAAGGCGTTTTAGCGTTACGGGCGCTTTAAAACCAGTTTATTAATCTGAAATTATCTAAACTGTAATTTAATTGTCAACCGTGATAGCCCAGTGGGTAGAACACTCGGTTATCGTGCAAACGACTAGTGTTCAAATCCTGGGTCGGGCCTACACCAATTTGTCTTTTCTAAAGACATATATGTGTGGTTAATTTATCATGGTTGTTAACGGTGAGGGAAAACATCGTGAGGAAACCCACATGGCTGAGTTGTACTTAGTCATGTGACAGTGTATTCGTACAAAACGGCGATAAGCCTGCCCCCTATCACGTGATTACACTGTCCATGCAAAACGTGGGTACTCTGAACACCAGGTGACAAAGTCACGTGATGTTCAGAAGTATAAGTACCTCTGCCAACCCTTTCTGGAATATTCGGCGTGAACGTTTATCTTATGTTATGTAATTTAATTATTATGGAAGAACTAATGCCGTTATAATATGTATGTAACTAAATATTAATATTATGTACAGAGGCGGTCCAACATGTTCAATATTGTGATTTAATTCTATGCATTCTAATTATACAAGTGAGAAATGTGTGAAAGGTGCGGCGTGATAAATGATATTTTTAAAAATATAGAAAAAATAATGTTAAGATGGTTTGGGCACATAGAGAGGATGGATGATGGTAAATTGGTAAAAGAGATTTATAGAGGTAATGTGGATGGTAATGTTAGTAGAGGACGACCTCGGAGGACACATTTGAAACAAATAGTGTGATGAAAAATAAATTGATAGGCGTTAGATAGGGAAAATTTTAATGATTTTCTTCTCCATTTCTTCTCTATTTTCTTCTCTTCGCCGTGTAGTGTCGGCTTAGAATAACACTACCCTATTTCTACCCGTGGGTGATCGTAAGAGGCGACTAAGGGTCTCGGGGCTTTTTAAGTGATTTTTGGGCGATGTGGTTGGAGACGCCGTCACCAAAATCATTTATTATAACCATCTTTTCCCCAATCAACTTCCAAAAGTGGCTGAGGAATTTCTCATTCCAAAACTCTGTGGCTATCCTGTTAACCCTACAATGCATGTTTTTTTTTAATGTTGTCAATAAAATATATGTGGTTTAATATAGTGTCTAGAGATCATAAAAAATAATAATAAAAATTAAACTTTATTAATTTTGGAGATATTTATTTTTTAAATTCGGTTCCATATGTGGTACAGTATGCATTAACATTAATATTTGGCTCTCAATTAGGAACAATGAAAATAATTATTTATTAGTTTCATAAAAACAATAGCTCTACTTATTGATGAAATTTATAAAAACTATTGTTGTCTTTGTTCAAACACAACTCAACACGACACTTTTCGCATAATATATAAGTTTTACCCTTGCATTGTTGGTATCTCGGAATGGTTCGTGCTAGGTGGACTACTATATTACTACTTGCACCCAAGTCAGGCTCATCAGCATATCTCAAGTCAGAATTATTTTCCATTCCAGAGCATATTTCGAAGTCGTATGCCATGCCTCTATCGTCACATAGCACGAGAAGCTTATATCCCCATTTGTGTGGTTTGTTCGGAAGATAGTGACGTAGGAAATTTGCAGCTTTCGTTGCGCACATCTGTTCGTCCACTGATAAAGACTCCCTCTTAGGTATACTCTGGCATTTCTTTTTTAGACTTTCTAGTATTGGCCTTATTTTATGGAGGCGATCATGTCCTGGATGGCATGATGGTGCTTGTAAGGAATTGTCGTTGAAGTGCCTTATCTTCTCAAAATGATTCACGGTCATAGTTTCTCTTACTAAAGGTATACCTAACTCAGATTCCCAGTACATCCGTATATTAGGCAATGGAGCAATGCTCATAAGCAAACATATACCTAAAAACGTTTTTAATTCGTATGTGGTGATACCGAACGGTTTAGATGGGTCTTTTTGGATGCTGAACTTATGCATTTCTTCAACTACCCACATAGTAGGTCATCATCAAAAAAATATAAAAAATATTGCAATAGAGTATCGATAGTTGTGATTGGCGGCTCTAAAACTGTATTTCCAGCAAATTGGGGATAGTTAGCCTGTAAAGACTTCTTTTTCCAAATAAGATTTCTTTTCTTTCTTTTAGCAGCGGTATTATTATTTGAAATCCAATTTCTGGTACCTGGCAAAGTGTATGAACTTCTACTTTGGCGTGATGACGTACTTGGCTCGAAAATGCGGGCTTGAGGATTTGTTTCGGTGGAGGAGTTGTTTTCGACGAAGGGCGTGCTATAGTAAGTGGAAGATAATGGTGCATACCTAGTAGGCTCAGTTTCGTTTTCAGAGTCACTATCTCCAGTCATTTGGTCCAAGTTTTTTCTGATTTTCGCCATGTCATCATCACTTTCCGCACTCGAAAAGTCTTGACCGTCTTCGCTTCCCGAGGGTATATCTAAATACTGCTCAACCATCTCATTAGATAGTACCTTCTTCGCCATTATCTGTAATCAAATCCAACAAAAACAACATATTAGAAGTGAACATGGTGAACATAGTGTTAGCATGGTGTGCCATATCTGGAACGTTTAAATTATTAGGTATATTAGTACATAAAAAAGTAATAATTTAAAAAAATAACATTCCACTTTGTAATATTGTTCAAACTATTTTATTCAGATTTTTCTATTTACGTAAACAATGAATTCAAACCGATCGTCCAACTTCTGTACAAATCAATGTCAATCGATAGCTTACGCCATCTAGTACATTCATTTGTCATTTGTAAGCCGTTGCTAAGGGCTTAAAGAGCATTCCGTGGGTCAATAGATGTCGCTATGTATCTCAAAACAATCAGGAAACTTGTTTATTTTGTTGTACCACATATGGAACAGTATGCGCTGTAGGGATTTATAGCCGTGAGTACATGTATGTTTGTATTTTCTTCTCTTCATAAGGTTCTTGCATCCATATCCCGCCTGTCTGTTTTTCACCCAACGGATAATTTTATTTTTTTTATTTTGTAAAATTAGATATAAATTGCACCTATAAAACATAAATATCTGGTAAGGATAGATGGATAATGATTAATACATTCACGTTGTCATTTCTGTTCTGTAATGATAATGAATATTCTGATTTAATAATGTCAAACTAGCTGTGGTTCTGTAGTATAGAATAGAACAAATGGTAACAGATACTTATAGCAAAAATTTATTAATAATTTTTCCTCTTCAGTTTTTCACATTTAAAAATGTACATTAATTATTTTATCCCAAGGAATATTTTTTTCTTATTCAATATAACCTACCTCCCTATCTATTTGATATATACCCAAAAAGGGGAGTCAGTAGCCAGAACTTCAATATTATAAATCTTCAGTCACTTTTGGAAGTTGATCAGGTTGCTTCCTACGACGCCCACGGAAAGAATAGAGTTAGGGTTATTCTTAGACAAAACAGAATCACTTCAATAATGATATCAATGGAATTTCAGCATGGTAGAACCTACTATGGTAAAAACAATACATACATACATAAACTCACGGCCGTATAAATCTCAAAAAGGGGTAGCCAGTACTTCAGAGCTAGAAACTCCTTAGCGACATTAAGTGTTATTTATACCATCTTCTCCCCTATCAACTTCCAATTTTTGGAAGATCTCAGTATGTTGTTGAAGTTATTGTGAAAACGAAAAAGAAAAAAAAAAGGACCGAAGAAAAAAGTGCACCTGGATTGTGTGAAACGAGGTGATTTCATAACTTTTTCACACTTCAACTATATTTTGTCGGCTTAGAACAGGGTTACCTTTGGGTTTTTTTATGATAGAGCGATGTGGCTGTACACCTATTACCAACTGCCTTTATTATGCAATAAATTTTCCACTGAAACTCCAAAAGTGTCTGACTAATTTCTAGTTTTCTAGCTCTAGCTTCATTTTGAGATTTATATCCGTGAGTTAATATATGTTTCATTTCTCTTGCATAAGGAACAGTTACCCATTATCTTAAGTTAACGTTTGTTGTAACAGAAATACGAAACTCTTATTACTGTACCAAACCGCGGCATTAACCCCTGCCCAAAAAGACCAAATGACACCAGCATTTTTGACATCCTGATAAGAATGCCAATGACCTTATGAGTTGAAAATCATTTCAGAACTTGTTTTGAGTATTTACGGTGTTTAGAATGTGCATCAGCTGCTGAACAAAACCTGTACAAAACACACACATACACACTCACGCACAAAAAAGCATACTTTTTATATCTTAAATGGATGTCTGGGGATTTAGATGTTGGGTGCGTCAAGGAATCATTCATACGTCTTTTGCACATCTTTCATTCAGTTAACATGAAAAATGATCGAAAAGTACCGTGGAACCGGACTCTCGTTATTTGGACCCACATCTCGAGCTTTCGAGTAGCGTTCATAGAATGTAGCTTATGTCCAGATTAATTTAATTTGAATATTTAAAAAAGAGTCGTATCGTAAGATACAATGACCTTTTACGGAAAGGCTAATACGGACCGGTGCAATATATTTTTGTTTTTTTGTACACTTACCGTTTGTGTTTGTTTAAGACAATTCTTTGGGATTGTGATAAAAACACCTGTAAAATATTCAACGGATTTGAAGCAGTGCCGATGCGATTCTATTTTCCTATATTTCCAAAATCTACCTCTATAACTAACGGCTACAAATATAAAAAAGACCTTCGGAATGGGAAAACTGCATTTGGAAGATAATTAAGTTAGGGTTTATGTCAAAAAGGATCGCTGGTGATGGGTATCAAACAGATCCCTCGTACAACACAAATGTATTAGTTATCGGAAATTTATATCAAATTTATACATTAAAATTATGTATAGTAAGGGAAAACATCTAAAGGAGACCCATACATACATACATATACTCACGGTAATAAATCCCTAGAAGGGGTAGCCAGAGCTAATGAATTAGAAATTCCACAGCCACTTTTGGAAAGTTAAGTTGTTACGTTTAGCTAAAGTATACATATAATTATAACTATAGAGTAAAAAGTGGGTCCTTAGCACATCATGTAACAAAAATATCAAATTTTATTGCCTCAGTCACGCTTTTGGGGATGTACGACGTGGATGATAAGAGTGAAAATGGGGTGATAGCAGAAAATCATAACATAGGAGACTTACAACAAACTAAACTTATCTCATTACGAAGTTGGGTGAAATAAAAAAACATTTTCTTCTAAATTTAAATAGGCATTAGGCGTATTGCTAACATCCATAGAAACATAAACATAATTGCCGTGAATTGCCGGCTTAGAATGTCACTACGGGTGACGTTAGAGGCGACTAAGGGAATGGGACTTTTTAAAGTGATTTTTGGGCGATGGTGTTGTAGTGTAGATCCATCATCAACAATCCTTTTTTTCTACCATCTTGTCTTCTATCAGCTTCCAAATTTGGCTGAGGAGTTTCTAGCTCTGAAGATCTGCTATCCCTTTTTAGGATTTAAGGCCGTGAGTATAATGTATGTATGTATATAAACATATACTGTCCCATTGCTGTGTAGTGTCGGCTTAGAATAGCACTACCCCATTTCTTACGGTGGGTGTACGTAAGAGGCGACTAACGGTATTGGGGCTTTTAAGGGATTTTTGGGCGATGCGGTTGGAGACCATTACCAACAACCTTTATTTTACCATCTTTTCCCCACTCAACTTTCCAAACGTGGCTGAGGAATTTCTAATTCCTTAGCTCTGGCTACCCCTTCTAGGCATTTATAGCCGTGAGTATATGTATGTATGTATGTCCCATACCCTTAGTCGCCTCTAACGTCGCCCGTAGTGACATTCTAAGCCGGCACTTCACGGCATATATGTTTATATTTCTATGGATGTTAGCAATCCAACTTATGCCCATTTAAATTTAGAAGAAAATGTGTTTTTTTCATCCTTCTTCGTAATGAGATGAGTTTAGTTTATTGTAAGTCTTCTATGTTATGATTTTCTGCTATCACCCCATTTTCACTGGTATCATCCACGTCGTACATCCCCAAAAGCGTGACTGAGGCAAAACAAATATATTTTTGTCACGTGATGTTCAAAGCACCCACTTTTTACTCTATAGTTATAATTATATGTATATCTCAGCTTAATTTAACAACTTAACTTTCCAAAAGTGGCTGTGGAATTTCTAATTCCTTAGCTCTGGCTACCCCTTCTAGCGATTTATGGCCGTGAGTATATGTATGTATGTTATGTATATCTCAGCTATGTGGGTCTCCTTACGATGTTTTCCCTTACCATACATAATTTTAATGTATAAATTTGATATAAATTTCCGATAACTAATACATTTGTGTTGTACGAGGGATCTGTTTGATACCCATCACCAGCGATCCTTTTTGACATAAACCCTAACTTAATTATCTTCCAAATGCAGTTTTCCCATTCCGAAGGCCTTCTTTAAATTTGTAGCCGTAGTTATGGAGGTAGATTTTGAAAATATAGGAAACTAGAATCGCATCGGCACTGCTTCAAATCCGTCGAGTATTTTACATTGACTATTTTAGGTTTTTTTTATCACAATCCCAAAGTATTGTCTTATACAAACACAAACGGTAAGTGTACAAAAAAACAAAAATATATTGCACCGGTCCGTATTAGCCTTTCCGTAAAAGGTCATTGTTTCTCACGATACGACTCTTTTTTACATATTCAAATTAAATTAATCTGGATATAAGCTAAATTCTATAAACGCCCCTCGAAAGCTCGAGATGTGGGTCCAAATAACGAGAGTCCGGTTACACGGTACTTTTCGATCATTTTTCATGTTAACTGAATGAAAGATGTGCAAAAGACGTATGACCCTAGGACGCATTAAATATCTAGATCCCCAGACATCCATTTAAAGATATAAAAACTATGCTTTTTTGTGCGTGAGTGTGTATGCGTGTGTTTTGTCAAGGTTTTGTTCAGCAGCTGATGCACATTCTAAACACCGTAAATACTCAAAACAAGTTCTGAAATTTTTTCAACTTATAAGGTCATTGGCATTCTTATCAGGAAGTCAAAAATGCTGGTGTCATTTGGTCTTTTTGGGCAGGGGTTAATGCCGCGGTTTGGTACAGTAATAAGAGTTTCGTATTTCTGTTACAACAAACGTTAACTTAAGATAATGGGTAACTGTTCGTTATGCAACAGAAATGAAACATATATTAACTCACGGATATATATAATACTTGCCGTGTAGTGTCGACTTAGAATAGCACTACCCCGTTTCTACCGGTGGGTGTACGTAAGAGGCGACTAACGGTATTGGGGCTTTTAAGGGATTTTTGGGCGATGCGGTTGGAGACCCATCACCAACAACCTTTACTTTACCGTCTTTTCTCCACTCAATTTCCAAAAGTGGCTGAGTAATTTCTAATACCTTAGCTCTGGCTTCCCCTTCTAGGGATCTATACCCGCGAGTATATGTTATGTCATTTAGTTATTTATTTATTCCAAAAAACATAATCATTACAGGCATAAATCTAATGCGATGACATTTTAAATTAAATTTTAACATATTAAATTTATGATACTCTCTTACTTATTGTAACAAAGATATTTCAAGGCAACGATTGTGAAGTCACCCAGATGACATGCAAAAACATCCACATTTTCTGCAATTTCCCGCAAAGCTACTATATCCACATATTATAGCCACATGGATATAAATCTCAAAATGCAGACAGAGCTAGAGAACTACAATTTAGTCAGACACTTTTGGAGTTTCAGTGGAAAATTTATTGCATAATAAAGGAGAGTTGGTAATAGGTGTACAGCCACATCGCTCTATCATAAAAAAAACCCATAAGTAACCCTGTTCTAAGCCGACGAAATATAGTATACATCAAATATGAAAAAGTTATGAAATCACCTCTTTTAAGGCCGTGAGTATATGTATTTATGTATATAAACATATACTGACGGCTTTAAATCCAAACAAGGGGTAGCCAGAGTTTCATAATAAAAAAGGCATAAGTTGATGGGTTTCAAACCACATCGCCCAATAATCACTTGAAGAGTCCCAATACCTAAACTCCCTTACTACGAAACCCGCAGGAAGGTAAAGATTGTTCTTATTTTACACTGATACTTGATAACTGGTTTAAAGAAGGATTAATTAGTTAAAAAAAAAAAAACTTTATTAACATAATTATTTTAACAATGTACATGAACAATGGTTCCCGCACTAGGTTAAATCCTGTATGGCGGGTAACCTTACACGATATTTTTTTAATTTAAACATTTCTTTTTTTTTATTTAGACTAAGTTTAACACTAAAAACCACACAGAAAAGCTATGTGAATATTGCTACTATTTTATAAATAAAAAATAATAGAAAAGAAACTTATACTAATAGAATGAATATGTCTGTGTATGGTGTGTGTGTGTGCGTGGAGTTGCAAATAAATTTAAACGAAGATCATCAAAAAAAATACCGATATCTCAAAACTTGCTTGGACTAATACTGTGTCTATCTGGGTACTAGGTTATCGTTATATTTTTGGGGATAAATTGCACTGTGTCAAACAGCTTTGGTAACGTATGGTTATGAGCCCGACCTACTGAGGCTCTATAATTTATTATCCAAATGAGTCCAGCAAATGCGTAGATTACAAAATGGTGGGCAGGGGTAAATGACCGAGAGAATGGAAGCTATAATATAGTTCAGTTCCTTTGGAATTCCCAGGCTATTTCCATCGTCCGTCCGCCTATTGGTTTTTTTGTGGTGCTCTGCAAGGGGTGATGGGACTCTCTGGCGTAGGGTGTGTTGTCAAACAAGTTTTTTTTCTTGATTCAGCTGTTGAAAAGGTTCCAGCCAGAAGGATGTATTTATGCCACTCTATTTAGAAGAGACTAATGCGTATTCCTGTTTTGTCGATAAATTATTTATAATCTAAATACAATAATTTATTTATCAATTTATCATTATCAAACATTTATTTTCGAGGATAGGAATACAGCACAGTTACTAAAACATAATATTTAAAAAAATGATTTTTTGTGTCTTAATATATTTACATGTTTAGTACATACATACACTCATCGACCACTTTTGTAAGTTAAGTGGGGAAAGGATTGTAAATAAAGGATGTTGGTGATGGGTGTCCGAACCGCATCGCCCAACTACCACTTTATAAGCCCCAATACCCTAAGACGCCTCTTACGACACCTTCGGGAAGAAATGGGTTAGCGCTGTTCTAAGCCGGATAGCAGCTGGATTTATTTAATTTAGCCGTTTAGTGTCGGCTTAGAATAGCACTACCCCATTTCTACCCCTGGGTGATCGTAAGAGGCGACTAAGGGTATAGTGGCTTTTTAAGTGATTTTTGGGCGATGTGGTTGGAGACCCATCACCAAAAACGTTTATTATTATCATCTTTTCCCCAAACAACTTCCAAAAGTGGCTGAGGAATTAATCATTCCAAAGCTCTGGCTACCCCGTTAAGGGATTTATAGCCGTGAGTATATGTATGTTATTTAATTTTCTTCGGAAGATTAACAGACTAATACAAACAATATAAATCTAAGTAAGAAGACACAATGCTATTTACAAATCTTGAGGTAGTTAACATATTTAGAGCTGTGTAGTGTCGGCTTTGAATAACACTAGTCGATATCTTCCCACGAGTATCTTTCGTAAGATGTGACCTGAAGTTTAGTAATTTTCGAGGGATGTGTCCGGAAACCCATCACGAATCAATCTTTAAATATCATTAAATACCAAAAATGGGTGTTTTTTTTAATTATTATTCTCTGGTTATAACCGTGAGTCTGCCAACCCGCAATTGGCCAGCGTGGTGGACTATGGCCAAATCACCCTATATATAGGGTTGGCTCGAGCCCCTTGGTGGGGACGTATATGTATACGTTAAAAAGTATGTAGTTATATATGAATGTGTTCATATTCGTTAAATATCTATAATATTTTGTATGATTAATATTTAAATTGTTATTTAAATTAAATAAGTTAGTTTTAAGTAAGCTTAATAGATTATCATGTTTTTTTTGCCTTTTTTGTGCATCTACCCAAATAATTAATTTATCGATCTCACCGTCCAAAGGTTGTCTGGAAGAGATCACTTTTAGCGATAAGACCGCCAATTGTACATCACTGTAAACTGTTTGATCATATTATTACTTTTGTAAATTTGTGTTTGATGTGCAATAGAGAGTTATTCTATTCTATTGTATATGAGCTGGGAGGAACCGTGAGTATAGTTAGGTGAGTTGGAACACTTATCGTTGGCTGGCCTATCAACCACTTCCAGACAACCTTTGATTGATATGGTTACTGATATTATGATAATTTTGGAAATAGTACTTTTATACATATGCTCACGGCCATAAATTCCAAAAATGGGTAGCCAGAGCTTTAGAGCTAAAACTACTCAGCCACATTTAGAAGTTGATAGGGGACAAGGTGGTAGTAATAAAGTATCGTTGGTGATGGGTCTCCACAGGGTTTGGAAATGAATCCACTATATTCAGAAAATATAAGTTATGATACATGGCTGTGCAAACACTATATCAGTTAATATCCCGTTATGTATTTCACATTTTGCGCTAATAATTCAGGTTTTCTAGTGGTTGTTTTGAACGTACTAATATATTACAAAGACGTCTGGGCCATTCATAACATTACTAGAACGATAATATTTATTAGTTATTTTAATATAGGTTCGCTTCGCAGTCTCAGCTAGAATAGCACTACCCCATTTCTTCCGCTGGGTGTACGTAAAAGGCGACTAACGGTCTTGGGGATTTTAAGGGAATCTTGGGCGATGCGGTTTGAGTCCATCACCAACAACCTTTTTTTTACCACCTTTTGCCCACGCAACTTCCAAAAGGCTGATTAATTTCTGATTCCTTAGCTCTGGCTACCCCTTCTAGGGATTTATAGCCGTGCGTATATATATGTTGTATGTATGTTTGATATTTTTAAATAATTTTATTATATAATATTTATTAATAATCTTGATATATCAGTGGGAACACCACCGCTTTTAATGCAGCAGCTCAAATCCTGATTGGGGTCTACCTACACTAATGTGTCTTTTTTAAGTAATGAGTTCTGTTAGTATTTCAGTTTTTAATCTGGGGGCACGGCAGTGCCCCTGCCAAGTCTCAAGCAAAACGGGCACGGCCGTACCATCTTTTCTCGAAGCGGTTCGCGGCTGTTTCGCCCCCCCTTTATCTTCGACGTGGACAAAGCTAGGAGTTTAGGTTTTCGGTGAATAATAGTAGGCATGAGAACAAGCTTAAGTTCGAAATTACACGCCAAATGAATAAATAGTTTAGGAGTTACGGTCGATCAAAGTTACACCATTTTGTCACTCACTGACTCACTGACAGATCATCAAAAATCTAAGGTACTTCTAGCAGACTTAGAAACTTCAAATTTTGCACCAAGATAGGTCATTAGCCACATATAAAGGAAAAATTATAAAAACATTAAAAAATTATATGCCTTAGAAAACAATTTTATATTTGCGGTTTGGCAAGAACATTATGTATGGATTTTGACTGCATTGTTAACTTTGTTTGTTGTCCAAGTACCTATTCAATTGGATGAATACATACATAGAATAGAAAAGAATAATATAAATGTAATACATAGACTATCATTAATACAAATTAATACATAAAGTTCATTAAATTAATAAAGCTAAAACTCCATTGTATTGCGATAAATATTGTATGCGCGCTCGATAGATGGCGTTGTACCTGTCTGAATCGCGCTATGGTTTCGTTACAAAGCGCAGTGTAAGGGCCAGCGCTGACTGCCGGCATGGCGTGGCATGGCATGGCAAAGGATTTCGGTACAGATATAGCATTTTTAATCTTATTACCATGAGTATAGAATTCATTTTACTTCATTTTGACACAACGATGCCGACGTTCTGTCCTACCGCAGCCTCCCTCGGCATCGTTGTGTCAAAATGAATTCTATATGCATGGCAATAAGACTAAAAATGTATCTGTACCAAAATCCTTTGCCATGCCATGCTGGCAGTGAGCGCCGGCCCTTAGTAGTACTTCAAAATAATTCGATAATTTTCATCTGTCTATGATAACCTATTTCGAAACTAAAAAATATTGTAGTGATAATTGATATTCGGAGAACTTTACGTCTTATTTAGTTTAGTTATAGTTTGTAAGTTAGTAGATATATATTTATTTAGTTAGTTATTTGTTAGTAAGTTTAGTTCTGTTTAGTTTGCATATATATATATATATATATATATATATATATATATATATAAGTTTAAGCCTTATTGTTATAGAAGTAATTGTAAATAGTGTAATGGAACGTGAAATATTGTACATAAATGGCGACCTTTGTCCACACAGAGTCATCTCTATTCCTGGAGATGGGTCGTGTTTATTTCATTCGTTGTCATACAGCTTGTATGGGAGTTTTCAGTCGTCAAACAAGCAGACGTGGCCCTTTCAAGAGTGACTAGTTTGGGTGGATTACATTTAATAAATGTGAATTTTAGTAGTATCAAAGCTCAGGAGACAGCAATAGCTGAATATAATCAACTCCGAAGTATATATCGCCCAGACTTGTCTACCTTAGAAGTAACGAAGCCTCAGAGAAGAAACAAAAGAGATAGAGATGGAGAATGGGTTCTAAGCAAAGCAGTAGCTGACGTTCAAGAAATTGTGAGGTCACCTAAAAGTAAAAGAAAGAAATACACTTACAAAAAATAAATGAGATCCCACCAAAAACATTAAATGTAAAAAAAATGCCAAGTCTCTCGATGCAGTCTTTCCATCGTAAAAAGTTTTGAGATCTCATAGAAGCCAAGTCCTATTCAAAATATTTCGTAGTTATAAATCAACATTTAGTAATTGTATCAATAGTTTTCTTTATATTATAATTATAGTGACTTGGCAATGAGCACAAATTAAAAGCTGCTTGCTGCCTGGAACTATATGCAAATGTTACTGACGAGACCAGTGATCAGATTATTTGTTATGTGTGAATCATGATGGTCACTACCGACTACATGCTCCAATACAATAATTAAGAATACCTTACGGGCCATCGCTTTATGAAAGTAAATGAATCGAGAGTGCACTAAGACTGACTGCCGTTGCCGAAATTCGGTTGGGACGACACGGATAAACCAAAAGAAAATTAATTTTGTGATATGTAACTTTCAACTCTTCCAAATATGCCGTTTTATTTTATTCTTCTTGTGCTCATTGCCAAGTCACTATAATTATAATATAAAGAAAACTATTGATACAATTACTAAATGTTGATTTATAACTACGAAATATTTTGAATAGGACTTGGCTTCTATGAGATCTCAAAACTTTTTACGATGGAAAGACTGCATCGAGAGACTTGGCATTTTTTTACATTTAATGTTTTTGGTGGGATACTCTCTTTGCTAATAAATGATATGTGAAAATTGTGGCAGAAATATCAGTTGATGCTCTGACGTATTAATAACTTTCAATCTCGAAAAAATTCAAAAAACCGCTTTATGTAACATCTCCTAAGCTCGCGACTCGCGATTTGAACCCACTCCTCTCTGCATGTCAGTTGGTTTTTCTTACCACTAGGCTATTACGCAGATTCTTTGTTAAGAAAAGTATACAACCTACAACTCGATCTCTAAAAAGGACAAAACAAGAAAGCTATTTTCTTAACTCATTCTGCATTATAAGGCCAGTGTTCTAAAGCAAACGTCAAACGAAACCAGTCCATCCAGTAGCGTGACGTCAAAGTACTGGTCTGATTACTCCTTTTACAAGTGTCTGTTGTTGTTTGTGAGTTTGTTGTGATAGCTGCTATACGTGCTATCTGTATCTATAGCTGTTTAGTATCAACTTGCGCTAGTAGCATGAGTCTTGTGAGAGCGTGTATGTTATTTTTATTTTATTTTATTTTCATTTATTTAGGAAACAAACAGTCGTTTACATTACAAATGTACACAGATATAAAAGAAATAATTAGACCTACAGCTCCATAAATTAATATTTTACACTTTTGTATGCGGCAGGTAGATACATCAGTATTGTTTTTATTTTTATACATCAGGGTTTACATACATACATACATACATATACTCACGCCATTAATTCCCATTGGGGTAGGCAGAGACTATCGATCGCCACTTCGTACGATCCTGACAAACCTCTCTAGCTTCGTTTACATCCATCAATCTTTTCATACATGCTCTTTTATTCTTCATACTTCGGACGCCAGCCTTTTTGAGCACACTCTCAATTTGGTCCAAGTGTGTTCTCCGTGGTCGTCCTCTACTAACATTACCATCCACACTAGCTCTATAGATCCCTTTTACCAATTTTCTATCATCCATCCTCTCTATGTGCCCAAACCATCTCAACATTCCTTTTTCTATCTTTCTTACAATATCATCTTTCACACCACACTTTTCACGAATAACGCTATTTCTCACTCGGTCACACAATCTAACATTACAAATTTTTCTGAGGGACCTCATCTCTACTGCATTCACTCTGCTCTCATGCTTCTTCTGCCACACCCAACATTCGCTTCCATACATAAGCGTAGGAACAAGAACAGCATCATGCACAGCCATTCGGGCCTTTTCAGACACCGATTGACTGATCATTAGGCTATTCATTGCTCCATTTACCGCATTACCCTTTTTCACTCTTCTTTCAATGTCTTCATCACATTTTCCATCCCTTGTAAACAAACTTCCCAGATACACAAACTCCTTCACCTGTTCCACATCATTACCATCAATCGCAATCACGCATTACATCAGGGTTTATCAAGTAATAATCCAATTAACCTAAGTAGAAAATTGGTTTAGAGAAATAACATGAAACTTTTATAAACATTTACATAACATATGAACAAACAAAAGAGATAAATGAAATTAAGTTAAAAACGAATATCTTAATTTAGTTACAAAAGAGTTTAAACTGTTACCTGGGAAGGTTACTGTTACCTGTTATGTTATATGGGAAGTGGGAAACTGACAGATTGTCATACAAAATTTGGCTTCAGAGAAGTGATTCTCAACTGACATACTCGCTCCCACATGCCTCATGCTACGGGGGATGGAGTAGCAGTACAACCCGGAGGTTTTGTGAGATGCGACTTGAGTTTTTGGGGTTTTTTAAGTAATTTTTCGGTGAAGTGGCTGAAGACCCGTCACCGATGATTCTTTATTTTACTATCTTTGGAACGTCCAAAAGTGACGGAAGAATTTTCAAATTTTGAATCTCTGGCTACACGTTTAGGGATGCATAGTCGTGAGTAAATGTATATTGCCGTGGTTAATCTCTTCGTACTATAATTACTGTCCACACTTGCTCTATATAGCTCTTACACCCATTTTCTCTTATCATCCCATCCTATTACCACACTATCTTAACATTCCCATTTCTATCTTATTTAAAATGTATTTTTTTACATTGCACTTTTAATAAATCACATTATTTCTTATACTTGTATGCTAAAGACAAGTTTTAATTACCTCAAATGCACCGAGTTCATAGTGATGAATTTTGATATATACACGATATATTCGGATGGTAATATTGCGGAAAGA
Organism: Bedellia somnulentella; assembly: GCA_963576735.1. NCBI lineage: Eukaryota > Metazoa > Arthropoda > Insecta > Lepidoptera > Bedelliidae > Bedellia > Bedellia somnulentella. Next base: position 12,643,972 of record OY755190.1, read on the forward strand.
AAAGTTTTGAAAGCCTGTCAAGGCAATATAAAAAAAAATGTCTGCCCCTTATCTCGTTAATATATTGTCCAAAAGTGGTTGGTCTAAATACCAGGTAATGAAATGTGGCGGGATGTTCAAAATTGTACTATTAATAGAGAGCCGTGTAGTGTTGTCTCAGAATAGCACTAACTCAATTCTGCGCGCGGGTGTCGTAAGAGACGACTAAGAGTTTGAAAGTGATTGTTATAGAATGTGGATATTCACCGACAAGCCTTTATTTTATAATATTTTTCCCACGCCCATTTCAAAAGTCGCTGAGAAGATTCTTTATCGGAGGCTTAGCTACCCCTTCTGGGATTTATAGCTGTGAGTATGTATAAGTATATATGTATGATAGAGCAATATATCAAGTACAATTCTTATATGTATTATACAACACTAACTTCAATTTACATATTAGAAAGCTGTAAATTTGTTAGAAAAAATAATGAGTTTTACTCTTCAATGCAAAATAATAAAAGAAATGACCGTTATTTAAATAAACTACAAATACCTTTCACAACAATGAAATCCCACCAAAAACATTAAATGTAAAAAAATGCCAAGTCTCTCGATGCAGTCTTTCCATCGTAAAAAGTTTTGAGATCTCATAGAAGCCAAGTCCTATTCAAAATATTTCGTAGTTATAAATCAACATTTAGTAATTGTATCAATAGTTTTCTTTATATTATAATTATAGTGACTTGGCAATGAGCACAAGAAGAAACAAATAAAACGGCATATTTGGAGGTGTTGAAAGTTACACACACCGCATGCGTAAACATTAATATCACAAAATTAATTTTCTTTTGGTTTATCCGTGTCGTCCCAACCGAATTTCGGCAACGGCAGTCAGTCTTAGTGCACTCTCGATTCATTTACTTTCATAAAGCGATGGCCCGTAAGGTATTCTTAATTATTGTATTGGAGCATGTAGTCGGTAGTGACCATCATGATTCACACATAACAAATAATCTGATCACTGGTCTCGTCAGTAACATTTGCACATAATTCCAGGCAGCAAGCAGCTTTTAATTTGTGCTCATTGCCAAGTCACTATAATTATAATATAAAGAAAACTATTGATACAATTACTAAATGTTGATTTATAACTACGAAATATTTTGAATAGGACTTGGCTTCTATGAGATCTCAAAACTTTTTACGATGGAAAGACTGCATCGAGAGACTTGGCATTTTTTTACATTTAATGTTTTTGGTGGGATCTCATGTATTTTTTGTAAGTGTATTTCTTTCTTTTACTTTTAGGTGACCTCACAATTTCTTGGACGTCAGCTACTGCTTTGCTTAGAACCCATTCTCTATCTCTTTTGTTTCTTCTCTGAGGCTTCGTTACTTCTAAGGTAGACAAGTCTGGGCGATATATACTTCGGAGTCGATTATATTCAGTAAACATAGACTTATAGACTTGCATGTCATCCCAATTCTCCACTACATAATGGACGACAGCACGCCTAATATCGTTTGACGACTGAAAACTCCCATACATGTTGTATGACAACGAATTAAATAAACACGACCCATCTCCAGGAATAGAGATGACTCTGTGTGGACAAAGGTCGCCATTTATGTACAATATTTCACGTTCCATTACACTATATTTACAATTACTTCTATAACAATAGGGCTTAAACTTATATATATATGCAAACTAAATAGAACTAAACTAACTAACAAATAACTAACTAAATAAATATATATCTACTAACTTACAAACTATAACTAAACTAAACTAAATAACACGTAAAGTTCTCCGAATATCAATTATCACTACATTATTTTTTAGTTTCGAAATGGGTTTTCATAGACAGATGGCGCTATCAAATGAAAATTATCGAATTATTTTGAAGTACTACTTACACTGCGCTTTGTAACGAAACCATAGCGCGATTCAGACAGGTACAACGCCATCTATCGAGCGCGCATACAATATTTATCGCAATACAATGGAGTTTTAGCTTTATTAATTTAATGAACTTTATGTATTAATTTGTATTAATGATAGTCTATGTATTACATTTGTATTATTCTTTTCTATTATATGTATGTATCCATCCAATTGAATAGGTACTTGAACAACGAACAAAGTTAACAATGCAGTCAAAATCCATACATAATGTTCTTGCCAAACCGCAAATATAAAATTGTTTTCTATGGCATATATTTTTTTAATGTTTTTATAATTTTTCCTTTATATGTGGCTAATGACCTATCTTGGTGCAAAATTTGAAGTTTCTAAGTCTGCTAGAAGTACCTTAGATTTTTGATGATCTGTCAGTGAGTCAGTGAGTGACAAAATGGTGTAACTTTGATCGACCGTAACTCCTAAACTATTAATTCATTTGGCGTGTAATTTCGAACTTAAGCTTGTTCCAATGCCTACTATTATTCACCGAAAACCTAAACTCCTAGCTTTGTCCACGTCGAAGATATAGGGGGGCGAAACAGCCGCGAACCGCTTCGAGAAAAGATGGTACGGCCGTGCCCGTTTTGCTCGAGACTTGGCTGGGGCACTGCCGTGCCCCCAGATTATTATCGTGTAGTCCCCACCACATGCTAATAAAAATTTATAATCACTTACCAAATGACATAAAAGATATTAAAAAACTTAATTTATTTATTACGACTTAAAAAAAATTTTATCATTAAATGTTACTACAATATTAAGGAGTTTTTTGATGACCAGAACAATAAATAGAATGCCCCGATTGCTCTACAACTAGTCTACCATTAATCGATGTTTGCCGTGCCCTTACAGGGCGTCACCTGTACTTATACTGTATTTTTAAATTTTTGTAACATCTCATGAACTTGTGACATGCAAATAAATTGAATTGAATTGAATTGTAATTAGAAGATGCGTCAAACAAAATGGAACCACAAAAAACTGCCTGTAAACGCGAATAGACCATTTAGCTGTTCTTTTCTTACTAGGTCGCATTTTGCGTCATAGACGTAACACTAAATGTGTTTTTTGGGTCCAAAAATAGTATAATTAATGTGTAGGCGAGCATTTTTACATTTCTTATAATTGTGTATCAATGACCTAAGATTTTAAGATGTCCATTAATTATTGATGATGTTAGCAAAAAAACATAAATGTTATTTAGGTATAGCTTTATACGGCGTGAACGTTTGAGTTTTGTTATTTACTAGGGATTTATGACCGTGAGTATATGTATGTGTGTGTCATAGTCGATTCATCTAGTACTAAAGATCCAAAATCTTGAGAGAACACGTTAAAAAATTAGTTAATTCTATTCTCAGCCAATATGGTTAAAAATTAGCAGTGTGCTTGTCGACATTCCCATTTAAATGATGATTCAGACTGAATTTAATTATAAGCCAATTACAATAAAATGCAAGCCTCATTGATTCACTACTTTATTGTACGTATTAATAAATTCTGAACTAAGAATTGTCACAAAGGGAAATGACACAATAATAATCTATTTAAAATAATGTGGAAGCTATGTTGCGAACATTCTAAGCGTAACATTTACATACATAATACATATGTGCGTAATCGGTTATGTTATGTAGTTAGGATAAAATTAGCTTTGTTGGTTAAGTGTAGCATTGTTTTTGTTTTGTATACAGCCTTCTTTTTTGGTTGCAAAAACTGTAATATCAAACTACTGTGTAAAGAAAAGATAAAGAAATCTTTTACTTCTGTAAGTATTATGTAATTTTTCTATAGGTGAATATTTGAAAATGGCATTGTGTATTCATTATTAGTATTATATTATTTGTATTGGTCTGTTAATCTTCCAAAGAAAATAAAATAAAAAATAAAAATAATAATAAAAAAGTCACAGTGTTAGAAATAACACGTTTTATGTGCCTAGTTTCAGGAGTAAATGTTATAATATGAGAAAGAGGGTGGAAAAATCATTTTAGTACATCCAGAGATTTCCTTTCCCAAACTCACAACCTTAAGTTATTTATTAAACGGCTATAAATCCCAAAAAGGGATAACCAGAGCCTTAGAATATAAGCCCCTCAGCCACTTTTAAAAGTAAATTTGGGAAAAGATGATAACTGAAAAGTTTTCGAAACGTCGGGCTTTCAAAAACCATGGATAACACGCGATTAAAATATCCGAAAGTCAAAAGTTGTTTTAATTAAAAGATGATAAATTATTATTTTTTGGTGATTGAACCGCAACGTCGACATCACTTAAACATCCCTTACGCCAAATGTCACCACTTACGAAACCCGTCGGAAAATGTTATTTTAAACCAATACTACTATTTTAGTACGAATGCCCTTACAGTGGCCACTGCTCCTTCCTTAGCCTGCCAGACCTTTTGTGTTTGTGGGTGATGTGCAATAAAGAGTTATTCTATTCTATTCTAAATACACGTACCATCGTCCGGTTTATTCGGATCATCGCTCAAGCACTGTACATAAGAGTTACGTTCTTGTTTATTTAATTTGCATGGCGGAAAGTGATTTGTGACAAACATATGCGTTGCAACCGGTCATTGTCCGGTGCAGGCTTTGAAGGTTATTAGCCCCAAAAGCCTTCCAAATCCGCGAACGCAAAACTCGATACATTTTTGTCATATTGTTACTCTAACCTAATCAATATTTATTTTTAGCCGTGTTAGATATTTATAAACATAAACACACAGAAGATCAAAGACATTAAATTGAGGTATCGTGTATGCCACATATCTCCAATGTAGGGGTGGCAGAGCTACTAAATCCTTCTGACTATCACATGACATTTGTTCAACTGGCCCCTATTTCACCACTCTGACAAGTCAGACAATTGTCAATAAAAACTATAATTGCACCAATTTCATTTATTAAATATTCGAGACTTTAAGCAAAACATGCTTGCTTTTATGTCGAAGGAGAAATTTATTCGTTCTCTTTACATTCTCCTATACGCAAATTCATCTAAATCACTATCACAGCCACTACTATGAGTGCCATTTGAATTGCAACGATAGCCCTCACGCTAGCCTGACAAGCCTCGATCTCATGTCAATAATTTCCGACAAATCTACAAATATGTCGAGTTGTAAAAAATATTCTTGTTTCACAATATAATTGTCATTAGATTAAGTTATCGACAATTGTAACATAATGCCTGTCATGTTTAGAAGTATTTCTATACGAAATATTTTTCAAACTTATCAGTTGTCACCTGTCACTGGCATATTTAAGCCGACATATATCACTGACAATTGTCATGTTGGTGAAATAGGTAGGGGCCTGGTGTTCAGGGACAACATTTTGCTTGGTCAGTGTACAAACTTAATAGAAGGCAGTGTAGCCGCTTTTTACGATTATAATGATAGAAAACCAAGAATTCATGCATGTGGGTTTATCTCGCGGCGTTTTTCTTCATTTTTTGTATCGTTAGAAAATAAAGCATCTGAGATGATGATGATGAAGATTTAAAAAAAGTTACCTGAATCTTTCTTCTAAAATATTTTTAATAACATATTTTCGCCGTGTAGTGTCGGCTTAGAATAGCCTACTACCCCTATTGGGGCTTTTAAGGGATTTTTGGGCGAAGCGGTTGGAGACCCATCACCAACAACCTTTATTTTACCATCTTTTCCCCACTCAATTTTCCAAAGGTAGCTGAGGAATTTCTAATTCCTTAGCTCTGGCTACCCCTTCTAGGGATTTATAGCCGTGAGTATATGTTATGTTTATATTTTTGGCCTTTGTAAGTGTTTTAATTAAGGATGCTCAGTGTCCACGGAGCTTATTTTAATCAAATAAATATTGACGGACATGTTACACAGATGTTCATGATTACACAAAAATGTTCAATCAATTCAGTGTTTTCGCAAAAAACAGTGTAACGAATTCGCTGTACAGTATGGCTGTGCTTCAGCTACTATGAAATTCGAATGAGGGCTTACTCTGTTTAGCGCTATACACTTATCTATGTATTATATTTTTATATTTGTCTTCTGTATTTAATTTAAAAAATATTTTTATTTTATGTTTTTTTATCAATAAATTTTTAGTTATCTATCCATAACATGTATATCTATCTATTTATTGATTTATTATTTATAATTATGATATACTACTAATTCATTTAAATATTTGATCTTTATTTAAAATTAAATGCTTATGTGATTGTGTGTGTGTGTGTGTGTGTATGTAGAATGCTTGCATGAATGCATGTGTGTGTAAGGATTGATGTATCTGTGTATGTGTGTGCATCTGTGTTCGAGCACTTAGCCTTAAGTTAGTTTTAAGTTAGCTTTAAGTCATGGTCAGAGCTGAAAATCGGCGCTATCCGCTTACAGTGAATAGACCGAGCTCTAAACCTTTTTGTCTTTTTGTGTTTTTCTCATGTTGTGTAGTTCTGTATTTAAAAGAGGCAAATAAAATCTTATTATTTCCTATTATTTATCAAGTTAGCCCCAAAATAAGTACAACTTTATTGATTATTGTTTGGGATGCTTACTCAATGATATATTTAATAGTATATGAGACGAATACGAAAATCGAAAATCATTATTCTTGAAAGATGGCGTAGTATGCAAGATAGAAAAAGATTTTTTAAAGTTGTTTGGGCACATAGAGTGGATGGATGAAAATAAAGTAGCGAATGAGATAAACAGAGCCAATGCGGATGGTATTGTTAGTACGGACGCCACGTTAAACCACGAACACCGCTTGGTGTTCTATCTACCCACTAAGGTCTCACGGATGCACGATGAGCTGATTACGATTTAAGAATAAATAACAATACCCATGCGACGGTAGGTCGGTGCACTTGTTAATAACATACTATAAAATTCATATACTCAATGTTGTAGGTCTCAAAACAGGTAATCATACATTTCTCATCCACTTCTGGAAGTTGCGCCCCACACTCACTGGAAAAATCCCAAACCCTAAGTCGCCTACGCCTGTGGGAAGAAATGGGTTAGTGCTATTCCAAGCCGATACAACAAAACCTTGATAAATTTTAGACAGACATAACAGTTAACATAGACAGTTACTTAACTATCTATGTTTGCCTATTGAAAGAAAGAAAGAAAAAAAAAAGAAAGATAGTATTTATTCATTGCCTTAGGGCACAACTGTGACAAAATACAAATAATTCACAAATTATTATCGCCATATTAAAAGTACGTGGTAAAATAATCGTAAAAAAAATAACAACAATAAAAAAAAAACAAAATTAAAAATACTAAAAAGGAATAAAAGCACACAAAGGCAAAGAATTGGAAATAAATGCTTTATTTATCTATCTACTATTGGAAGTTGATTGGGGAAAAGATGGTAATAATAAGTAAATGTTTTTGGTGACGGGTCTCCAGCCACATCGCCCAAAAATCACTTAAGAATCCCCTATACCCTTAGTCGCCTCTCTTACGATCACCCGCGGGTAGAAACGGGGTAGTGTTATTCTAAGCCGACACTACACGGCAAATCAACTTCCAATAGTGGCTGAGGAATTTCTCATTCCAAAGCTCTGACTACCCCGTTAAGGGATTTATAGCCGTGAGTATATGTATGTATGTATGTTATCTATCTACCTCAACTACCCCTTCAGAAATTGATGGCACGAACGTTGTGTTTGAGTATAACAACTTGAAATTTGCATCATAATTTCTGCTCAAAAATATTAGTTGCTAATCCTTGTGTATCTTCCTTTACTTGTGCTTGCTTCAAACTCGTTTACGGTCGATCCGACTCATACTTGGCCTTATTTTGTATCTTACCTTGAAAACGTTTTCAAGGCTGACTTCTTGCCTTATTACCCTGCGATATTTTGCTCTATATATTATGAGAATGCTTCACCTTTATGCACTCGGTGCATACTAAGCAGTTAAACGTACATTCATATACTCACAGCTATAAATCTCTAAAAGGGGTAGTCAAAGCCTCAGAATCAGAAAACTCTTCAGCCACCTTTGGAAGTTAAGTCTTGAAAAGATTGAAATATAAATGTTTTTGGTGATCCACATCGCCCAAAGTCGCCTGTTACGATTACCCATGGAAAGAAATGCGGTAGTGCTTTTCTAAGCCGACACTTCATAGCAAGCAGTTTAACTAGTTTTGAAGTGAAAGACTCATCTCGCAATCATAGTTTCTGACAAACAGCCATCTTTGGGGATGGGTCTCCAACCGCATCGCCCAAAAACCACTTTAAAAAGCTTCTTACTTAGTGTGGTCTACGACACCCGTGGGGTAGAAAGGGGTAGTGACATTCTAAGCCAGCACTACACGGCGCTTGTACTCACCCTAATAATCGCTATTGGGTTAGGTCAGGCAGAGACTATTGATCGCCACGATTCTGGCAGATCTACCGCGTTTTATTCACATTAATTAATCTCTTCTTACTTCCCTGTTAATTCTTCACATTGTGGATTGTATATTTGATCTTAATACGTCTTCCGTGCTTTTCACGAATTATAAATATCGCACTTCATGATTTTTTAATTTAATACTTCCGGTATTTCGCATTGCATCAAAACAATTTTTTATTAAAATAATTGGTAATTTTATTATTAGTCCTAATATTTGTGTGGATTTACTGTGATTTCGTTAACGTTTTGAACTATAATTTTGGATAAATGTTTGCAAATAATGAGACTTATATTGTAAGAAAGTAACTGTTCAGTTAAAAGACTCGTTATATACGACCTTCAAAATATTACGGATATATGAATCAACCGCGTACATTTCATTACGTAAAAACAAGTTTTTTTACATACATACATACATATATACTCACGGCTATAAATCCCTTAACGGGGTAACCAGGGCTTTGGAATGAAAAATTCCTCAGCCACTTTTGGAAGTTGATTGGGGAAAAGATGGTAATAATAAATGTTTTTGGTGACGGGTCTCCAACCACATCGCCCAAAAATCACTTAATAAGCCCCTATACCCTTAGTCGCCTCTTACGATCACCCACGGGTAGAAATGAGGTAGTGTTATTCTAAGCCGACACTACACGGCAAAAGTTTTTTTACAGATAAAATAAATGTATAAAACAACATACATACATAAATACGTACATATACTCACGGCTATAACTATCTAAAAAGCAAAGCCAGAGCTTCAGAATCAGAAAATTCTTTTTCAGTCACCCACCTCACCCATACTGCATCGTCGACTATGTGGCTGCCACTACAGAACCTTCGAGACCCAACCACCTTTGGTTTTGCGTACAATGTGTTGCCACCAAAATTTTGTAACTCAGGCTATATCAATGACCCCGGTTCTCCTACGGATCTCCTCGTTGCGTATTCGATCGCGTATGGCATCTCTTGACATACACCTTTCCATTGCCATTTGGGTGGCCCTGATAAGGCCCATTGTTAGAGGCAACGTGTCGTGTCTGTGCTGTAATACATGACTCATACGTCAAAGAACTCTATCTTAAGACTCTATGGAATATTGGACGAGAAGATATTTCGCTGCTTTCCGAATGCTGCATGGATTTTAAGCAATGCAACGTCCCAAGGAACCACACATATGACTGCAGAAAATAAACTAAGTGTAGGCCTGACTCAGGATAAGAACATCACAATCACTTAAAGGCCTCAATGCCCTAAGTCGACTTTAAGGAAACCCGCGGGAATAAATGAGTTGGTGCCATAGATGTATGGTAGGTGCAAATAACTATGCCGAGACTCCACAGCCATATTCGGTGCAAATATGGAACAAATAATATACATTACAAACCGACTAAAAAAAAACTATTATTTTAAAACAAAAGTACAATTATCGTCCGTAGTTTCACAGACTACCAATTTCATCATTTCTTTTATTGCTTTCTTAATAAGCCGGATGCAATATAAATATAACTTACATTTCTGACTCACTGATTTGAAATGAAAGAATAAGAGCAAACGCAAACGAAAAGGGCACGAACTTAATTGTATTGCAAAGGTTATACTAATAATCATACAAATTAAAATTGTAGCACATTTTTAGTCCGGAAAATAAATTCAACCGTACTACAACTGTGGAAAAACACCAGAATGTTTCTTTTTATCGACATGATAGTCCAGTGGGTAGAACACCCGCCCGAAAACAGAAGGGCGTGAGTTCCAATCCTGGGTCGGGCCTACACCAATTTGTCTTTTCTAAAGTCATATGTGTGGTTAATTTATCATGGTTGTTAACGGTGAGGGAAAACATCGTGAGGAAACCCACATGGCTGAGTTGTACTTAGTCATGTGACAGTGTATTCGTACAAAACGGCGATAGGCCTGCCCCCTATCACGTGAGTACACTGTCTAAGCAAAGCGTGGGTACCTTCTCTGGACACTAGATGGCGCTGCCATGTGAGTTCAGAAGTATTGGTACCTCTGCCAACCCCTTCGGGGATAAACGGCGTGAACGTTTATGTTATGTTATGTTTCTTTTTAAGCCGACTCGGACAGTATTAAACAACCTATATTTACCTTCAGCTATAAATCCCAAATAGAGGTAGCCAGAGCCTAGAAAATTACAGCTGACGAGATGATAGTGAAAATTAAGTACCGTTGGTGATAGGTCTCCAGCCAGTACACAGACAAATATATATGGATTCAACTCAAACCACCTGCTCAAGCCGTACATTCCCGACGGGCTGGCAGAGGTACTACCTCTGAACATCACGTGATATTTTGTTCAGAGTACAAACGTTGTGCTTAGACAGTAAAATCAGGTTATAGCCGACAGGACTATCTCCATTTTGCAAGTATGGACTGTCACATGTCTACGTGCAGCTTAGCCGTGAGGGTTGCTTTTCCTCACGATATTTTTTATCCCCGTGGATAAATTCACCACAAATATGACTCAGGAAAAGACACATTGGTTTTGGCCCGACTTAGGATTTGTCATCAATCGTCTGCTGCATGGAAGTGGTAGATTTTCCAATAAGTTTTCCCAAAAACAAAAATTATTATGTACTACATAAATGATACTTAACTATGTAAAAAATACTTTCGAAATCGCTGCTGCCTGGTGGCAGGGTTCCGAAAATGCTGGCTGCATTACCCCTTTGAATTGCTAAGCTGATTCTTTGGGCGAAGTATGCACCAGCCCTTGGATCCTCGCATTTCTCAACCAGAAGGGCAAGCACGAGCGCTATTTTATCGACACTATAACGGTTAGAACGAGATGGCAGTATACGATACTAAGTAAGTGCCTAAGAGATGGCTGCTTTATCCCACGCGATAACTAGTTTAAACACCGCTCGTACTAGCCGGGCAGGAGGCCTAGCACGAGCGCAATTTTATTCTCACGATAACGATTAGAATGTAATGACAGTATACGATATTAAGTAAGTGCGAAAGAGATGGCTGTTTTATACTAAGCGATATATAGTCAAAAGTCGACTGTGCTAGCTATTTAGGCGTGTCGAAATTTATGTGAAAAAACGACGCGTGTCTGGGCTTTAAGGATGTCAACTGCTAATATCGTAAAAAGATGTATCCAGAATTTCAGAGCTTTAGTACTAATGATTCCTCAGCCAATATCGGTAGAAAAAGGTAAAATAGCGCATTTTTGATAACAGGTTTCCAACTACATGAACAAACGTAAAAGTGCTAACAGACGATCGAACGTGTACGGCGCGCACCATCGCACTGTGCGGTGCGCTCTAGCCTACAGACGATCGAACATGTACGGCGCGCACCATCGCACCGTGCACCGCAAGCACTTCGAACCAGCCCGCACCAATATTATATTAATAAGCGGCGAACCACGCTACACACGTTCGTTTTTGGTACGGCCCGTACCACGAACACTGGTGCGCGCCGTACATGTTCGATCGTCTGTTAGCACTTTTACTCACTCCCTTTATTCCCGTTGAGGTAGGAACACACTATGTATCAACTTTTTGTATGATCGTCTACAAAATTTGTTGTATTTAAAAAAATAAACAATAACCGCAACCGTGATAGCTCAGTGGGTAGAACACTGCCTATCGTGCAGACGATTAGGGTTTAAGTTTCGGGTAGAGCCTACATCAATTTGTCTTTTCTAAAAGACATATGAGTGGTTAATTCATCATGGTTTTTAACAGTGAGTAAAAACATCGTGAGGGAACTCACATGCCTAAGTTGTACTTAGTTATGTGAGAGTGTATTCGTACAAATCGTACATGTCCCCGAACACGTGGGTACACTGTCCATGCAAAACGTGGATACTAGTAGGTGACAATGTCACGGATTTTCAGAAGTATAAGCATCTCTGCCCACTCCTTCGGGGAGACACAGCGTGGACGTTTGAGTTAAGTTGAGAATTTGCCATTGCTCTTATAACCTTTCCAAATAATTACTATCTACCCTTTACGTGCGCGTGTATATTTATAAGTAAGAAAGATCCGCCTTACAAAATGTAATGTAATTTTGCACGTATGTAAATTATCTCCATTTGCCCTTTGAAGGAATGTTGAGGTGGTTTGGGCACATAGAGGGGATGGATGAAAATAAAGTAGCGAAAGAGATATATAGAGCCAATGTGGATGGGATTGTTAGAAGAGGACGGCCTCGTAAAACGTTTCAAGACCAGATAGAAAACGTTCTTATAAAGGCGGGGGACCGAAGTGAGAAGAATAAAAAAGCATGTATGAGAAAAATAATGAATGTAAGGGAAGCAAGAGAGGTTTGTAAAGATCGTACTAAGTGGCGATCGATAGTCTCTGCTTACCTCAATGGGAATAATGGGCTTGAGTATAAGTAAGTAAGCCCTTTGAATGACTCTGAGCCTTGAGCCTTGTTATGACACCCTTTACGCGGCCAAATCGATACTCAATGCCGTAAATCTAAAATATATATCAAATGGAATATTAAATGATCATTTCTCACATCCAAATTGTAAGGATTTTCACCACGTGATTAAAACAATAAATAAAATAAAATACTCAAGGCTCCATATACATATAAAAATTAGGTATATTTTCTTTCATAATTTAATCCACAAGAAGTCAAATTCGAGACATGAGCGTTTGAAGTTTGTATTTTAGTGCATTTTTCAAACTGTGAGTTAGGTTTAGTGCATAAAATAAACTGTTTGAGTGCACTTTTTATGAGTAAAGTTTTCACTACTTCATAGATTCAACCTTTAGCAGTACACAAACATACTAAACTCAATTTCGGCGAAAGTGTGGGTTGAGTCCTTTCCATTTTCTTTGAAACTAAAACTTCTTAGGTTTTCCCAGGTCTACCAGATCAGTAATGGCTCTTTCATCCGACTGCGCAAAGCTACAAAGCAGGCAATCATTTTTGGCAGTCTATGTTTGCATATAAGTATATTCAAAAGTAGCACCCTAACTTGGGAACTGATATTACTAAACGAATTGTTAGTAGCAGAGATGGAGGCATAAATCTCGAAATTATAAAAAAAAGAAATTCAATGTAAAGGGAAACCCAATTCAACTGACCTTTTTAGCTGGTTTTCCCATTTATCAGGAAAACCCTACCAAATGGGCAAGTTTATTAAAATGAGAGTCTATTAAAGCGCTTCCTATTAAAGAAGAGCGTTTCATTTTTAAAACTCTTTCTAAAATTCCTCTATTTAAAATATTTATAATGTAAAAACTTAATTGTGATTTAATTGTGTCAAAATAATTTGCATACCTACAAAGGTTAGACATGTGAAACTAAATTATTAAGCTGTATCATCAAATGTACCATGTTCTTTATAGCAAATAAATGAAATTTGAATTTGAATTTAAATACCGAAGAGAGTAGACGTGAGGACCAGTAGCGGTCGCCATTTTGTCTGAGACGGGCGGCGCGCGACGTAAAAATTTGCCAATGGTGGGGCGGCGCGGAAAATGCACTTAAACTTGGATTACATTATTGCATTGATTATTTATTACCTTTATTTTTATATATGCGACATGATAGTCCAGTGGGTAGAACACCCGCCCGAAAAACAGAAGGGCGTGAGTTCCAATCCTGGGACGGGCCTACACCAATTTGTCTTTTCTAAAGTCATATGTGTGGTTAATTTATCATGGTTGTTAACGGTGAGGGAAAACATCGTGAGGAAACCCACATGGCTGAGTTGTACTTAGTCATGTGACAGTGTATTCGTACAAAACGGCGATAGGCCTGCCCCCTATCACGTGAGTACACTGTCTAAGCAAAACGTGGGTACCTTCTCTGGAAACTAGATGGCGCTTGCCATGTGAGTTTAGGAGTATTGGTACCTCTGCCAACCCCTTCGGGAATAAAAAAACGGCGTGAACGTTTATGTTATGTTTATTTTTACCTTCAGAAAAATAACATTAGCTCATTCAACAAATCTCTACATCAAATAAATTTTCAGCTTCACAGTTCGAGTCAAATACTCGTGCTACGTTTATGCTCATTGCACAAATGTTGCTCTCAGGGGGGATCGAACCCACAACCTCCGGTCCAAGAAGCCAGTTACCTATCGACTCGGACCACGGACGTCGTCATTGTACTTAATATAAGATTGTAACTAGCACCGCACTAACTTATATAAAAATTGCGAATCGGTCCTATTTTAAACACTGTTTATTTAACTGCTTCTATTTGCCGGCACCATCTTACACTCTAGTATTTTTAATTTTCTCTAAAACCTCGAGAGATATCTTTGGTTTTATTTACACTTCAAGTCTTAAGAACCTAGAAGTCCATTATCTAGACTATATCCACAAATTTACCACTATAATTCTTATCTTATCCCAACTCAGCTTCCAAAAGTCGCTGAAGAACTTTTAACTCTAAAACTCTGACAACCCTTGTCGGGGTTTCTGGCCGTGAGTATGAAGAATACATATGAAGGAAACTGTCTCTTCCATCGAAATCACTAACTTTGCCATAAAAAGTAACAAAAGAAGATTGAGAAAATTGTTTACATATATTCATACACAATTACATACATACATATATACATTACATACATACTCACGGCCTAAAATCCCAAAAAGTGGTAGTCAGAGCTTCAGAGCTAGAAAGTCCTCAGCCACGTTGGGATAGACAAGTTGATAGGGGACAAATGGTAGGAAGAAATGACATAAAACATAACATAAACGTTCACGCTGAATATCCCCGAAGGGGTTGGCAGAGGTACTAATACTTCTGAACATCACGTGAATTTGTCACCTGGTGTTCAGAGTACCCACGTTTTTCATGGACAGTGTACTCACGTGATAGGGGCCAGGCCTATCGCCGTTTTGTACGAATACACTGTCACATGACTAAGTACAACTCAGCCATGTGGGTTTCCTCACGATGTTTTCCCTCACCGTTAACAACCATGATAAATTAACCACACATATGTCTTTAGAAAAGACAAATTGGTGTAGGCCCGACCCAGGATTTGAACACTAGTCGTTTGCACGATAACCGAGTGTTGTACCCACTGGGTTATCACGGTTGGCACGGTTGTTAGGAAGAAATTATCATTGGTGATGGGTTTCTAATCGCATCGCCCAAATGCCCCATATCCATAGTCGCCTTTTACGTCACCCGTGGGTAGATAGGGGTAGTGATGTTCTAAGCCGGCACTACACGGCACAAATTTATAAATATCTTATCTTCTATCCATATGCCGTGTAGTGTCGGCTTAGAATAACACTACCCCAATTCTAGTAGTGGGTGACCGTATGAGGCGACTAATGGTATTGGGGCTTTAAAGGGATTTTTGGGCGATGTGGTTGGAGACCCGTCACCAACAACCTTCATCTTACCATCTTTTCTCCGCTTAACTTTCCAAAAGTGGCTGAGGAATTTTCTGATTCCTTAGCTCTGGCTACCCCTTCTAGGGATTTATAGCCGTGAGAATATGTATGTGTATGTAATAAAAGTGTGTATATATTTAATTAACTATACACAATTATTAGAAAATTTAAAATGAATGTTCTATATATTTCACATATTATATGTAACAGTATTCCATCCAAAGGCTGCAAAATTTTATCTATACCGTGTTAAAGAAAACGTTTTATTCTATCTAACAACACATAAATATCCACAAATGATTATTTTAATTTTAATTTTTATTGTTTGTGTTACAGCAGGAACAGAAATATATCATCTGTATATTTATTACATACATAAACTCACGGCCATAAATCCCTAAAAGGGGTAGCCAGAGCTTCGGAATTAGAAAAATCTTCAACCACTTTTGGAAGCCTTCTAGGGATTTATAGCCGTGAGTAAATGTATCTATTTCTTACATTAAACCTAAAAAAACTGTCATTAATCAAAAAACCAAAAAATCAGAACTACAACAGTAAACTGTGACGTCACAGCCGTAACGGATAAAAGCGCATGCGCACGCGATACCCGCTTAGTGTTTTTATGTTAGTGGTGCGATCATAGTGGTGGTGATGGTGCTCTTAGTGGTGTGCATGTGGGCATTGGCAGCGCATGCGCAGTCCGCCGGTACGTACCCAGTAATATACATGGTTTTTTTCAGTTTAAATGGAAGGGGTAGTTAGGGGATGATACGTGCTATTTCGTGATTTTAAGCTGTGATTTTATTTTAAAAGAATTGGAGTACGAGTATTTTTCTTGGAATTGTGTGGAAGAAAGCAGCTTTGTTAAAAAATTACTAATTAAAAAACATTTGTAGAAGATATTTCAAAAAAATAATTTATGTGGAAGCATTTGCTGTGTAGTGTCGGCTTAGAATAGCACTACCCCATTTCTTCCCGTGGGTGTACGTAAGAGGCGACTAAGGATATTGGGGCTTTTTAAGGGATTTTTGGGCGATGCGGTTGCATCACCGACAACCTTTATTTTGCCATCTTTTCCCCTCTCAACTTCCAAAAGTGGCTGAGGCATTTTCAATTCTTCAGCTCTGGCTACCCCTTTTAGGGATTTATAGCCGTGAGTATATGTATGTATGTATGTATTTTTCTTGAAATTGTGTGGAGAAGAAGCTTTCTGGCAAAATAACTAATTTAAAAATATTTGTATAAGATGTTTGAAATTGAATGAATTTCACCAAGAATTGTTTATTAACTCAGGGCCATGCACAGATACACAATCGATGTATTAACACATTAACATACTATTATTCAAGTAACTGATTAAAACTACAATTTTGACGGGCTAAGATATTTGTGAATGCAATATGTATTAATAAACTAGCTGACCCCACAGACTTCGTACTGTCAAAAGTTTAGACTTTCACGTCGTCAAACTGAAATATTTAAAACTGACCTGTTGAGGGTCTCTGTCATGCGATGAGAAAAAAGGTGTTTTTCATAGCGTCCTCACAATTTTTTCACTTCATAAGTTTTAAGTTTATAAGTATAGTAGTTTCGGCTGAGCATTGATTCTTAGACAGTTAGTCTATTTAACTGGGTCTCCAACCACATCGCCCAAAAATCACTTTAAAAGCTCCAAAACCCTTAGTCGCCTTTTACGATCACCCACGGGTAGAAAAGGGGTAGTGTTATTCTAAGCCGACACTACACGGCAAACGAATGTGGATGATATTCTCATTAAAGGACGACTGCATAGGATAAATAGAGAATTCACTTAAATGTGAAATTATTGATTAATGAAAGCGAAAATCGAGAGGTTTGCCAGGATCGTACAAAGTGACCATCTATATTCTTTTCCTTCTCCAATGGGTGCTATACGTATGTATGTTATTAATTAAATCAGCTAGGAAAATAAGCTATAAAAGACATTTATTACCTCTTTCTCAGCGAAAAGGTTCGAATAAAATACTGACCTCCATTTATATACATACATACATATACTCACGGCTATAAATCCCAAGAATGGGTAGCTACGCTCTAGGTAGGTAGGCTACCCCCAGAGCTAAGAAACTAGAAGTTCCTCAGCCACTTTTGGAAAGTTGAATGGGGAAAAGATGGCAAAATAAAGGTTGTTGGTGATGGGTCTCCAACCGCATCGCCCAAAAATCCCTTAAAA
Source organism: Bedellia somnulentella (assembly GCA_963576735.1). Lineage (NCBI taxonomy): Eukaryota > Metazoa > Arthropoda > Insecta > Lepidoptera > Bedelliidae > Bedellia > Bedellia somnulentella. The sequence continues at coordinate 12,661,875 of OY755190.1, forward strand.
GCCCCAACACCGTTAGTCGCCTCTTACGTACACCCACCGGCAGAAATGGGGTAGTGCTATTCTAAGCCGACACTACACCGCAAACCTCCATTTAGTTAGTAAATTTACATAAATACACTTTGTTTCTATTTCAATAAAGGCAGCGCTGAATAAAACAGTGCTAATGAATCAAACTCAAATGTTCTCGCCGTATATCTCCCAAGGGGTTGGCAGAGGTACTAATAATTCAGAACATCACGTGACATTGTCTCCTGTTGTTCAGAGTACCCACGTTTTGCTTGGACATTGTACTCGTTTGGTAGGGGGCAGGCCTATTGCCGTTTTGTACGAATACACTGGTATATGACAAAGTACAACTTAGCTATGTGGGTTTCCTCACGATGTTTTCCTTCACCTTGAACAGAGATTACTAATGACTTGCATCGAATAGATTAAAACTTAGAATCCTAAGCGTCATATAAATATACAGGATGTCCCAAGAAATAGTGTCAAGCAGAAGTCTAAGGACAGAATACCCCAAGGGGTACCCGAATTACCCCTATGTATGTTCTCATATCTCGAAAACTAAACTTCTAAATCATATCTCGAAAACTACAAAAAGTCGCAGAACATACATGTGGGTAATTCGGGTACCCCTAGGGGTATTCTGTCCTTGGACTTCCGCTTGACACTATTTCTCGGGACACCCTGTATATTATGGGACACGCGAAAAGCTTCGAAACCTTTTTTACTAAGGAATATAAAATTTTGTTCACTTATAGTTTTTATTAAATATGAATAGAAAAATCACTTTATTATTATTTATTAATTGAATTGAATAGTAAAACACTTTATTGCCCATCACAGCATGATGCATTATGGATTAATGTAAAAATACAAATTACAAAATACAACTTAAAGCTTTGGTTTTAGACAAACTATGAATGGTAAAGTTAATGAAATTATGGTCATGTCATACATCTCGAAAAACTTTATAACTATTAAATAAGTGATGTAAATGGATTCAATTATTCAATCAATCTTAACTTTATTGAAGGGTTAATATACGCAAATAATTTATTTTGCACTTAATATCTAATTTATATTTTTTATAGCTGTGTAGTGTCGGCTTAGAATAGCACTACCCCATTTCTTCCGGTGGGTGTACGTAAGAGGCGACTAACGGACTTCGGGCTTTTTAAGGGATTTTTGGGCGATGCGGTTGGAGTCCCATCAACAACAACCTTTATTCTACCATCTTTTCCCCACACAACTTCCAAAAGAGGCTGAGGAATTTCTAATTCCTTAGCTCTGGCTACCCCTTCTCGGGATTTATAGCCGTGAGTATATGTATGCGTGTATGTATCTAATTTATAAAATTCACGTGTCACATTGTTAGTCATTAAATCCTCCGAAACGGCTTTAATAAATAAAATTTTGCATACACATTCGGTAGGTCTGAGAATATATTTATACCTATTTTTATACTACTAAGGGCCAGTTTTTTGATCCGTGGTTAACTCAACAATTTGTTAAATATCGTAACTATTAGTTAAATGTCAGCAAAATACATTTTTTGACCCGTGGTTAGAGTAACTAATGGTCAAATATCGAACCATTAGTTAAAATAGTTAACTACTCAAGATTGGAGGGTTAAACAAGATGGCCGCTGGTTATTTGTATTGTAGCGACGCGCTGTCAGTACACAATGACGCGCACTACATAGAAACGCTGACAGTGCAAGAAGAATCACATTCCACAGCAACACGAAACAAAGTAATATACGTCACACGCGTCATCAAGACTCGCCATACAAATCGTACATCGCGCAATCGAAGTTTCTAAAACATTTACTATATATACAAGTTCCAACTTAATACAGTTGGACCGCGGTCCCCAGGCATACCACCGCCTGGCGGAAGATCTTCCCTTTTCCTCCACATTGGTGACCACCGACTACAGAACACGATGGCGTCCTTCTAAGCACAAGGAGTCATTTGGATTGGCCAGACAAGTACGAGCAGCAAAAAGGATATCAAAGGACAGCAGACAAAAAAGCGCTTCGAATCCACGGCTCAAGAGACACGACTCACAGCACGGCAGCAATGGGACACGCAACGGGGCACCCACACCGTGGCTGTTGGAGTCAGCATTGAGGTTCCGGCACACATGGCCGTCGAGCATACACACACTGGCACGGAGATATGGAGTCAAAATTTCCTGTTGGAGGGGGAGTAATGTAGCGACGCGCTGTCAGTACACAATGACGCGCACTACATAGAAACGCTGACAGTGCAAGAAGAATCACATTCCACAGCAACACGAAACAAAGTAATATACGTCACACGCGTCATCAAGACTCGCCATACAAATCGTACATCGCGCAATCGAAGTTTCTAAAACATTTACTATATATACAAGTTCCAACTTAATACAGTTGGACCGCGGTCCCCAGGCATACCACCGCCTGGCGGAAGATCTTCCCTTTTCCTCCACAGTATAATAGCAGCTGTTTGTCAGACATTTGAGATGAATTTGAACATAGTTACAGATCCACAAACTTTTCTTGGCCGGTAAAGGCGTCGCTGTCATCGATATTAGTATTGCCAGTAAATAAAGTAACCATTATAAGAGGAATAATTTTAAATCATACAGACTAATTTTATATACGTAGGTCACCCTATAAGTTTTATTTAGTTGAGAGTTAACAGACAATGACAGGCTGAAATTTCTAAATGGCGACAGTAGTACCAGTAGTGGCCGTCGGCCAAGAATAGTTTGTGGATCTGTAGATACTTTGATGTCGAAAGTTCGTCAGAAGAAGAAGACAATGATATTATATTACAATGTGTGTTGATGAGAAGGTTAAAAATATTTACGCCACGCCATCCGCCGTTAGAAACCTGGGATGATGTAGATTTTTGTCATCGTTACCGCCTATCGAAGGAAGCAGTACTCTGCATTGTTACTGAAATTGGGAATGATCCTAAAACGCACACTCTTAGTTACATACATACATACATATACTCACGGCTATAAATCCCTTGATTTATCATCTTGCATTTCAGATACTTTGTATAGGCTATCTTATACATCACTGGTCATTGTTCATTGCACTGTCAACAAATTGACCAATTGTTAAGTTTGACTATAGTTAAAAAAGACATGAAAAATGGATTTACGATTTAACTACTGGTTAGTCATTTAACTATAGTCAATGTAACAAATGGTTATATTTTTAACTCCGGATCAAAAAACTGGCCCTAAGTGATAAGGGTTAGCCACCCCTAACATTTTATTTTTTATCGATTAGAAATTCTATAAAAAGAATGTATATGGCAACACAGCGTTTGCCGGACCAGCTGGTTGTTACTGTAACGGTGAGGGTAAAACCACGGGGAAACCTAAGGCGAACGAGTTTTATCGTTGTTTACGTGATAGTGGCTAGTATATACCTAGACGGAACTAGTTAGTGGTATTAGTGCCTTTGTTATCCCTTCGGCGATATATGTCATTTGTTTTTTAATAGCCAATATCTAGATCAAATAAATTTGGATAATATTTATTTTAAGAATTACATACATATATACATATTTTGTTATGGTTTTTTCACAAGCACACATTATTTCCTAACACTTTAAAAGATAAATCAAATCAAACTTTATTTGCGAATATAGTTATTTGGCATATTAGATGTTACAATATTTATTTTAGACCATGCTATATTCCACCATCTGTGGCATGCAAATTTCTTAAAAAATAATAAAATATTTATTATTATTTATACAGATACTTTAATTAATCATTTTTAATATTTGTAGAAAATAAATTAACCATTAACTTTAACTAAATCAAAAATTATAAAAAAAATAAAAGTAACACAGCAAAATTAGACAAACAAACCGCCCCAAGTCATACCCGGCCCAAAGGTTCCCATCACACTGGGAGCATTTCCACGCTGCACAGCGAGCGAAATCCTCTGAACCAGAAATGAAAAAAAAAACAAACCAAAGAAATCAAAAAAACCAAAAATATTAACCAAATCAGAATTTAAAATTATTATGTAACACAGCGACACTTTTTGTAAAAAACAAATAATATAATCTTTGAAAAAATAGATCGATATATTTCAAGATAGAGCAAGAGATCCAGATCCAGAAGATCGCTGGTTTTAGCTATCGATAGTCTCTGCTAACCCCAATCGACGCAAATGGCGTGATAATATATATGCAATTAAATCTGCTCGGGTTATTGAACCCTGCGCTTCCGGTCAGGACTTGTTACACATTCTCGTAATCCTTTTCGACTTCCTCAATTCATCAGACCTTGGTATTCTCTCCTTCCTCCAACAAAAGCCTTGGCTATGGCTTTTGAAGGCTGTATTACGTGAAAGTAAATTTACTGATTTATTTATTTATTTATTATGGATTGCCAACAGTGAAAATAGTACACAATCTTAGAAAATACTTAAATTTAAAGGAAATAAATACACCAATTATAGGCTAATCACATCATTCATTTTGGAAATCAAAATAATTCAAAACATTGCTAACATTATTATAAAATTAAATTAACTGATTAATTTAAAATCTTAAAACTAACTTAAATTAATAATTAAATCAATAAATACACCTATATAAATATTTGACTAATTCTCTAGTAAGAATAATTCAATAAAGTTGATTTGAGGAAGAATTTACTGTGTTCCACCTTTGTAGGGTTTTACGTAATCAAAACTGCAGGTCATACAAACTCCCATCCCATTGAGGAGTTAGGGGATAAAAGTTACAAAATTTTATTTTTTTTTGGTTTCATTCGGAAATACACTAAGAATGTTTATGATCATCTGAGGGACAGTAACGAATCAGGTTTTCTTAGATACTGCTCAGCCACATTTGAAAGTCGATAGGAAACAAAATGGTACAAATAAAGTGTCTTTCGTATTTATATTGAGGTGGTTTGGGCACATCGAGAAGATGGATGATAGGAAATTGGTAAAAGGTATCTATAGAGCTAATATGGAAGGTAATGTTAGTAGAGGACGGCCTCGAAAGACACACTTGGACCAAATTGAAAGTGTGCTCAAAAAGGCAGGCGTCCGAAGTATGAAGAATAAAAGAGCATGTATGAAAAGATTGATGGATGTAGACGAAGCAAGAGAGGTTTGCCAGGATCGTACGAAGTGGCGATCGATAGTCTCTGCCTACCCCAATGGGAATTAACGGCGTGAGTATATGTATGTATGTATGTCGTATTTCAAATAAAGAACATAACCAAAAAAGTAATCCCATTTACAATCAGCGCTTTTCAGCCATAGTAAGTATTGGTTTTGATGATGAGCATTTAGTGAAGAACATTGTACTGTTATTTTACTAAACAATCATAGAAATTAAAATTTTGATATCAGGCAGGACTTGAACTCGCGACATCCCGGTGTACGCCCCGGTCGCTCTGCCAACTGAGCCAAGTAACCACTGTAAAATAATCCTTACATGAGGTTTCATGCACAACAAAGTCTAACTATTATCCTGTTACTACTAAATAAAGAATAAATAAAGGAAAGAAAAATTTCGACACAGGCGGGAATCGAACCCGAATTAGTAAAAATTCGGAGGTAGGAAACGCAAACACTACTTAAACGTGTAAAAGAAATAAAGGATAGAATAATTTCGCGCTGGCAGCCATTGACACGGTGGCTCAATTGGCAGAGCGTCGGGGCGTATACCCGAGGTCGCGGGTTCGATTCCCGCCTGTGTCGAAATTTTTCTTTCCTTTATTTATTCTTTATTTATTAGTAATAATCCCCACATGAGGTTTTCATGAACAAAAAGATTTAAATTATTATCCTGTTAGTTTCGTACCTTGCAACTTCCGAATACCTCTCGACCAATTCAAAGAACGGGTTAAGTTGTACCCGTGGTCTGCATTCGGTCATTAACCTTTGCAATATAATTTGGAAGATCTCAGCATCTGAGCCATCAATTTGTGGCTTTTTATTTTGATACTTTAGGGTCATGGCCCTTACGAAGACATAAACATTGCTGACGTCAGAAATGGACAGACATACAAACAGTATTATAGCTATAATTCTACAAAGATTTTGACACAAATACATTTGAAATAAGTTTTAAGACTCTTTTGGCAAAGAAATGGTTTAAGTTAAAGATGGTTTTGTGATAAATTGGTCAATCAGTTATTTATTAGTGTTTTTTATGCACGTTATGTATTTCTGTTGATTTTAATTATTTTCACAAATTGTGGTATTTCTTATATGTGTAGTTGATATAGGTCTTATAACAATTAATAACAATACCGCTAAGTGGGGTGTTGCAATAATACTTATGTTAATAAATATACATTAAATAAATTAATGTATATTTTTCTAAATTTTCTTCAATTCTGACAAACCTTTCTCGTTTTCTTTGCATTCACGAATCTTCTCGTGCAGGCTCTTTTATTTATTACCATATCTCCATACATGCATACATATACGCACGCCATTAGCTCTCATAGAGATACGCAGAGACCATCAACCGCCACTTTGTACGATCCTGGCAAATCTCTCTACGTCTACATTCATCAGTCTTTTCATACACGCTCTTATATTCTCCACACTTAGGACGCCTGCCTTCTTAAGTACATTCTCTATTTGATCTAAATGTGTCCTTCATTGTCATCCTTTACTTACATTACCTTCAACACATTGGCTCTATAAATTTCTCTCACCAATAAACAATCAACCCTCTGTATGTGCCTAAACCATCTTGTATTCCTTTTTCTATCTTTTACACAATATATTTTTTTACACCGAACCTTTTGCGAATAACGTTCCGTCGTTCCGAACGAAGCGTTAATCGATAGTAGCATGAATATTTTATAAAATGAATAATACTGTTATCAAAACATCCCATGATTCCCACCAGACTTCAACCTAGTCTGATAAGAGTGTTGGGCTATAATAAACCGAAAGGCTTGTTAAGTGCGGGTTGACAGATTTTAACTGTATACATACACAATTCTTCCATCTTTTGGAGGGCGAGCAATGGTAGCATTTAATTTAACGATGCTTTGGCCCATTTTAATCCAAATTTTTTATCCTTAATTCTTAAGTGCAGATTATATTATAGAAAAACTTACTTACTTACTTATACTCAAGCCCATTATTCCCATTGGGGTAGGCAGAGACTATAGATCGCCACTTTGTACGATCCAGGCAAATCTCTCTTTATCATAAATCATATGTTTAGATGGAGTTCAGCCATTGGATGCTCGTCTCAGGAGTGGAAATGGCAACCGCCGGCGTGCTTTTTACAAGTACGTCGAATCGAAGGTGTATGATGGTGATCTTGGCGGTGCTGTGCGAATTCTTCTCTCAGACTGCTCCGTAGCTGACGATAGTGAGGAGACTTTGGAGTCGTTACGTCGAAAGCACCCGCCGCCCTCGCGTCACCTTATCTTCCCTCCTGAGCCTGACCTCTCAAATGAATCACTGGTGGTTGAATCAGCTGACGTATTGAGAGCAATCTTGTCTTTCAACAGCGGGTCCGCAGCTGGCTTAGATGGGATACGTCCCGATATACTGAAGGAGTTGATCTCGCCAGCGGCTGGGGATAACGGTGCCACTCTCTTACGTTCACTAGTTAATCTAGCGAACTTTATGCTAAAGGGAATGGTGAACAGAGAAGTATGCCCTTTTCTTTATGGTGCATCGCTATGCGCTTTGCGTAAGAGGGACGGGGGGATCCGTCCCATAGCAGTGGGAAGTGTCTTTCGGCGCTTGGTGGCAAAACTTGGTTGCGGCGCTGTCAGGGCAGTTGCATCAAGTGTTCTTCAACCGCAGCAGTTGGGGTTTGGAGTTCCCTTGGGTTGCGAGGCTGCGATTCACGCCACCCGGTCATTTTCTTTTGATCGGGCAAACTCTGACAACATTATTGTAAAGGTTGACCTCCAGAATGCTTTTAATACGGTTGAGCGTGATGTTATTCTGGGTAAGGTACACGAATTGGTTCCGTCCATATATCCGTTTCTCCATCAGTGTTACTCGAGTCCAAGTAACCTGTACTTTGGTGAAAATCTGGTGGAGTCTCGGGTGGGTGCGCAACAGGGTGACCCCCTGGGTCCACTTTTATTCAGCCTGGCCATACACAACGTAGTCAAATCAGTGAGGTCCCCATTGAACGTTTGGTATCTCGATGATGGTACCATAGGCGGACCACTAGAGAAAGTTGTGGATGATCTGAAAACTGTTATTAGTGGGTTAGAAGACTTGGGCCTTCACATGAACTCAGGAAAATGTGAGGTTTTTCCTTGCTCTGGGTATCTGGCACAGAGTTCCAAAGCAGAGTTAGAATTATTGATGCCGGGGGTGAAAGTTTTTGACAAGACAAATTTCATGTTGTTGGGCGCACCCATTTTTCCAGAAGGCGTGCCGGGGGTTCTGCGGAGCAAGTTGAATACCATGGTTGGAGCTGAGCCACATCTTAAGGAGTTATCTGCGCATGTGGCTCTTGCTGTTCTTAGGAACTGCCTTTCCCAGCCAAGGTTGACATATACTTTACGAACTGCCCCAGTATGGTTGTGTCGAGGGGAGGCAGACTCATATGACGAAACTTTAAAGTGTCTATTAGAGACAATTTTAAACGTTCATATGTCTCCCTCACAGTGGTCGCAGGCAGCACTCCCAATACGTTTTGGTGGTCTCGGCGTTCGTCGCCTACAGGACACGGAACTCCCAGCATTCTTGGCCTCTTCGCATGGGGTGCTGAAGCTTGTCACTCGTATTCTAAGTTTTGATGGTGACAGTTTTAGCATCCCATTCGCCGATGAGGCTTTTCAGCTGTGGCAAGCCCGTTGCCCGGCAGGAGATTGTCCAGAGAAGCCCAGCGTACAGCGCTCCTGGGATGAGGAACTGTGCAAGTCCTCCCTCGGTGGGTTGTTAGCGCAGAGCTCGGGAGCGGAGCTTGCTCGTCTGAGAGCAGTCTCTCAGCCGGAGTCGGGTGCTTGGTTGCATGCGTTGCCATCTCCGCATTTAGGTACATATCTGGACAACAACTCCCTGCGTGTAGCCGTGGCGCTTCGTCTTGGATGCAACATATGTGAGCCACACCGCTGTATTTGTGGTTCATCGGTCGATTCGCTGGGGCGTCATGGGCTACATTGTGTCAAAAGCGCAGGGAGACTCTCTCGCCATCATTCAATCAATGACATCGTCCGGAGGTCTCTCGTGTCTGCTGACATTCCATCCGTTTTGGAACCACCAGGTTTGTGTCGCAGCGACGGGAAACGTCCGGACGGTCTCACTTTAATACCGTGGGAGAGAGGTCGTTGCCTTTTATGGGATGCTACGTGTGTATGTACATTGGCGGCATCCCACATTAGCTCCACAAGTTTAAATCCTGGGGCCGCGGCGGAGATGGCAGCGCGGCAAAAATCAATGAAGTGCGCGCAGCTGATGGGGAGTTACTTGTTTGTACCATTAGCTGTCGAGACAATGGGGGTGTGGGGATCCCAGGGTAGACACTTTGTTAGGGAAATTGGCCGTCGCTTGAGGGATCGGGGATTGGACTACCGCTCAGGGGCATTTCTGGTCCAGAGGATTTCGCTCGCTGTGCAGCGTGGAAATGCTGCCAGTGTGATGGGAACCTTTGGGCCGGGTATGACTTGGGGCGGTTTGTTTGCCTAATTTTGACGTGTTACTTTTAATTATTATTTTTTTCTATTATTTTTGATTTAGTTAAAGTTAATGTATGTCTGTATAATTATATTTTTTTATTATAAATATATTTAGCGTAATTAAGAGGTGGTCTAAAATAAATTTGTATGATGTTCTTGTTAATGTAAACTGAATAAGAAACAAATATAGAATAAAATTGTATATAGATATTACAACGCCCACGGGAATATAAATATAAAAAAACTTCATATAAATTTTGTATTGAGCAGAATATTTACATATAGATATGTAAAATAATAAGTAATTTAATATGTCAATAAACGGATAAGTTCATAAATCAGTTATAGAAAATCTTTTCCGGAAAAAACAAAATCAGTATAAACTCTATGATGTGGCTCTCATCACAATATTTTCGCTTATTATTGACTGATACGAATTCAATACAACAGTGGAAGAAAATAAAATATAATATTAAAATTAAAAAAAATAGTATGGTTTGGATTTAGGTCGATAGAGTCATTTAAATTATTAACCTTAAAAAAAATATATCAATAGATTTAATTTGATAAATAAACATGAATGATTTAAAACATCTCTATTCAAAAAACGCTAACGGTTATTCTCATATTTGACAAAGATGTTAATCAAAGAAATACGTCCATTCGCGTAAAAGTTTTAAATTGAATTATAATAGATGAAAACAAAATATTATTGTAGATACAGTTACAAATGGCTCACAATAATAATATTGTCCCTACCTTAGCATTATTTCCATAAATACATTAAACAAAAAAGAAATAAAAGAACAGCTCCTTTGGATAAATCAGCCGCAAATAAGGTCTAAGAAAACAGGTTTTGCATCGCAAAAATATTCCATGTAACAGACGTATTTTATCGCTTTGTTTGTATGTATGACTGGATGGATGCGGATTTATCTATATGTGATGATCTTTCTTTGCAATGTAGCATCGGTTTAGACTAGCATTATCCCCATCTCTTTCCCTTGATCCCGGTTCGATGAAGGGTACGCGTTTATTATATGATTGTTGCAAAATACATACATATATATACTCACGGCTATAAATCCCTTAACGGGGTAGCCAGAGCTTTGGAATGAAAAATTCCTCAGCCACTTTTAGAAGTTTATTGGGGAAAAGATGGTAATAATAAATGTTTTTGGTGGCGGGACAGGTCACAGGTAGAAATGGGGTAGTGTTATTCTAAGCCGACACTACACAGCAAATTTGTTTGGTAATAATAAAGAGTATAATTGTATACATACCGTAGGGGGGAAAAGATGGTTATAATAAATGTTTTTGGGTCTCCAACCACATCGCCTTAAAATCACTTAAAAAGCCCCCTATACCCTTAGTCGCCTCTTACGATCACCCACGGGTAGAAATGGGGTAGTGTTATTCTAAGCCGACACTACACGGCAACTGTTGCAAAATACGGTAAGAAAACCACACAGCTACAATCCATATATATGTCCCCACTAAGGGCCTCGGGCCCACCCTAAAAAGGATTGTTTAACCATAGTCTACCACGTTTCCTAGTGCGAGTGGGCAGACTAACAACTACTACTATAATAGTAGCCAAGACAAAGCATCTGAATTTTCAGATAATCAGATGATTCAAGCCTGCAAAATAATACCATTGTGTAAAATTTTACTAATTGTATTACCCTTTAGTATTTACCCTTTGGAAACCAAACTTGAAAGCATTTGTGAAAAATAATATTAAATCAAAAATTCGTAATGATATTGTACAGTTAAGCGTTGAGCAAGTCGTGGAATTATCCTGCATAGAGTTAAAAAACTATTTCTTAATATGTGTGTATCGACCCCCTTATAACCAAAATTATGATAAATTCGAAAATGTAATGGAAGATGTATTAGGCAAAGTTTTCAGGAATAAAAAACGTATAATAATATGTGGAGACTTCAATGTGGATCTCCTACAAGACAGTCATCTTAAAACACGATTGATGAGTTTATTCCAATCGTTCAATTTAGAAAATTTATTCTTGGAACCGACTAGAATCAAAACATGCTTAGATAATGTATTTACTAATGCAGATTTTTCAAGTAAAAGTGTTATAAATAAACTAAAGTCTGATCACAGCGGCCTTTTTGTTAGCTTTCCTCTAGAGATACCAGAACCAAAAATTGTTATTAAAAAAAGGCATATTACTGCCAGTAAAGTAGAAAAATATATAAATATAATAAGCTCTAAGTTGCCCACATGTACAATTAATAAAAACTCAAATACTAGCTATGATATCTTTTATAATGTTCTGATAAATGAGTTTAATGAAATTTTTAATGTAAAAAATGTAACTATTACCAGTAAATTTAAGTTTTGTGAGTGGGCAACACCAAGTATTTATAGATCAAGAGAAAAACTCTTCGATTTATATGATCAAAAAGCTTATAGTAATAATAATGAATTGAGTGAATATGTAAAAAAATACTCAAAAATATTTAATAAAGTATGTAAAGAGGCTAAAGCCAGATACCTAAGCCGACGTATCCGAACATCCGATAATAAAGTTAAAACAGTGTGGAATATTATCAACACCCAAACAGGCCGAGGTAAACCATGTGATCAGGAGTTCTGTGTTCGATCTGATAAAGGTCTGACTACCTCTAATGAGGAAATCGCTTGTATTTTTGAAAAATATTTTACTGACATACCATCAAAAACAACTGAATATTTAAACACATCGGTTATAAAAGCTCAACACTTGTTACAACAAAATGTTGATAGGTGCGAAACTTTGTTTTGTTTTAAAGATGTCAGCCCTACAGATATCGAAAAATGTTTTAAATCATTTAAACTAAAAAGTTCTGAAGACATTTGGGGTATGTCAGTGAAAGTTTGCCATAATTTTATTGTAACTTTGGCTCCATATTTAGCAGATATATTTAATGAATGTATAAGAAATAAAATCTTTCCAAATCTCATGAAGCATAGTAAAATTGTACCACTTCTTAAATCCGGAGGAGATAAAATTAGTCCTGATGGTTATAGACCAATATCAATTCTGCCAGTTTTAAGTAAAATATTCGAAAAACTAATGTTCAATCAAATGCTTTTGCATTTCGCTTCAAACAAATTGTTTCATCCAAAACAATTTGGCTTTACGAAGGGCCGCTCTACCACCGATGCAGGCGTTGCCTTAATGAAACACATTTTTGATTCGTGGGAACGCAAAAATGATGCTATTGGTTTGTTTTGCGATCTTACGAAGGCATTTGATTGTGCAGATCATGAAATCCTTTTTATTAAATTAGAACATTATGGCATACAAGGTGACGCACTTAAATTAATAAAGTCTTACTTTTCGGATCGGATACAGAAAGTGCAAATCAATAATGCAATATCACCTGGAACTCATGTAAAAATGGGTGTTCCGCAGGGTTCTATTTTGGGCCCATTTTTATTTTTAGTTTATATTAATGATTTGCCGTTCATGGTCGAGAAAATGTCCGAGATAGTGTTATTTGCTGATGATACTTCTTTAGTATTTGACGTTGAAAGAAATAATCAGAATATTGACGAGGTGAATAACACGGTTTCACAGATTCAAACATGGTTTGCTTCCAATAATCTTGTACTGAATGGTAAAAAAACCAAATGCATTAAATTTGTATTACCTAATGTTAGGTGCGTTGATAACGAAATAATTTTAAATAATGAAAAGTTAGTATTTTCGGATAACACAGTTTTCTTAGGGATAACTCTGGACTCCAAGCTCCAATGGGGACCCCACATTAGCTCACTAGCTGGCAGGCTAAGTAGTGCTGCATATGCCGTTAGGAAAATAAGACATTTGACAGATGTACAGACAGCTCGATTAGTTTATTACAGCTATTTTCATAGTGTAATGTCTTACGGTATTTTACTCTGGGGCAGAGCAGCTGATGTTGGTTCCATATTTATTCTCCAAAAGAGAGCAATAAGAGCTATATACAATTTGAGATCCCGAGATTCCCTGAGGGAATTGTTTAAAACAATAAATATAATGACACTGCCATGTCAATATATTTATGAAAATATTATGTATGTAAGAAAGAATCAGGCCTCTTTTGTGAAAAATTGTGACAGACATATTCGAAACCTGAGAGACAACAATAAAATATCAGTACCAAAATACAGATTGTCAAAAGTAAATACATCTTTCATGGGGTTATGCGTAAAAATGTATAATAAAATACCTGAGGACATTTTAAATTTAACAGAAACAAAATTCAAAGCAGCAGTTAAAAGAAATCTTAGTTCGAAAGCCTATTACAATGTCAATGATTACATTAATGATGAAGTGGCTTGGTGTCATCAGGGCTCTGTGCAGGATGTTTCCGGGCTAACACCAAAATTGTAATGGACGTTAAAAAAAGATGTGTGTTGACGAGTTTCTTACGGGTTCTTCTCTCAACAAAACACCTTCCGAATCCGAAGTAAACTTAGTATTAAGTTAAAATTTGACGTTCAAAAAACAAAGATTTATCTTTTTATTTTGAAATAAATGATTATTTTATTTTATTAAAAAAAAAAAAAAAAAACCGAACGTTCCATTGTTGGATCAAAGAGGCAGTAAAAAGCCTTCAATTTTTTTTTACCATGTATTATTTACATTAAGCGTCTCGGAAAGCGGTCGTTCCGAAACTTTAGCAACGAATTTGTTTAGCTGAGAAATTTCCGATGCTGAAGCTCTGGCGACCTCTTTTTTGAGATTCAATGCCGTGAGTATATGTTATGTACAACACGTAATTTATGCAACTGCCCGGCTAGTATGAGCGGTGTTTAACCTAGTTATCGCGTGGGATAAAGCAGCCATCTCTTACGCACTTACTTAGTATCGTATACTGCCATCTCATTCTAACCGTTATCGTGTCGATAAAATAGCGCTTATGCTTGCTCTTCTGGACATAGAACGTTTAATGAAAGAAACAGAAGTAATAATTAAAAGCCACATACACCTAAAAACCTATCACACGACATCACTCTTCCCATGTGTGAGGTTAATTTGATAGTGACAAGACCTTATTCGCTTAATTAAACGTTAATAATGAAATAATGTCATACAATTTTGTCTTGGAAACAACATTTCCTATAATTAGCATGTTTTTATGTTGCTAGTTTTAGATGCTATATTATTTTGTTAATTAGTTTAGCTGTACAGTGTCGGCATCGAATAACACTAACCTATTTCTTTCCGCGGGTGTCTAAAGAGGTGATTTAGGAAACGAAGCTTTTTAAATGATTCTTTGGCGACGTGTTTGCCGTGTAGTGCCGGCTTAGAATGTCGCTACCCCTTTCTACCCACGGGTGTCGTAAGAGGCGACTAAGGGTATTGGGGCTTTTTATTGGATTTTTGGGCGATGCGGTTGGAGCCCCATCTCCAAAAACCTTTATTTTTACTATCTTTTCCCCACTCAACTTCCAAAAGTGGCTGAGGAATTTATAATTCCTTAGCTCTGGCTACCCCTTCTAGGGAAATATAGCCGCGAGTATATTTATATGTATGTATGTTGGGCGATGTGGCCGGAGACCCATCATTAACCATACTTTATTTTACAATCTTTTCTTCACACAATTTCTAAAAGTGACTTAGGATTTTCTAATTCCGAGCCTCTGGCTAACCCTCTATGATTCTCAGCCGATTAGCTTAAAAAATCCTAGTAACCTTAGCCGCCACATACGATACCCGCAAGAAGAAGTGGGTAAGTGATATTCGTAGCCGACACTACACAGTTAAGTCCCTTTGTCCTATGTAAAACGTTTTCTATGTTTCAACCCCCTATGTCCTACATGGCCATTCTCTTATTACAACATTTAGGTTTTCAGTCAGTTTCATAATAATAGGAATTTCCGTTGTGATATGATAACAATAGCTGAGAAACTATTCGGAAGAAAATATAGAACAGAATTTAATAAAAAATATATCTAGTTTAACCCGTCTAAAACCTGCTACGGTATAGAAAGAATTTCTATCAATGTATTTCCCAATTATGTAACTCGTACAATAACAACCTAATTAAACTCAGCTGGTGCAATTATTATTTAATCTGTAATTATTTCTATCAGTTTGTTATCATAGAAACATGATCTTTGCAAGCGTACAGTGCATCTAGGCTCAAAACATACATACATACATATGCTCACGCCTATAAATCCCTAGAAGGGGTAGCCAGAGCTAAGGAATTGGAAATTCCTCAGCCACGTTTGGAAATTTTAGTGGGGAAAAGATGGTAAAATAAAGGTTTTCAGTGATGGGTCTCCAACCACATCGCCCAAAAATCCCTTAAAAGCTCCAAATCCGTTAGTCGCCTCTTACGTTCACCCACCGGAAGAAATGGGGTAAAATATACTCACGGCTAAAATTATCAAATAGGCCAGAGCCTCTAAATTAGAAACAACTCAGCCACTTTCAAAATTTGAGTGGGGAACAAGATGTAAGATCACTATTAAATCCCAAAACCCCAAGCGAAGAGGCGCGTATAGTGAATAAAATAATAGTATGTATGAATTTTAATCGTTTTGTTCATGAAAACCTCATGTGGGGATTAATAAAGAATAAATAAAGGTAGCTCAATTGGCAGAGCGACGGGGGCGTATACCCGAAGATCTTTCCTTTATTTATTCTTTATTTCCAAACGTGGCTGAGGAATTTCCAATTCCTTAGCTCTGGCTACCCCTTCTAGGGATTTATAGCCGTAAGCATAGATTTAAAACAAATATATCCGAAATGGTTAATATTAATGACATAAACAATGCAAGTAAGAATTGGCCACACACCACGGGACCTCCAGTTTATTAGTAGGAAACAATGAGCCTGCCTTACACTGCACAGTGGATCATAATACCATTTGATTGAGGAAATATTAAACAGTTTATTGACACCAAACTATTATCACTGGCCAAGATAAATAAGAATTTATTTTCAAGTGCTACAATTTCATTATTACTGCTGTGTAGTGTCGGGTAAGAATAGCACTATCCCATTTCTTCCGGTGGGTGTACGTAAGAGGCGACTAACGGTATTGGGGCTTTTAAGGGATTTTTAGGCGATGCGGTTGGAGACCCATCACCAACAACCTTTATTTTACCATCTTTTCCCCAAGCAACTTCCAAAAGTGGCAGAGGAATTTCTAATTCCCTAGCTCTGGCTACCCATTCAAGGAATTTTTAGCCTTGAGTATATGTATGTATGTATGTATTTATATTTCATACATTATCTACTGCTCAAAACCTACATACATAATAAAAATAAAACTTTATTAATAAAACTTTTCCTCTTTCCAGTTGCACAGATCGAAATACCTCCTCTATTCCTCCTCGATGACTACGACAAATGTTTGTCGCAACCGGCTGGGGAGTACTGCATGGGATCCTTCTCCTACGTAGCAGACCAGCCTGACCATCCACTCTATATGTTACTACAGGTATGATTATTTACTCAACTCTAACCTTCACACCGCATAATATATATTTTTTATTTTCTTTGGAAGATTAACAGACGAACACAAACAATATAATACTAATTAAGAACAAACAATGCCATTTACAAATCTTCACCTATGGAAATCTCGGGGGTATATACCCGAAGGGTTTGGCAGAGGTACTTATACTTCTGAACATTTCGTGACATTGTCACCTGATGTTCAGAGTACTAACGTTTTGATTGGACAGTGAACTCACGTGATAGGGGACAGGCCTTCCGCTGTTTTGCACGAATACACTGTCACATGACAAAGTACAACTTAGCCATTTGGGTTTGCTCAAGATGTTCTCCCTCACTGTTAACAACCATGACAAATTAACGACACATGTATCTTTAGAAAAGACAAATTGGTGTAGTCCCGACCTGGGATTTGAACTCTCATCGTCTGCACGATAAGTGGTGTTCTACCCGCTGAGTTATCACGGTTGTCTCGTCATTTTACGAAGGACATTATGGATGTTGTTGTTAGAGGATGACCGTGTAGGATATTTGAAGACCAGCCCGGCTAGTACGAGCGGTGTTTAAACTAGTTATCGCGTGGGATAAAGCAGCCATCTCTTACGCACTTACTTAGTATCGTATACTGCTATCTCATTCTAACCGTTATCGTGTCGATAAAATAGCGCTCGTGCTTACCTTTCAGATAGAAAACGGTTTGAAAAAGTGTGGTTTGTATGAGGCTACTCTGGAAGCAGAACCTTTTTCAGTTTATGGTGGGCGATAGCTGTGTAGTATCTTGCTGTGCTTAGATTACTTCTACCTCATTCCTTCCAATTTTATACTTCCTATTTTAAAACTTTAAAATCGCACAAAAAAAACAATTTTAACACCAAGATTGAATTTTCCAGAACCTCTCATCCGACAAAAGAAACTTCAACCACACAAGTTTCCACCGAGGAGTATGCATCAGTTCACACTGTCCAGTCACGAAGGACCCCCCATCAGTTCGCTTCCAGAACTGCGTGAACAACTATACCCTTACCAAGTATGGGATGGGCGCGGATCTTTGGAAACTGGACTACTGTAAAAGAGCAGACCAGACGTCTTCGATTGATGATGTGGATCTGGCAGTTGCAGGGGTGTTCGGGTTGTTACTGATACTCAATATAGTCGGGACTTTGTATGATTTGCTGAAGAGCGGGGATGAGAAGCGTAAGTATTCTTGAAATAGATGAATAATTTATATTGTTTCTCTTTTTTTTATTTCCTCTTGTTTCTCCTTTTTTTAAGTTTTCTATTCTAAAATTTTGCTTTGGTTAGAAAGATAAAAGAATTAAAAAAATATGAAACCAAAAAAAAATATCTCTGCATCTTGAAAGGAAAAAACGAATATAGTACATTCTTCTTAAGTTAGTTGAAGGTACAGTTGAACCGAAATCTATTAAATCGAATTCACTATACTTCAAGGCTGTGTTTTACTTTTTACGTTTATTTAGAATGTTTCAATGTAGATGCATACAAGTACTTAGGTTGGTACTTACTTCCAAAAACCCAATCAACAGCAACAGGTATATTTTAAGCAACAAAACTCATCAATGTATAAAATATTTTTGCAGCCAATAAATACCTCGTCTGTTGGTCACTCCGCGCCAACTGGAGACGACTGACGGCCACCCACAAGGATGGAGATCCTCGGCTCAACGCCCTCAACCCTATCAATGGAGTCAAGTATGTTAAACCACAGATAACATAAATAAATAAATATACGGACATAGATACTAACTTGCCGTGTAGTGCCGGCTTAGAATGTCGCTACCCCTTTCTTCCCACGGGTGTCGTAAGAAGCGACTAAGGGTATCGGGGCTTTATATTGGATTTTTGGGCGATGCGGTTGGAGACCCATCACTAAAAAACTTTATTTTTACCATATTTTCCCCACTCAACTTCCAAAAGTGGCTGAGGAATTTCTAATTCCTTAGCTCTGGCTACCCCTTCTAGGGAAATATATCCGTGAGTATATGTATGTATGTAGATACTAACTTAACGACATATTTAATATTATATCATACTATTATAAATAACATTATTATATATTATTGCCGTGTAGTGTCGGCTTAGAATAACACTACCCCATTTCTACCCGTGGGTGATCGTAAGAGGCGACTAAGGGTATAGGGGATTTTTAAGTTCTTTTTGGGCGATGTGGTTGGAGACCCATCACCAAAAACGTTTATTATTATCATCTTTTCCCCAATCAACTTCCAAAAGTGGCTGAGGAATTTATAATTCCAAAGCTCTGGTTACCCCGTTATGGGATTTATAGCCGTGAGTATATGTATGTATGTATAAATAACATCCAAGACTAAGAAACAATCATTTATGCTCATCACATAAATGTTGCTCTCAGCGGGGATCGAACCCGCAACTTCCGGACCAAGAAGCTAGTCATATCCGCTCGGCCACGGCACGTCGTTCTACTACTAGGTTCAACTATATATTTATCATCATCTCACAGTTGATGGTTCTACCGTGTGTCTTACGACTTTTTCCCTAGTAGGTGTGGCAGAGGTATTAATTATTCTGATCTTACGTGACGTTTTCACATCTCATTGCACAGCCCAAAATAACTATTTATAAAACGAGAGAACAATGAGCAGTCCTGTCACTTAAAGCAATCTCTTCCAGAGAAAACGTTTGAATGGGAAAATCTATAAATTATAGGCATGTTAGGAAAATTTCCAAAACATGGTGCAGCGAATAACTTCGACTGAAGTCACTTTGACTATGTATACTATGCAACATACACTAATATGCTCACAGCAGAATTAGGGTGATAGTAAGAGTTTCTTTGTTGCTTCTTCTCTTTACGAACACCTTCCGAAGCAACGGATTAACGATTAATTTAAAACTTTGACGTTCAAAAAATGTTAGTATTTAACTTTATTTTGAAAAAAAAAATTTTGACTTTTGACTTTTTTTTTTTAAGTAAAGGTTCTTTGTGATGGTTTTTATTGAAAAACTAGAAAATAACGCAAATTTTTAGTACTCGTTTTAGTGTTTTTTTAGAGCGTTTTCGTTAAAGACTAACAAACAAACAATCAAACCTATCCCCATTGTAATTCGCATTGATAGAAATAGATATCTTACGCTTTGTTGTGTTCACCTATAAAAATACCTCTATGTCTAAACTGAGATAACATCTGTTCACAGAACCCTGACGATGTCGCTGGTGATCCTAGCTCATGTTGATTTTCTATACTATTCAATGTATATGCGCAATCCAGAGTTTCTCGAAAAGGTAAGGATTTCAGGGTTGAAACTCGTTTATAAATCCCAAAAAGGGGTAGCCAGAGCTTTAGAGCTAGAAACACCTCAGCCACATTTGGAAGTTGATAGGGGAGAAGATGGTAGAAATAATGTATCCTTAGTAATGGGGTCTCCAACCCCATCGCCCAAAAACCACTTAAAAATGCCCCTTACCCGTAGTCACCTCTTGAGAAACCCGTGGGTTAAAAGGGATAGTGACTACACGGCAGTCTAAGCCGGCTCTACACGGCAGTTTATTAATAAGCTATATATAAGAATGTTAAAAACATAAAATTAGAAAATGAGCTTACACAAATCAATTGCTGATATACTTAGGCTTTCCTAAAGTTACTACGTACCTATTTAAACTCATATTTTAAATCCAAGCATAGTACGTTGGCTGTAAAGTATGAGGGGCAAAGGGCACGGCGCTAATTAAATTATTAATTGTTTGTGAGCCTGGAAATCCATCACAAACTTGATGAAATACTTGTTTTCATGATGTCAGATTCCTTTTTTTTTCTTATGAATTATTCTGTAAATATTAACAAGCCTCAAAGGCAGATCATATATTGTACTGGTTTATTTCTGTCTTAAGTGTAATTTATTTATTTTAAATTTTCCTCAGGTGCACCGTATCGTCGTATCCTACATATTCTTCAACGGCTCAGCCATCGTGCAGACCTTCATCATGATATCCTCATTCCTCATCACCTACAACTTGATGATCCATCGTGAGAAGGAACCCTTATCTATAAAGCTGTTTCCAATGTGTTTTGTGTTTCGCATTTCCAGGTAAATAAGATCCCACCAAAAAGATTTTCATGTAAAATGTTGCCAAGACGAACACATGTGACTCGCACTGTCAAAAAAATATCAGATCTCATGTAGAGCCAAGCTTCTAACACTACACGCCTTAACTCTACAAGGCCTAACTTCACAAACTCTACACCTTAGTCAAAATATGTGGCTTGGCCATTTCGCTACATTCACATCGGCGTAAGGGGAAAAAATAATTCACTGTTCGTTACTTTTGTGTTATAACTTATAAGCTTGGCTCTATATGAGATCTGATTATCTGATGTAATTAAAACTTTATATGTTCAATAAATCCACTATTGACAATATATCCCGAAAATTTTGTTGATCTAGCATAATCCAAACCCAAGTTATGAGGGTTCAAAAAAACGACGAAGCGCTTCGAGAAAAGGTAGGTAGTGCCCGTGCGCTTCGCTTGGTCGTCTTGGCATCGCTTGTCGTCAGATAACAGCACAGCTAGTACGATCGTCCTTTTAACTAGATATCGCGTGGTATAAAATAGCCATCTCTTTCGCACTTACTTAGTATCGTTTACTGCCATCTCATTCTAACCGATATCGTGTCGATAAAATAGCGCCCGTACTAGGCTCCACCTTGTTAGCTGTCATTTATGTCTGAAAGGTTGAAAGGCGGATGTAAAAAGAAAAGAAAAGAAAAGATATCATTTATTCATTGCCTCAGGGAACAATAAGACATTACATTTTTTACAAAAACACACACAATTTTAACAAAGAACAAAACAAAAAATATATATTAATAAAACATTTAGGGACATACATAATTAAAGTCCCCTCAAAGGCAAAGAAAAGGTTGCTGACTCAGCATTTATTAAAGACATAGCCTTTAAAACTGATTTTCAGTCAGATGTAATCTTACGAGTATGTATTAATTCTCTGGAACTTAAATTAAGTAATCTCGTATTACGAAGCTGTGTAGTGTGAGATTAGAATAGCACAAACACGTGGGTATAGTACGAGACGACTTGGAGACATTTCAGTGATTGTTAGACGATGTGGTTGGAACCTATGGGATAAGCAACCCTTCCCTAGTCTATTATATTTTCCCTAATCAGACTAGTTGTTTTTGGGATTTATAGGCGTGAGTAGATATGAAAATAGATCACGTTTCTATTCTGCCAATAAATAAAATGAAATAAATACCACCAAGGCTCAACCGTTTTTTTTTTCAGAATCCTCCCTCTCTACATAGCCGGTCTTGGCCTCGCGTCCACGTGGGCTCGTTTCCTTAGCGACGGGCCGCTGTGGTGGATGGTGGAGCGTGAGGCCACCACGTGTAGGAACAACTGGTGGACGCATATCCTGTTCATCAATAATATAATGGAGGAAGGAGATCATTGTTTGATTCAATCTTGGTAAGAATTATTTGGTTTGTTATTTTTTGTGTATTACTGTGGGTAGCGACATGATAGTCCAGTGGATAGAACACCCGCCCGAAAACAGAAGGGCGTGAGTTCCAATCCTGAGTCGGGCCTGCACCAATTTGTCTTTTCTAAAGTCATATATGTGGTTAATTTATCATGGTTGTTAACGGTGAGGGAAAACATCGTGAGGAAACCCACATGGCTGAGTTGTACTTAGTCATGTGACAGTGTATTCGTACAAAAACGGCGATAGGCCTGCCCACTATCACGTGAGTACACTGTCTAAGCAAAACATGGGTACCTTCTCTGGAAACTAGATGGCGCTTGCCATGTGAGTTCAGAAGTATTGGTACCTCTGCCAACCCCTTCGGGGATAAACGGCGTGAACGCGGCGTATTGTCTCTGGTTATGGGCAATTCATTGATTTCTGGGATTTTCTTCAAAAAGTATATTTTTCAAAATAAGTTCAAAACTTTCATTTTTTTAACGTATTTTTTTTAAATTTACTCATTAATCCGTTCTTCCGTGGTTACTTGCAATACAGGTTTTACCTAGTTTGGAAACAAACAGAACATGTATCATGCAATTAATTTATTTGAAAATAAACCCTACTTGATTTATATTTTTTACTTAAGAAGCACCGAGCGTCATATGACTAAGCACGACTCAGCCATATGGATTTCCTCACGATATTTTCCCCCTATTAGCAAAATTAACAAATGACTTTAAAAAAGTCTTATTGGTGCAAGCCAGACTCGGGATTATAACACGCGTCTCCTGCATGAGATAAGAAGCTGTATTCTCTTACAGAGCTATCATGGTCGTTGTACTTACATAAATATACTTCCTCACAACCCATATACTTCCCCACCAAGGGCCTCGAGCCTACCCTTTATAGGGTGGTTTGGCCTTAGTCCACCACGCTGGCCAATTGCAGGTTGGTAGACTAACGATTACTACCGTAATAGTAGCCGGGACCGACGGCTTGACGTGCCTTCCGAAGCACGGAATCATCTTAATTTTCGGATAATCAGGTGATTCAAGCCTGCAATATTCTTCCAGACTGGGTTATATCTTACAAATTAAATTTGTAATATTATCCCCCCCCCCCGCCCTGGGGATGGAACCTGAGACCTTCGTACTTGAAGCCAACCTAACTCCGTATTTTCTTAACCTTGCGCCCGTGGAGGTAGTCTTAAGGCAAATATACTATTTTTGTTTATTTTCCGTAGGTTCCTGGCCGCAGACATGCAGCTCTACATTGCAAGCACCTTGATCGTCTTAATTCTGGGTCGTTGGCAAAAAACAGCTATCATTACTGTGGTGGCTCTCTTCATCAGCTCCGTCGGTGCTGTGTTCGTGTTCTCCTTCTTCGGAGACGTCAAGAGCGTCATGTATTTGATGACGCCTGAGTAAGTTGGTTTTTATTATGGTTAATAGGAAGGATTCAAGAGAGGTTTCTCAGGCTCTTACAAAATGGCGATCGTTGGTCTCTGCCTAGCCTATTCCAAGAAACATATTTTTTATTACCAATTCATTATTCATTCATCCATTCAGCCTACCATGTATAGGGTGATTTGGCCGTAGTCCACCACACTAGCCAAGTATCGATTAGCAGACTTAAAATGTCTTGTATTTGTGATAGAAGCCTGGATCCCCTGGAAACTAGTGAGTTTATCCCCCAAGGTACGAGACCTTTACTACTGCACAACGGAAGCAAATATACGTGTACTATTTTAAAAATGACAGACAATATTGGCAGCTATGGTATTTCATAATATTTTCCATAAGTTTATCGCAAACCCCTTACTTTCTTTTCAAATGCATTTTATGAAAAATATTAAAACACGAATATAAAAGCATGTATAAAAAGATTGATTAATTTAATTGAAGCTAGAGAGGTTTGCCCGGATCGTACAGAGTGGCAGCGATACAGGTAACACTTCGTTCGAGCAGTTGAAGTTGAACTGCTTCGGGCAGTCGATAGGGTAGTGATCAACGGCAACTTCTAGCTTTTGACTGTTAAAAGTGGTTCTTTTATTCAGATCATTGTCCTAGTGCTCAAACATTCTGAATTCAACTTCCAGACACATCCGCACCCAGCTAGTAGGCGAGCGCTCGTTCCGCTGGCTGTACGCGTCGCCGTGGGGCAGCGCGGCCGCGTCGCTGGCCGGCGTGCTCTTGGGGCTGCTGCAGCATCGCATCGTGGTGGGGCAGCGGAGACTTGCTGCTAGCTATGTGAGTATGCGGGTTCAATGCATACATATACTCACGGCCTAATCACAAAAAGAGGTAGCCAGCGCCTTAGAGCTGAAAACTCCTCGGCCACATTTGGAAGTTGATAGGGGACAAGATAAGAAATGAAGTATCGTTGGTGATTGGGTTTCAAACCGCATCACCCAAAAACCACCTATAAGGGCACCATACCCTTAGTTGGCTCGACGTGGGTAGTAAGGGGAAGTAACATTCTAAGCCAGCGCTAAACGGCAATAATTTTTTCAATACACACAATGAAAATCAAATTCAATAGTATAGAAAAACTAAAACCGAAGAAAGAGAAACATATGAAAAAGATACTTGGCAAGGGCCAAAAGATACTTGGCAAGGAGGAGCATACTTGGAGAAAAAGATACTTGGCAAGGGCAAAGGCCGGCTTAGCATGTTAGCGGTTATCTTCAAACCCCTATATCGTTAAAAATATAATAACTTGTTTATAATACTAGCTACAAAGCTTGGCTTTGCATATCTAGCTGTGTAGTGTCAGCTTAGAATAACACTACCCCATTTCCACCCGTGGGTGATCGTAAGAGGCGACTAAGGGTATAGGGACTTTTCAAGTGGTATTTGGGCGATGTGGTTGGAGACCCGTCACCAAAAACATTTATTATTACCATCTTTTCCCCACTCAACTCCATGAGGAATTTCTCATTCCGTGGCTGAGGAATTTCTCATTCCAAAGCTCTGGCTACCCCGTTTAGGGAATTATAGCCGTGAGTATATGTATGTATATATGTTGTATGCCTTCAAGTTTCTTCGATTACTGTAAACAATCCAAAAGCGTTTTTAGTGCTCCCTTATATTTCTCATATCACAATCGCAGGTTTTTATAGTCAGTAGTTTTGGCTGTTAAAAAGTTTTATGTGTGTTGCTAAATTTATATGAACATGGTAACTTATATATGCTCAAAAAGGCAGGTGTCCGCAGTATGAAGAATAAAAGAGCATGTTTGAAAAGATTGATGGATGTAAACGAATCCAGAGAGGTGTGCCAGGATCGATCGATCGATAGTCTCTGCCTACCCCAATGGGAACTTACGGCGTGAGAATATGTATGTATGTATGGTAACTTAGTGATGGGATAACACAACGTCCTAACTGAAAGTAAGTTTAACCAAAATGTAACTCTTTTGGGGACAAACTTCTAAAGCTTAAATCTGTAGATTCTCCAGTCCTTCTATATTAACAGCATCGTCAACCTTACTCTTTGCTCTTTCCAGTGTTTCAAATTCTGTTTTCGCCTGGCCATTCCCCTGCTGATCACTTGGATGCTCTCAGGCTACTGGATAGTGAATGAGGAGTCACCGATAGTCGTGTCTTTGTACACGGCGCTGGAGAGACCTGTGTTGGTCGGGCTGGTGGGAGTTGCGCTCCTTGGACTTATACATAAGGTTGATGGTAAGTGTACAAATGTCAATAGAGGTAGTATACCCCGCCAGAGTTTTGTGCGCAACATTACCATGTTGTGTATTCTTGAAGAAGAAGCGGAATTTTCACGGATTTAACAGATAGATTTGCCCAAAAGTACAATAAAAATGCTTATATTTAATGCATCTTTAAACTTTTCACTGTTGAATTGTGCACCGACTCGATGGGGGCACGCCTACCCCTACCGTTCTGTCACAAGAAAAAGTACAACTGAGACATGTAGGATTCCACATGATTTATTCCCTTACCGTTAACTTTTTTGTATATTTTGAAATAATAATATTGAAATGAAGTCCGAAAACTTTGCAGGATCATAAAAAGTGGGGATTGATTATCTCTGCCAATAGGAACTATTGGTATGAGTATGTGAATGGACGTACTTATGTGTTTACAATAATCACACAGACAAAAGAGAACCTTAAGCACACAAACATCACCTAGATAAAAAACGCTTAAAACCTACAACACCACAATATCCACATTAACCAATTTCCTTCCATTCCAGTGTTCTACAGATCAATCATATCTCTTTACGGCCACCGCGTGCTGAGTCGCGTATCGCTGGCCGTGCTACTGCTGCACTGGCACGTGGCGCTGCTCGTGCTGGCCAGCCGGCGCGCGCCCGTCGACATGTCTGTACTTGCTGTGGTAATGGACTTTACTTTTAAAACATATGGCAGAAACTAAGTTCTATTTTTTTCCCTCACTGTTAAAAACCACGATAAATTAACCACACATATGACTTTAGAAAAGTCAAATTGGTGTAGGCCCGACCCGGGCTTTGAAACCCATCGTCTGCATGATAGTACCTATTGCAACAACAAAATAAATAAAATTTAAAATAAAAATAATTTATTTGCCAGTACGTAAGTGTGAAATTTTTTTTGTATTAACAATATAGACCTATATATGTACTGCCAGTGAGGCGTGCAAATTTTATACATTATAAATAATAATTATGGATATCCAAATATTATAATTATTGAAATTCAATCATAAAACTTATGTCAAAAGGAAAAGAAACTTTAAAAAAAATGTACAAAATTAACAAAATAATCGAAAACAGCCTAAAGGAATTTAATCTAAAGTCAAACAACAAAGAAAGACAGCAACATGCTCTGAATATAAGCGGTCCCATTAAAGCAATTTCTTCCAGAGTACCCTTAGAATGGTATAATAAGTACAAGACATAGTATAAATCCTAATGTGCTGAGTAGCGACACGCTGCACTGGCACGTGGCGCTGAAATCATTGCAAAATAATTTCTTAAATAGAAGTACAAATAGCGAGTTTATCGCTTAAAGCGTACTACCGGAGTACCTTTGGCATGGTAAAGAAAGCATATACAAGGTACCTAATTGCTGTTTGCTGCTGCTGCACTTGTCGACATGTCGGTGCTTACTGTGGTAATGTTCCTCTACTATAGTTCGAAACATATCACAGGAATTATGTTCCTAGCTTTAAAAAAATGAGCTGGTCCTGTTCACTGTTGGCGCCGGAGCGTGGAGAGCGAGCTGCTTGCCGAAATGCCTCAAATGAGGCCACAAAACACGGCAAAGCGCGGCTGGAGCTTATGCAAGCCCTTTGCACCAGTGGGATGCCATAGGAAGACAACAACTCAAACTCAAATTTCCATGCCGTATATTTTCGAAGGGATACTTCTTTTACATTTCGTGACATTGTCACCTGGCGTTCAGAGTGCCCACGTTTTGCTTGAACAGTGTACTCACGTGATCGGGGAAGACCTATCGCCGTTTTGTGCAAATACACTGTCAAAAAACAATGTGCAACTTAGACATGTGGTTTTCCTAACGTCCATTTTATGCACCGTATAAAAACCATGATAAATTATCCACCCACATGACTTTGGACAAGATACATTTCTAGAGGTCCGACTCAGGATATGAACCCACACTTTTCTGTATAAAAAGCCTGTAAATGTCTGTAGGTGGGTGTTCTACCTACTGAGCTATCATAGTAAGTTGTTATATGAGCATATGCCCTGTAGTAACTGAGAATTACAATGCTCATTAATATTTTTCTGCTTTTAACTTATGCAAATATCTATTACAGACTGGAGACTGGCTGACAGTGTGTGTGCTGTCATACTTAGCAGCTATACCAGCAACATTAGTCATAGAACAGCCTATAAACCGATTTATAAGGACACTAATACGGCTGTAGAAGATTTCAGTTATTAATTATTATACTGGTGTAGTTACATATATGAAGACTGAAGATTCGGAAGGACTGCTTTTATTGTAGGAGGTTGTCCGAATGATTAATTAATAATTTACACTTTATTGTGAGAAACAATTGTGAGTACGTAAGTGTAACAGAATAACGTGGTTTAAAGAGTAACAATCCCAAATGTACACACGAACGCATGTCAGGCTAAAGAATTGATAATATGACATACGCCCGATTTCTGAATTGAGTATTCCAGCTGAGGACAACTTAAGTATCGTTCTGTCGCATTGAAATCTTAATAAATGAATGAGACAAAACGATACTTAAGTCGGTCTCAGCTTGAATACTCAATTCAGAAATCGGGCGTTAGAGTGTCATGATAGCTGTAGATGTAGAGAGATTGGTGAAGTCGCGTGTATAAACGCAGTCAAAGTGACTAGGTTATTTTACTGGGAAAAGCTATAGATAGCTACAGATAAAACAAAACAGTGGTGTAAGAGTCCTTTAGCTGTCAAAAACATTTACTGTGGCGTTACGTGTAAATTTATTATCTTTCCGTAGATAATGACAGTGTATGTATTAAATTACTAGTTGAGGGACTAAAATATTTTTAAGTAATATAATAACATTATGTAAATATGACAAAAATTTTGTACGCATTATGAAAGCATATGACTAAAGGTCATTTTAGCATTTAACTATAGATCCACTATATCACAGAGTAAGATAGTGATGCAGCTGTTCAAAATCTATTTAGTTAGAAAGGGCTGGTAGCTTGAATATGATTTAGGGATAAAATTTTGTAGTGTGTTAATGAGGCCACTACATCTTGTTAAATTTAGTAAATAGTATTGGGTGACATTAGGACTTTTAAGTTTCTCAGTATTTCTTAGTACAAAATATCATTCGTACGTTTAGGTATCATGAATTATAAGTTCTGCAGTTAGTATCCACTAAGCTACCGATTATTACATTATTTGCACACTCTTGCCGTATCGGTTAAATTATTCCTGCCCCCGTAGCGTGATGCGTGTGAGAGCGAGTGTTATTTGAGAAGTGAGATACTGGCAGATTTTGTATGACCAATCTGTCAGTTTCTCACTTCTCATGTGACATACGCGCTCTCACAAGCCTCGTGCTACTAGTGCCTAAGCGGTGCACGCGGGAGTTGAAAAATGAGCCAGCCTTTGTGACTTTCGATCGTGTCGCAAGTTGCAATATTGTAGCTGTCAAAACACATACACTGACAACCTTGCCACATGTGACACAATCAACGATCACAAAAGATACGAAATCTGGGGGCGGATCAGTTTTTATTAGCTCTTCAAAACTCCTGTGTTTAATTGTTATATTTACTATTTGCGATTGATAAGCTGATCTGATATCATTCGCAATAAGAGAAGCTACCGCCATCTGGCGAAAAGATACGAACTTGAAAAGAACCCCCGCCTCCTGATTATGTATTATTAGTGATCGGAATTGTGTCGCAAGTTGCAATATTGTCGCTGTCAAAAGTGTGAAATCGCATACAAATTTATGACATTGACAGCGACAATCCTGCAACTTGCGACACAATCGTCAGTCGCAAAAGATACGTAATCAGGGGGCCGTGCGCCTTCCTCACCCTTATTTTTTTTATGTGGTGTGTACTCTGACGAAGAGATTTCGAATGTGATATGTACTCTGAATCTATTAATTTTTCTCTCTCTTCATCAGGATCTCCCTCAATTAGTACAAATCAAGTTAAATAGGTTGCAAGACTATGTGAAAGTCTGTACAAACTTAGTTATTAATTAGTGTTTAATCTGTGATAATATTAATTTATTAGTGCTGTATTGATGCAATTAAGTATTTTAGTTTTAAAATAAATTGATGAAATACAGATTTTAAGCAAATTTTACTGGTTTTCTTTACATTTGTACCACCTTTTAGTGGCTTAGTCGTAAAAACACTTGTAGCATAACCAGAAAGGGCTAGATTTCAAAAATTTATAATTTCATAGATTCAAGTAACTGCCGAAAATATATTTTTTGGATAATTTATACTTATACTAGCTTTTTGCCCGCGACTACGTCCGCGTCGACAAATTTTTTTTCATCCAGTTTATATAAAAAAAGTTGTATAAAAGATATAAAGGACATTGAGGCTTTTTAAGTGATTGTTCAGCGATGCGATTGGAGACCCATCACTAAAATCCTTTATTTGACTACCTTTTCCCTATTCAACTTCCAAAAGTGGATGAAGAATTACTATCTCCGGAGCTATGGCTACCCTTTTTGGGATTTATGGCCGTTAGTGAATATATACTCATGAATGATTGATGGATACATACATATACTCACGGCTATAAATCTCTTAAACGGTGAGCCAGAGCTTTGGAATTAGAAATTCCTCAGCTAATTTTGGAAGTTGATTGGGGAAAAGGTGGTAAAAATAAATAAATGTTTTTGGTGACGGGTCTCCAACCACATCGCCCAAAAATCACTTCAGAAGCCCCTATACCCTTAGTCGCCTCTTACGATCACCCACGGGTAGAAATGGGGTAGTGTTATTCTAAGCCGACACTACACTGCACTTGATTGATTGATTGATTGATGGATGAATTTCATAAATTCTATTTTTTAGTGGTTATAACAGTCAATCGCACCAAGTTTCAAGTTTCTAAATACAGAAATGTCAAAAATCTCTATACTTTCATTTGCTATTTCAACCCCTCAGTGCCATAAAACATATGATAAGAATCATGAAACAAACAATTTTGTACCAAGTTTCTATGTTCGAGTTATTATGTTCCTATTAGTACGTATAGTAACGATTGATTTTCGGGTCTTTAATCGCGTGTTACAACATGGGTATAGTTTAATAATAGTTGTTTTAATTGTAATGTTCAATTGTAAAAGTCTTAGAAAATACTAAGTACGGTAGTTTGGTGCTCCAGAGCGGAGGCCCTGCCCCCTACACTAACCGTTGGTGATGGTGGGTGAGTTGCCAGCAGAGATTGATCGGGAATATGGGGATTGTCTAAGATGAATGATATCCTATTTCATGATGCAATAGTTCTAGCTATTATTCTAAGCTAACACAATAACTTTTTCTTTACTGAAAGCTTGTGTCCTTTGAGTATTGATCCCGGGTCTCTCGAATGTTCATAGAGGTTAGATTTACCGACGGTAAATTTTGAATACCCTATATTTTCTTATAGTCTTACTATTGACAAAAAAATTAAATTAACTCCCGCTCCCCTTGTATTATCCCGCATGTTCATACCCTACCGATATCGAGCGCCAAAATCCACAATTCAATGTAAAATGTAAAATAGTGAATAAAGATAAAACAGAAAGTAGGTAAATGATTCGAAAAGTGCACCGAGTAATTGTATGAGCTACAGGTTAAAGCGCAATATATTCCACTTCTTACGTATCTTAAAAAACATCGATAGTCGACACCACGGTTTAAAAAATACCCAGAGCGCCATCTATTGCATACCTCAAGAACTAACGTAACGTAAATACTTATAATGTAAAAAAACAGTTTAGACGATAAAACAAATTGTACGTCATCCCTCGGGAATTCCTCATTCTCAAGGATACATTATCGTATCATTTAGCTTCTAAATTTACATGTTTATATTGGTTTTCAATATAGTACCTTGTTTTAAATCATACACAGCGCCAACTCCAACCCATCCAGCAAGCAAACAATATTTTAGTTTTCCCTCGGGAATATCATTTTCCCGGGATTTAAAGTACCCTATTATTTAATCTGGACTTCTGACTATACGTCTGCAAAATTTCAAAGCAATCGGTTCAGTAGATACGGCGTGAAAGCGGCACAAATAAACAAACAAACAAACTCACTTTCCAATTTATAATATTAGTATGGATATCATGACGATTCTGGAATACGAACCTATTAACATAATACACAATACAATACATACGTATTCTCACGGCTATGAATCCCTAGATGGGGTAGCCAGAGCTAAGGAATTAGATATTCCTCAGCCACATTTGGAAAGTTAAGTGGAGAAAAAATGGTAAAATTAAGGTTGTTGGTGATGGGTCTCCAACCTCATCGCCCCAAAATCCCTTAAAAGCCCCAATACCGTTAGTCGCCTCTTACGTACACCCACTGGAAGAAATGGGTTAGTGCTATTCTAGGCCGACACTACACAGAAATTAAATTATATCATATTTATATTACGCACTATTTTCACTAGAACCTTTCCTAATCCAGATATTACATTGTCCAAGAAGGGTGCAAGTTTCAATCTGACAGTTCATCGTGTTTCACAAAAAATGCAATGCAACAGACTATAGCACTAATATGTGAAAATGTGTCAAGATGACTCAGTGAACTGAGTTATTAGTGAAAGCAAATAATTTAAAGGTTTTTTTTGCTTTATAGCCGTGTAGTGCTGGCCTAGAATGTCCTACCCCTTTCTAATCTCATGTGTCGTAAGAGGCGATTAAGGCGGTTATCCCACTGGAAACGCGCCTTCGGATTAAAACGAGCGGCTTCCGCGCGCGACGACGGAGAACGCAACGCACATCCTTCAGCAGGTTTCGGAAACGAGTTGCACGAGTTCTGTGCCGAACAAAAGTGGCACATTGTGGACATTGAAATGCTGGGGTTTGACTCTGGAACTTTTACTTATGTAAGTGAAGCGCATGGGAGTCAGAGGTGGCTCGATCACGGCATGACGACACAAGCAGCGCATACTACGGTGATGAGTTTTGATGGATGCTATATGGTCAGATCACTTTCCGATTCGTATTATTTGTAATATTGACAGTTTACTTGAACACTCAATTTTGGACAATATTAAGTGCAATAAAATTCGTTGGGGAAATAGAGACCATACGCAAATTAATAAATATAGTGAATATTGTGACAAAAATTTTATAAATATAAATGAACACTTTACATGTAGTGATTGTGATAATTGTATTGTATGTGATAAACTGACAGGTCATCATAATTTCATTAAAAATCTATATGATAATATTGTGAATATTTTACAAGAAGGAGCTGTCCATTCTTACGTTTCTCACTCAAAGGTTAACAAAGGTAATCGTAAACATGTGACGGGCTGGAATTACCATATAAGAGAAGTTCACAAAGAGTATAGGCATCGTTTCAATTGTTGGCTTGCAATTGGAAGACCGACTTCGGGTATGTATTATGAATCTATGTTATTTGCACGCAAAACGTTTAAAAATAAGTTACGGTGGTGTCAATCCCAGGAAGAACAAAGAAAACTTAATATATTAGCGGAAAACAGAAATTCTAAAAAATTTGGTAAATTTTGGAAAAATGTTAAAAAACTTCAATATAGAAAACTTTTACCTATTTCAGTTGATGGTCAACAGAACCCAGTTCAAGTTGCTAATGCCTTTGCAAATAAATTCCAAGTTACCCCGGAAATAGTGTCAAAAGCACCTAATGCTAGCTTTTTGGTTGATTTTGGTAAATTTGGTCCCAATGACTCAGTAACACCATACGCGTGCGATGACGTTGCAAAGGTAATTGGTAAAATGAGCAAGAGTAAGTCTCCAGGGTATGATGATCTTAGTCTTGAACACATAATTTACAGTAGCGGTGCTCTAATACCTAAGTTGACTAAATTATATAATCTTTGTAGACGATATTCATATTTGCGTAAACATAACATAAAACATAAACGTTCACGCCGTTTATCCCCGAAGGGGTTGGCAGAGGTACCAATACTCCTGAACTCACATGGCAAGCGCCATCTAGATTCCAGAGAAGGTACCCGCGTTTTGCTTAGACAGTGTACTCACGTGATAGGGATATATTTGCCTCCAAACTTAATGAAAACTATTGTAGTACCGGTACCAAAAAACAGAACGGGTAACCTTGGGGTTTCAAGTAACTATCGTCCCATTTCGCTAGGTTATTGGTAAGATCTTTGAGCGGTTGTTGCAGCCCGAACTTTTAAGTAAGATATGCATTAACGATGCGTAGTTTGGTTTTCGTGACAAACTCTCGACAGACCAGGCAATAAGTCTGAAACACACAGTCAACTACTATTAAGAACGACAGACCTCAGTTTACGCTTGTTTCCTCGACCTAAGACGAGTATTTGATTTGGTAAACTATAATTCTCTGGCTCAAATTGCTTAAATCAGGTGTAAACAAAAGTGTTGTTGAACTTCTGAGGTTTTGGTATGAGAACCAAACAAACGCTGTGAAGTGGGGTGACGCGACGTCTAGCGTCTATAGGCTAGAATACGGCGTACGCCAAGGGGGGCTTACTTCTCCGGACTTGTTCAATCTTTATGTCAACGATTTGATAGAGCGACTGGGAAGCACCGGGGTGGGATGTCACGTAGGTGGGGTTTGTATGAATAGCCTCAGTTATGCTGACGATATGGTGCTTCTCAGTCCCTCAATGAAGGGTCTTAGAAAGCTGGTTTCAGTCTGTGAACATTATGCTTATGAACATGGGCTGAAATATAACGTTGAAAACACAAATGTTGATTTTTAGGTATGGGAAAGGTCCGGAGAACGTACCCAAGTTGTTACTTAATGACAGGGAAGTTCAGACAGTAGAGCGGTTCAAATATTTGGGCCATATCCTGACCTTCGATATAAAAGATGACGCGGATATGGAACGTGAAAGGCGGGCGCTCTCGGTTCGGTGCAATATGCTCGCGCGCAGGTTTGGCAAGTGCAGTGACAAGGTAAAATGGACTAACTACAGTAGAAAGACGTATAGTAGCATGAGGGTACATTATAATGATGCATATCGTATCCTCATGAGACTGCCTCGATATTGTAGTGCCTTAGGTATGTTTGCTGAGCCGGGAGTGCCTGACTTCTACGCAGTAATGAGGGCTATAGTCTGATTTTTAATTCGAGTCAGTAAAATGACAGGTGCAACTGTCACTAACTGTCACTGATACATACAAAAAGATGTATCAGTGACAGTTGCACCTGTCATTTTACTGACTCGAATTAAAAATCAGACTTTAGAGTTGCTGCATTGTGGGATAGGCTGCGCCGCTCGGAAAATATCATTTTGCAATTGGTTTATAGTGGTTTAGATAGCCCTATCTTTCGTTCTTGGATTGGTACACATTTGAGTGAGAATCGTAGATAGGATTAAATAATTTATACTTATACTTATATGCTTTTACACTTTTTTTTTTAGATATATATATATATATATATATATATATATATATGTTTTTCTGACTTGTATCCTTTACATACATATTTAAGACGAGCCTAATATTTTTTGGTGACAAAAATTATTGTACACATATTATAAATAAATAAATGACGACAAGATTAAACATATGTATTGATACATACATACATACATATACTCACGCCGTTAATTCCCATTGGGGTAGGCAGAGACTATCGATCGCCACTTCGTACGATCCTGGCAAACCTCTCTTGCTTCGTCTACATCCATCAATCTTTTCATACATGCTCTTTTATTCTTCATACTTCGGACGCCTGCCTTTTTGAGCACACTTTCAATTTGGTCCAAGTGTGTCTTTCGTGGCCGTCCTCTACTAACATTACCTTCCACATTAGCTCTATAGATACCTTTTACCAATTTCCTATCATCCATCCTCTCGATGTGCCCAAACCATCTCAACATTCCTTTTTCTATCTTACTTACAATATCATCTTTTACACCACACCTTTCACGAAACACATCGTTCCTCACACGATCACATAACCTAACATTACAAACTTTTCTGAGGGACCTCATTTCTACTGCATTCACTCTGCTTTCATGCTTCTTCTGCCACACCCAACATTCACTGCCATACATAAGTATTGATGTTATCACATAACCTAACATTACAAACTTTTCTGAGGGACCTCATTTCTACTGCATTCACTCTGCTTTCATGCTTCTTCTGCCACACCCAACATTCACTGCCATACAAATCAAATCTGTAATTTTCTAATATGGGATATATTCCTGAAAATAAATAATTTTTGTTTGTTTTGTGTTGTTAATACTGAACTCATTCAAGACTCTGCGATTGTTTTAGAAATTTGTTTTATGCATAAGCAAATAAGCAGGCCTAGAAGATTTGATACATCTTTTTTTACGAATGGTTTATTTGTACTGAATTACATGGAGAATAGAAAACATAAAGACAAGTTTTATAACTTTACTGTTATTTACCCGTTTATTGCATTTCTTTCTGTATGTGTCCGTGTATTCTTTTGGTGTTCAGTAAAGTGTATTATTATTTACACGAATGCCAACTGCATCTTTTGACTATTTATTGAGTAAAATTCGGCTGACTATTACTGGAATAGACACAAATTTTCACCTGAAACTGAAGTTTAGCAAAAGAACCAGTCCCTTTAGCACGAAAACAAGGGGTTAGTCCGATCTTCCAACCTGGAAAATCCAATGTAGGTTGGATTTTCGGAGAGTATGTCCTAGTATCCAAATTAGACAGGTTGAAAAAATGGATTTGCTCTTTCGGATGCTGAGTCCGTTTTTCCAACCTAGGTATAGTCAGACACATAATATTTTAGACACAATGTACATTATACACTAAGAAGATAGCGTTTTTTATTAAGTAAGAAACTAAAGATTTTGCACTACATCCAAAAAGTTACTTTAATTTTCTATTGAGCAGTCGTAACTGTGAGTCTTGAATGAAATCATCACTGTCAATGTAAAATCATTTGCAATAGAATCCAACAATCATGTAAACAAATATGGCGGACTGACATTGACAGCGTATTGTTTATGCCCATAGTGATGTCATAGTGTTCGAATTTAATTTTAATTAAATTTATTTTTCTTATTATTTTAATTTTAAGTCATAGACTATGGCCCATAGTTGTACAGTTACTAAAATAAAACTGACTAAATAGATTAAATATTTAAGCCATAGACTATAAAATAAAACTGATTATATATAAAAAAAGTGTTTATTAAACAAATTTAAATCTTCGTCTTCGTCTTCATCACTTTCAGAAGTGTCGCCGGTGACCGTAATTATAAATGGAACCACTGTGTCATCGCTTGCCGTGTCTAAAATGTCTAGCCAAATCGTAAAGCAAAACAAAAGTCCAAAATGAGAATGCAAAGTCGTAGAAATCGGAAACAGAAAACACTGATGCACAGCGAACCCACAGAACAGTGAATGACTGTGAATGACAATTCTAACAAAATGGCCACCTGTCAATTTTTAAAAACTAACCATTATTTTTATGGCTTAGGATACAATCCGTTTTGGTTAATTATATTAAGCTCTTGAAAAAAATTATATTGTATTCAAATAATATTAAAATAATTTATTAAATTAAAAATAAAAGATGACTTCAGATTACTAACAACACTAACTTTTCAATGACTTATAGAGTTCGATGAGTAAAAAACTAAGATGACAGCTTGTCAAATACTTCGAAATTTTTACGTTGCAAATGTTTTAACAAATTTAACTTATAAATACAAGTTAAATCGTGTTGAAGATAATGTGAAAACAATGGTGCGTTCGTTGAAATCAGACTATGTTCATAATTGATCGTCAAATGTATGTGATTACGAGTAATCGTGACAATTTGGTTTGTTTACATGATTGTTGGATTCTATTGCAAACGACTGTAAAGGCTGTAGCCGGGTTAGGGAACAAAAAATGCCCCTGATGATATTAACAAAAGATTACAACCTATGTATTATTAGTCATAATGCTCGATAGCAATCTGCCAAGTTATACCTCATAATAATTGACAGTTCTCAAGAAATGTCACTTCAAAGTTTTTATAAGTTTTCAAAATATTTCAAAAACTGTTTATCCGTTTTTTCTGTAATTAACGTATGTTGTTAATGGAATGGCGAGTAACAATTTTGCAAAAAACCTGAGGTCTCTAGATTAACATTAATAATGATTTTTTTGATGTCGAATATTTCAAACCAAATTTTTTTACCCTGATTTGACATCTTTTTCGGTACTAGTATATGTTTATCTTAAATGAATTGGATTGGAGCAACATTGTGATTTTTAATTTTTACTACCTATACTTACCTAGTAAATCATCAAGTTATAACGTATAGCCAACGAGTTTGATATTGATGTAAATCTACAGTATTTATTTATTACTAGTGGATCGTCCCAGCTTCGCACGGGTAGCGTTGTTTTTTTAAATATCTGAGGTTTCTTTCTTCAGTCACTGCTCAAGCATTGTGAAATTCAGCGCAATGATTTCAATTTATTAAATTTATAGCACTCCCTAAACAGTGCAGTTTGGTGATTTTAAATGCGCTTTGATGAACGGTTCAGTATTTCCATTTAATAGCAAATTTTGAAATAAAACGCTATGAAGTATTTATAACAGTCTAAAAAATAAATCAGTACGTGATGTAGGATGCAACTACTGGCGCCATCTAGTATGTTATATGTAAATTAGTAAAGTTTTGGTTTTGATCACGGGCGCGATGGCTTATTTTATGTATAATTTCGGTATTTTTCTACCGATTTCTATGATTCTTTTTTTATTGAATAGGTAATAATGTTACCTTTTTTAAATTTTGGATGAGTGAGACGTTTACAAACATAAGAGTAAACAAATATAATCAGAATGATCCGAACTGCTAAGCTATCAGGAATTACACGTGTTATTGTGAGTCAACCGTAAAAGATAGATATAAACTGCTGAGGTTTTTATTTTGATAATTTTATGAAGAATATTTCCGTCACAAATGATTTCTATGTAAGTTTAACCATTGAGGCTGCACACGCGACGGAAGCTTAAAAAATGGAGTAACTTCTCCCGTTTTCCCAAAATTTCCCTTTACTACTCAGCTGGAAAGTATGCAAAAACCTGCGCAGGTGTATGAAGAATAATTGTACCAAGTTTCGTTAAAATCCGTCGAGTAGTTTTTGTTTCCATAAGGAACATACAAACCGACAGACAGACAGACAGACAGACAAAAATTTTACTGATTGCATTTTTGGCATCAGTATCGATCCCTAATCACCACCTGATAGTTATTTTGAAAATATATTTCATGCACAGAATTGACCTCTCTACAGATTTATTATAAGTATATAGATTTTGTACAAAGAGTAAGGTGCAGGGTTTAACATAATGCAAAGTTCCATTTTCTACTAGCGATCCCCGGTAGCTGTTAACTGAGGTAATGTAAAGAAACTTCTCCCGAACCCGTAGTATATAGCTATTAATAACATAACATAACATAAACGTTCACGCCGAATATCCCCGAAGGGGTTGGCAGTGGTACTAATACTTCTGAACATCACGTGACTTTGTCACTAGGTGTGCAGAGTACCCACGTTTTGCATGGACAGTGTACTCACGTGATAGGGGGCAGGCCTATCGCCGTTTTGTACGAATACACTGTCACATGGCTAAGTACAACAGAGCCATGTGGGTTTCCTCACGATGTTTTCCCTCACCGTTAACAACCATGATAAATTAACCACACATATGTCTTTAGAAAAGACAAATTGGTGTAGGCCCGACCCAGGATTTGAACACTAGTCGTTTGCACGATAACCGAGTGTTCTACCCTCTGGGCTATCACGGTTGTTAACATAGAAGGTTGGTGGCGCTAGTTGCCGAGTAAACATAGGCTCTGCATTATAAAAGATTTAAAATATAGTTATAGTGTTACTAATGACTAAAAATGTAAAAAAGTGTGTGTTTTTATATTCTTAACAGTGACAGAAAAGAATAACAAGACAATATGGTATAAAAGTGAGATAAAACTTACGAATTAATTTGGATAATAACAACAAACTGTCAAGTAAGTTTTTTAAAAATCAATACGAAAATCAAATAAACGGTAACGAGAATAAAGCAACCGTATCGACAATGACAGATATATATAAAAAAAAGATATTATAATTGGGTGAAAAATTGCGAAAAAAAGCAGATTTGAAATAAATTAAAATATATAAATAATCCTACCCTCCGAAATAAATGTGCAAAAAAATAATGCTCGCAAGTGAGAATACCGGCATTTGTGATTTACAGTGACATCTAGTAGCAATCTTCAGAATTAAAATTGATCGAGTTACTACTCCTCACGAGATGGCGTTATTATGTTCGGGATGTCGACAAAACATACCGGACAAAAGGTTTTTAATGTGCGCACTATGTCAACTTTATTACGATCTCGAATGCGCAAATGTCCCAGAATGTCGTTTTTATAATACAATGACAACTGAACACAAGGCAAGGTGGAAATGCCAGTACTGCCGTTCACAGGAACCTAAAACGGATAATAACAATACCCCAGTTCAATCGAAATACCATATAATTAATTCTAATCAGAAAGTAAATGAATCTATTGTTACCGAAATGTCCTCGGAATGCACTTTAAATAACTTACGTATGGAACCTAACGTCACTCTAAGGAAAAGAATTACATATTCCAACAATAAAAGCCCAGATCCTGAATACTCCCCCATCAACTCGATTTATGGGGATACACAAATGGATGAAGGTCGCTCATCAACCTGCTCTGCGAATATGTTTGGTATACCCCATATTCCAAGCGGAGATACAATAAACATACAAAAATTTAAAGAAATTTTAAAAGAGAATAATCAACATATCTTGTCTTCATTAAACTTATCAATTCAGAC
This sequence comes from Bedellia somnulentella, assembly GCA_963576735.1. Lineage (NCBI taxonomy): Eukaryota > Metazoa > Arthropoda > Insecta > Lepidoptera > Bedelliidae > Bedellia > Bedellia somnulentella. Next base: position 12,703,000 of record OY755190.1, read on the forward strand.
GAAGATCGAGAATGCAGTTAGCAATTTCAGATCGGACTTTCTACAAAATTTTGAAAAATTGACATTAGCACAATCACTCGCAAAAGAGAATTTGAATATAATAAATAATAAAATAATATTGTTAGAAAGACAATGCAGCTATTTACAAGAAGAGAATAGAAAACTTCAAGAAACTATTTTAAATATTACTAATAATATCCAAACAAGATCTATAGAAAATACAGATAAGCTATTAGTTCTACATGGGCTATCAAAAGCCGTATGGGAAACAGATGAAGATATAATAAATAGAATAATATATATTTTCTATGATATACTAGAAATTGATTTATCGGATTACATAGAAGAAATATCATTTATTGGAAAAAGAAATGGCACAAGGCCCATAAAAATAGATTTAATTAGCAAACGAATGAAAAAATTTATACTTAGTAATGCTTTTTGCTTTAAAGGAACAGGTCTCAGCGTTTCAGAATTTTTAAATCCACAACAACTACAGGAACAAAAAGATCTGAGAAAAGCTTTATACACTGAAAGAAAAAATGGAAACCATGCTATAATAAAAGACAATAATCTGTTTGTAAATGGAAAACAAATAAAAATACCACCACAAACTAGTAAAGATCACTCGTTTGGTCATCCGTCTAAAGAAAATACAAAGAAAATGAATATAACCGTGGATGTATCTCCATCAAACTCGTCAACAGTAGTCGTCGGTTGCCCAGACCCATACATACATAATGCAATAAAATCCACAGAAGACAGCAAAAATAAACCACATACTAGTCAATATCGTACATTTCGAGACTAATTTCACCATCATGTCACAGAATATGCAAAGCATCTGTAATAAGGCGCACTTGCTCGAAGCACTAACCGAAGAGAATAACGATATACACACTATATGCGTGACAGAATCATGGTTAAATACTGAGAAGATGAAACTGGTAAATATTAATAACTACACATTGTGCTCGTCATATTGTAGAGAGAAAAGTGAAAGAGGTGGTGTGTGTATATTTATCAAGAATAATTTAGAATATTTAGAATTGACGGAGATATCTTTGATGTCGGTTGAATTAATCTTTGAAGTATGTGCCATAATAATTCCTTTAATTAACGTACTATTAATTAATTTATATTGGCCGAATAGTCGTAGAGGAGTCGAGGTATTTTATTGTTCTTTAGAAAGCCTTCTGAAACATATCTATAAAAAATATAACAAAAAATATATAAAAAAAAAAAAAATAAAAAAAAAAAAAAAAAAAATTATTCAGTTTTCAAAAGTACATAATATTCTTCTTAAACTAGTTAATTATTTTAAGTACAAAATATAACATTTTCCTGTTCCTGAGCTAGGTAATTTACCTGTATTTCAGGCAACAATAAACAAAAAAAGGCTTAAACTATCAGTTTTCATATAATGGTATTGGTAAGTAGTGTATAAACTATTATCAGAAATCGATTGTATCTAACTAATTGTATTATTATGATAAAAAAATAAATAAAAACATCTTATATTAACTTATTATATTAAGCAATTCCTCTGATTCCGTGTATGTAAGATTTAATAGCCACGATTGAAGTTTTTTCTTGCATTCAAAGTTGTTTGAGTTATATAATTCTAGTAATCTATTAATTTTATTATATAAGTATGGTCCTAAAAATATAAAGAATCTATTTGTAATGGAAAATTTTGCACTATAGGTATTCAAACATACTATATCCTTTCGCCTCTTGTTTAGTGTATCAGGGTTGAAGTATAAGCTAGCATGCTGTTTTAGAACAGTGAATAGAATAAAGAGCTGGCGCACAGTTAGCACTTTGCATTGTTTATATAGTTCGGTAGTAGGGAAATAGAAAGGGCGCGCAGTAGCTACTTTAAGTAGCGCTCTTTGAGCTCGTTCCAGTTTTAACATAGTGGTTATGCCAGCACCTCCCCAAGATTTTATGCAATAAGTCAGTAAGGATTGACCAAGCGCTTGATAGATTTGCTTTATTAAAGCGTAGTCACATATGTGTCTCAACTTTTTAAATATTACTATAAGTTTTCTAATTCTATTACAGAGTGCATTAATATGGACCTTAAAAGTTAAAGTAACGTCGAGAGTAATTCCAAGATATTTGATGTTCATTGCTTTGGAGATAGTTGAGCATAGGCATGGTGCGCTATCAGTGCAAGTGCGGTGATGTGCATAAAGCGGGGTGTTATTGAGTAATGGTGTAGAAGTGTTCCTTGCGAAAATCATATACATAGTTTTATCAGTATTCAAGGACAGAAAATTATTAAAAAGCCAGTCATTCACAATACTAAAGCCAGATTGAGCGAATTTATAAGCTTCGTCTATTGTTTTTGCAGAAAAAAGTAAGGCTGTGTCATCTGCATATGAAACTATGGTGCCGTTATTAAGTTGGAGATTACATAGCTCATTAATATAAATCAAAAATAGGCTGGGTCCTAAGATACTACCCTGAGGGACGCCAAAGGGGTGGTTTTTTAAAAATGTGCTATAATTGTCTCCAATTTTTAGGCACTGAAGTCTATTACTAAGATAACTTTCAAATAATTTTAACTGAGTATCCCGAATGCCGATATTTTCCAATTTTTGCAATAAAATTGGAATTGAAATTGTATCAAAGGCCTTTTTGAGGTCGAGAAAAACCCCTATAACATGCATACCTTTGTCCAAATTTTGCACAATTTCATTTGTAAGGCAATGGACTGCGTCATCAGTTGATAACTTTTTACGGAAACCAAACTGGCAACTTGAGAGAAAGGATATTTCATCTAAATATTTTATTAACCTACTGTTCATTATTTTTTCCAAAATTTTAGAGAAAGTGGGAAGAAGAGAAATCGGTCTGTAATTATTTGGTTGGTTTTTATCCCCCGATTTATAAATCGGAATAACCACAGCTTTTTTTAATGACTCGGGGAATATACCTTGAGACAAACAATTTTGAAATATGAGGGTTAACGGAGGGGCTAGTATATCCTTACAAAATTTCAAAACTTTACATGAGATGTTATCCCATCCGGGGGCACTATTACTTTTTAAGTTATTTATAATACCCTCTACTTCAGAGACGTCTGGATCGATCATAACAAATGATTTAAGCCTTGAAGGGTGTTTAGAATTAGCTTGATAGTATTTTTCAAAATTTGCCTGTTCAGATAAATTCTTACCAATGTTAATGAAAAAGTTATTTATGAATTCCGCTGACTGTGTGGGAGTTGACCTTAGTTTGAATAGTTCGTTAGGGATATCATTATGTTTTTTCGTGCAGGTATTTTTTTTAATGAAATTCCAAATTAATTTGTTGTTACTTCCCGCAGATTGAAGTTCTTTTTTCTCGTACTCACATTTTACATTTTTCAAAATTTTATTGCAAAAATTGCGATATCGTTTGTAAATAAGAGTAATAGTATTGTTAGTAGGCTCAAGCATATACCTTTTGTGCAACTTATCTCTATGTTTTATGCATCTGATTAAGCCAGGAGTTATCCAAGGTTTTATTATTTGGTACTTCCTGCTTTGACGAAACGTGCTTGTATTTTTCGCAATTGCATTTTGAACACAGTTAGTCACGTAATTCATAGAAAAGTTTACGTCAGTATTATTACAAACCGTGCTGAAATCTATTTGAATTAAATCACGTCTTACGTTTTGCATGTTAACACTAGAATAGCTGCGGCGGCATTTGTTATGAGTCAGCTTTAAATTCAATGTCAATAGCACGGCGCGATGATCGGTAATAGTCGAGTTAGTAACAAATGTATGTGTCAGGTAATTAGTTTTTATCATAATATGATCTAAACAGGATCCGCTGTTGTGAGTGGGAAAGGTATGGGCGGGTGATATTCCATGAAAAGCACATATGTTTAAGTATTCCTGGATAGATGAATCGTTGCTTTCTGTTATAATGTCAATATTCAAGTCTCCAGTTAAAACTATGTTTTTTGTAGAGGCGAAAGCATGTAGTATACTGTTCAAGGATTGTAAAAAATTATCAAGTTTGCGAAAAGATGGAGAGCGGTAAAAAGATAATATGACTAAGTCCTTACTTATCAGTCCTAGACAATTACTTTCATTAACACAAATTTCTTCTATGGTAAAGTTTAACGTATCTCGTACATATATTATAATGCCATCATTTTGGTTATGTAGTTTAGTTGAGCTGTGTAATTTGTACCCTGTGAGGGTGGGTAAACTATGTGCTCGGTTTTGTAACCAACATTCAGTCAAAATAATTATATCTAAAGGAACATTAAATCGAGTTAATAATATTAGAAAATCATCGAAATTTTTGTGAATACTACGAATGTTTTGGGTTAAGATTTTAAGAGTACCTTTCTCATTACAAATTAATTGGCTACACAATTCAACATCACACGAGCGAGATTCACCAAATTTTATATTGTCTAAGTCATAGATAATTTGATGTGTCATTGATATATAAACTAAAGAGTACGTTTAAAAATAAATGTAAAAAAGAAGTTAAAAAAAAAAAAATGTGAAAAGAAACTTAATCAATAAGTGCTTATAGATAATATGAAGATGCGGGCGCTCTTAGGCGCCTTCATAGTTAATAGAATTTATGTACCTCAATTCTGCATTCTTCCTAGCTGGGCATTCAGGGTCTCCTGTAGGATGGTTACTTGTTTTTTTAAAACGCTTGCAGGTGGCACAGGTTGGTTCCTGAGATTTTTTAATACACTCTTTGATAGAGTGTCCAGTCTCCCCACAATGGCCACAGACCTGATCAGCCTCACGACAAAACTTAGCTGAGTGTCCATATTGCTGACATTTAAAACAACGGGTCACAAGGGTGAAGTCTCTTATTTTACAGGATGTCCAGTTAATGAAAATTCGCGCCTGGTTCATGAGACATTTGCGAATTCCTGCGGGGACCTCAATTATGTAGTGGCAATATTTACCCTGTTTTTTACCCCCTTTATGGCTAAGTTTTATGGAGCTAAGGAATTTGTCGAATGTTGAGTCTGGATACTTATCGGCCAAGTTTTGTTCATATAAGCACTGAAACACTTCTTTCTCCGATAAATTTGTTGGCACTCCAATTACAACTATTCTAGGGCGGCGCTGGTTACTTTCTTCTAAAGTAAGATCGTTTGAGCAGAGTTTATTAGACGATTTTATCTTTTCAATATCCTGTTGGGACTCGGATATAATAATAACTGGTGATATGAACATAGATTGTTTAAACGACAAAGAAAAGAGTAGACTTTTAGGTTTAATGTTAATGTATAATTTCCATCAAAGAGTGTCCGGACCGACAAGAATTACAAAATCAACTGCAAAATGCATTGATTTACTATTCTCTAACTTTAATATGCAAAATTCTAAAGTAGTTGTTGAAGAATGGGGTTTTTCAGACCATAGAGGTATATTATTTTCATCAGGGTTAGCATTACGTAATGTTTTACAGTTTTCGATATCGAAGCGATTATTTAATGATAAAAATATAAATAACTTTAAAAATAAAATAACCCAAATAGATTGGACTAATTTTTTTCCACTTAGCTACAACGTAAATGAAAACTATAACTTATTTCTCGATACATTAACAAACATATTAGATTTATGTATACCTAAAAAAATATTTCATTTAAAATTTAAACAAAAGAATATGTATCTTACACCAGGCTTAAAAATATCTTGCCGAAACAAGAGGCTTTTGAGAAGTTTTGTATCACAAACAAAAAACCATATCTTAAGAAAAGACTACAAAATATATTGTAAAGTTTTAAAAAAAGCAGTTAGGAGATCAAAAAAACTTGGTAATAAACGTGAATTTGAAAATTCAGATAATAAAACACAAAGTATGTGGAAAATAATAAATAGGGAAACAAATAAAAATAAGAACGCGAGAACTAATATAGTAATAAAATCCGATCACAAAATAATAAAAAATCCGAAAGTCCTTGCTAATAAATTTAATGAGTATTTTATTTCAATCATTAATTCCCCTTCTGAGGCTTTAACAGAAGAAAACGGTTTTCTAGAAAATAGAGTGTTAAATACTTTTTTCTTGAGGTGCGTAGAACACAATGATGTGTATAAGATTATTAAAACAATGAAGAATAAAAAATCTTTTGGTATAGATGAACTCCCGCCAATTCTAATAAAACAATGTGCTGAAATATTAACTAATCCATATACTACATTAATTAACCAATCATTCAAAGAGGGGATTTTCCCAGATGCTTTAAAAACGTCCATCGTAAAACCAGTGCATAAAAAGGGACCTAAGACCGATTTAAACAATTACAGACCTATAGCACTCCTACCAAGATCAGCAAAAAATTATGAAAAAGCAATGTTTAATCAGCTCATCAGTTTTTTCGATAAATATAATTTAATAAGTGATAAACAATACGGGTTTAGGAAAAATCGCTCTACTACTTTGGCAATCTACAAATTTATAAAATATATCTACGACATAATAGACACAAAGAAATATTCTATAGGACTCCTACTAGATATGAGTAAGGCGTATGAAAGAGTTCTACACAAAATACTTTTGGACATACTTAACAGACTAGGCGTTAGAGGAATTGCTTTTGATTGGTTCAAATCTTAGCTGCATAATCGTTTCCAATGTGTAGAAATAGAGAACTCAAACTTGGATAGTGGGGTAATTGAAAGCGTGCGGTCCGATAGGGTTCCCGTAACTGGTTCTATACCGCAAGGCAGTGTACTTGGCTGCCTACTCTTTCTTGTGTATATAAATAGTCTACCAAAAGCCATAAACCAGGATTGTGTAATTTTTGCAGACAACGTCTCAATCTTATTTTCTGTCTCAAATCCTAATGAATTAGAATATAAATTGCATGATGTTTTAGACAATATATCAAATTGGCTATTAAAACATAATCTAGAATTAAATTTAGAAAAATCTAAAATAATCCAATTTAAACCTTCACAAAAAAAGCCTCTAGAAATATCAGCAGTATATAATAATACAAAAATTGATATAGTTAAAACAGCCACATTACTAGGAATAAATCTTGACACAAATTTAACCTGGCAACCGTATATAATTAAACTAAAAAATAAATTATCGTCTTTTATTTACGCTCTTCATCAATTGATACGCGTCACAGACTTCCAAGTCGCACTGGCAGCCTATTATGCATACGCATACTCTAGATTATCATACGGCGTAATAATATGGGGTAATAGTACTGACATAGGCGAAATTTTTATATTACAAAAAAAATGTATAAGAATTCTAACGAATATTGACCAAATGACATCATGCCGACCATTTTTTATTAAACATAATATATTAACACTAACTTCAATTTACATATTAGAGAGCTGTAAATTTGTTAGAAATAATAATGAGTTTTACTCTTCAATGCAAAATAATAAAAGAAATGACCGTTATTTAAATAAACTACAAATACCTTTCACCACAATGAAATTAGTATCGTGTAGTCCCCACCACATGCTAATAAAAATTTATAATCACCTACCAAATGACATAAAAGATATTAAAAAACTTAATTTATTTATTACGACTTTAAAAAAACATCTTATCATTAAATGTTACTACAATATTAAGGAGTTTTTTGATGACCAGAACAATAAATAGAATGCCCCGATTGCTCTACAACTAGTCCACCATTAAACGATGTTTGCCGTGCCCTTACAGGGCGTCACCTGTACTTATACTATATTTGTAACATCTTATGAACTTGTGACATGCAAATAAATTGAATTGAATTGAATTGGTTACAAAATGGTTTGTTTCATGTTTCTTATGAACAATTAAAAAGGTTTTTTGGAACTCATCCCCTAAGAGATTGAAATATATTACACAGATTTTTGATCTATAAATACAATGTATCTAGAAATTTGAATCTTGATGCGAGTGACTGATATAACAACTACAAAAAGGAATGCATGAAATTCATCCATCAATCAATCATGAGAATATACTAACGGCTATAAATCCCGAAAAAGGGTAGCCACAGCTCCAGAGATAGTAATTCTTTATCCACTTTTGGAAGTTGAATGGGGTCCGTCCAACCGTCCAACTGCATCGCCCAATAATCACTTAAAAAGTCTCAATGTTCTTTATATCTATTACAACGCCCACGGGAATATAAATACAAAAAACAACCGAAAATAAACAAGCTAGTACTAAAAAGTACGAAATAAGTTTTTTAATTGAATATGAGTACTGTGATTAATACCTTAGCAATTAATTTGTGAGCCGGTGCCAGCCTCGATGATAATTGATAATAAGAAGTGTGTATTTCGCACCGACTCAAAAATTAATTGCTAAGGTATTAATCACAGTACTCATATTCAATTAAAAAACTTATTTCGTACTTTTTAGTACTACATTTTTTATTTTCGGTTGTTTTTCCCACTATGAAGTTGGTTTTCTTTTTGTTAAAAAATATTTTATTTTACGAGTTTTTAGAGATGGGTAGACCTGGCAAAGATGTCTCTCGGATGAGGAAGCGACCGACGGTTACTGTATTGTTCTTCGTATTTCCGGTATTTCTATTATAGTACGATATTAAATAGGCTCAACCATATGTAACCTTACATTGTTCTTCAAATCCTTCGAAAGACGATGGTTACAATTCTTCATCTCAAGAAAGACTCAAACGATCACGCCGAATATCCCTGAAGGGGTTAGCAGAGGTAGTAATACTTCTGAATATCACGTGACATTGTCACCTGTTTTTCAGAGTACCCACGATTTGCTTAGGCAGTTACACAAGGCAGGCCTATTGGCGTTTTGAACACATACACTGTCACATGATTGTGAGTTTCGACAGTCCCCTCGATTTCCTGGGATGCCATCATCAGATCCTGGTCTCATGGTACTTTCTCGGTAACAATAACATAAAATGTTTAGTGAACCTGTACTTCTCTTCATAAAAGCTTCGAAGAGGAGTATAAATCTATATAGAATGTGGAAAGAACTGTTTCCTAATACCAAGTGATTGAGGACCCAAACCTTCCATCATCAGCTCAGCAGCATAACAATATGATTTTCAGAAGCAAATGCCAATATTAGTTCAGAAAATATGTAAAACGCGGTACATTTGCCTATAAAATTTGAGGGTTTCCCTCGATTTCTCCAGGATCCCATCATCAGACCCTGATATTCTCATCATGGTACTAATCCGGGAGTATCTTCTTTCGAATAAAAAAATAATAATCAAAATCGGTTCATAAATGGCAAAGTAATCGGCGAACAAACATAAAAAAAATATATATACCGGTCGAATTGAGAACACTCCTTTTTTTGAAGTCGGTTAAAAAAACAGAAGTTAGTGTTAGTGTAGTTAGTGTTTTGGTATTTTGGATATAGTCTGGATGCAAAAAAAATGTAGTCCACGCGGACGTAGTCGCGGGCAAAAAGCTAGTAATAAATAAATACTGTAGATTTACATCAATATCAAACTCGTTGGCTATACGTTATAACTTGATGATTTACTAGGTAAGTATAGGTTACTAAAAATAAAAAATCACAATGTTGCTCCAATCCAATTTATTTAAGACTAGTGGACCGGCCCAGCTACGCATGGGTTGTGCTGTCTTAAATATATCTAAGGTTTCTTCAACAGAGACAGAAAGTTTTTTTACTGATTGCATTTTTGGTATCAGTATCGATCACTAATCACCTCCTGATAGTTATTTTGAAAATATAATTCATGTACAGAATTGACCTCTCTACAGATTTATTATAGGTATAGAAGCTAAGTGGGCTCTTACGATCTGGCTTAAAAGTCTAAACTACGAAGATGCCGAGGGATTGCTTGTTGTTCAAAGATAAATTCAAAACACGCACATTCTCATTCACACACACACACACACACACACACACACACACACACACACACACACACACACATACATACACACAAACATGCACATTCAGACAGAAAAAAAAAAAAACATTGTATTCTAAATATGTAATTAAATTTTATAGAGTGTAATTAAAATTTTTTAAACAAAAAAATAATAAGATGTAAATTGTATTTGATTAGAGCTTAAATTAATTAATACTGTATAATTTATGTTAGAGTTCCTGCAATACAGGTTTTTACCTAGTGTGGGGCTCGCTAGCAAAGTGTATTGTATTATGTTTGAATGCTAAATAAACGTTTTATTATTATTATAAGATAAGTTGTGCCCCGAGACCATCAGCGTGTAACTCCTTGTATTGGCAATATTGTTTAGATCACTTTAACATGAGGCTTAAGTACAAATAGAATGAAAACACTTCAGCACAAAGCTTCCGGATAAACTACGTTGAAAGTTGACCCGTCCGGCACGTGAACATAAAGATTTCTAGAACTGCTAACCCGGAAAAGAGCGACATATAACTGACCATGTGAAAAACAACTGACACCGAGATCTACTCCAGCAACACGAAAAGTCTGCCCCTGAGCCTTATTTATTGTCATAGCATAACATACCGATACTGGGAATTGCGTTCTTTTGAATTGGAATGGAAAATTATTTGGTATAATGGGAATTCTGGGAATAAAGATGGTTTCTCCTGCACCGCAACCTGTTAAAATTTGAGCCTCGATTACATTTTGTTGCAACTGGGTTACTTTAAGCCGAGTTCCATTGCAAAGTTGTGGTGGTCTTAAATTTCGAAGCAGAATAATCGGAATGCCAATTTTTAAACAAATTTCATGAGAAGGAAGTCCGGGCTTACTTAAAGAATTTAAAAATTCTATCGGGTAATTAGTGGCTTCTTGTTCATCGACCATTCTATTTATTGAACAATAAACTTTGCTCTCCCCCTGGATATTTGACAGTATTTTATTATTAATCTCAGATGCATAGCCAAGAATTGTCCTTATTTAAAATATTTGTTACATCACCGTAAACTGATGATATAAGATGTTGTTGGGATTGCACTACACAACATAACTCAGGAGTCAGAATAAGTTTTCCTTGGTGTAGCAGTGGATAGGTACCTTCACCAATCTTCAATAATATATCAGAAAATTCACGATCATCTGGGTTATCTCCAGTTCTCACCCGCATGTTTATAGTCAAATGCACCGATTGTATATCACGCCACAAATAAGAGCTTTTTAGGCAAGCCCTAACCTCATCAGCTCGGGTTCCCCGCGGTATTACCGGTAAGGTTTGTCGGAAATCACCACAAAATAAAACTGTGATACCGCCCATTGGTCGATCATTTTGTCTTATATCCCTTAAAGTTCTGTCTACCGCTTCTACTCCTTTTCGATGGGCCATCGTACATTCATCCCATATGATTAAATTACACTCACATAATAACTTAGCTTTGTCGCTATTCCTTGAAATACTACAGGTTGGACTTTCCGTGCGATCTAAATCAATTGGTATTTTAAACATAGTGTGAGCAGTTCTTCCACCTGGTAGCAATGTTGCAGCTATACCTGATGAAGCCACGGCAAGAGCAATTTTACGCTGGCTTCTAACATAAGCTAATATTAATTTAGTCAAAAATGATTTCCCTGTTCCTCCAGGTGCATCTAAAAACCATATTGTTCCCAAATTATTCTGAACACTCTCGCACACGCGATCATAGACTGAACGTTGTTCTGCAGTCATCATTGGGACACCGTTTTCTAATGTTGCTAGCAGTTCTATTGAATTGTAACCAATCTCTGCGGAATATTCCCTATTGGTAACCTCTCCCACTGAGGTTGGTGTTGGTAATCCATATTCACAGAGTAATTTACCACCTACTGCTGTTAAGTCTTCCTGAATAGCTAATAAACACTGATTAATGGCAAGATCTCTTAAACTATTATTAGTTGCGCCTTCATCATTGTGAGATATATTCCGAATAAAGTCTTCTGCAAATTTTTCTCTATATTTTTCCCATAATCGGACAGGATCTGACAAATGACAAAATGTGAGCAATGTTACAAATAAATGACGTAGCCGTCGTGGATTATCACTAACACAGCACTCTGCTAAAGCGTCATCCCAATGCTGATCATTTTCATGCAAACGACGCGCTTGGCAAGCTGCATGATAAGTTGGATGAACAACATCGTCTACTTTTCTCAAATCTACGAATGATGTTGGTCCTCGCACTGTATGTAATAATAATCTCAAATAGAAACACTCGGCGTTGTTAGGATGAACGGTATACACTCTACCAAGAACATGTTCTTTGAAAATAACTGACTCGCCATCTACAGGCCTGCCACGGCGTCTACGGTTAAATACACCTCGTTGCTTATCGTACGTATAATACGACGGAACTTCCTCATACAAAAGAGATTTTGCAAAATTATCAGTTTGGCAAAGCCGAAAGAATGCTAATAAAGTTGTTTCTCTAGGGTTCTCTAATCGTTCTGTAACATTTTCGGTGTTAAAATATATACGTTGACCGCCTTCGAGATGAACATTCAGATGGGTCACAGGTGGATATCTTTCGTGGATGTTAAAACTTAAGATCCGCCACACAGCTTCTGAAGAGCTGATATACCTGCCTGACTGAAATCTAGTAACTTCATCATGTTCATTTCTCAACGCAAATGTAGCTTGGTCACTGCCCTTGTTAATATACTTACAAATATACTTTATGAGAATAACCTTAATCTATGAGTTTTAAATATATATACAAAAGATAGAAATAATAATTAAACAATATAAAAAATATTTTCAAAATCACTGCCGCTAGGGGGAAGGGTTCCCAAAAGGCTAGCTGCATTGCCCCTTTGTACGGCAATACTTATTCTTTGGGCAAAGTATGTGCCAGCCCTAGGATCCCCACTAGTTTCAACAAGGCGCGTAGATATATCTTTGAATAATCTACGCGCATCTGGACCCCATGGGCCGAGGGTCTCTACAGCAAAAGGAACAAAAATATGACTTTCGTCAAGGAAGCCATACTTACGTTTCTTAAGACCCTCGGCTTCATGAGCCGCAGCTCCAGCCCGAGCCGCAGACCCTGAGAAATGGGAAGGCGCCAGCGTATCAACACAAGTTGCGTCCCACACAAGCGTCTTCCCATTCCTCCAAGGTATCAATGACATCCCGTCAGGCCTCTTACCATCATCACGTAGCAAACCTGAAGGTTCTAAGATAGCTGGCACGTTGATGGTGGTAAGGGCCCGTCTGATGATGTCATTGAGGGCAGCATGCCGTGACAGACGTCCAGCGCTGCGACGACATGAAAGTCCATGGTGTCCAAGCTGTTCCACTAAAGCACCGCAGCGGCAGTGATGATGTTCATTCAATTTTGCGCCCAACCTTAGACCTATGGCAATAGAAAAAGTGCCCCTGTCTAGCAATGTTCCTAGATTACTAGAAGGCAACGCTTTCAACCAATGTCCCGATTCTGGCTCACAGCAAGCTAGGAGACGAGCTCGCTCCACCATGTCAAGAGCTGTATTAGTGAGATTGACTTGAACTTGACGGCAGAGTGGCTCATCCCAAAGCCTCTGAGAGGACAGAGTGGTAGGGACATTTGTGTTTGGACCGACTATATCCAACCACGCACTTTTTGCCTCTGACAGACCTGCGATCTCTCTCACACCCACCACTTTGTTAGTGATGCGCAAGAAAAGATCACAGATTCCAAAACCAGATGACAAAAAGGCAGGCAAGGCTATACTTGAAAGGCTGCGGATGCCGATGCCGCCATGACGAATAGGGAGAGTGGCCTGTATCCAGCAGCGATCAGTAAATGGTATGTTAAAAATTTTTGAGAATGAATCTTTGATCAAATTATCAATATCCGAAAGTACTGAGATTTGCCTCCATAATCCAGAACATCTCAGTATATATGTAAATTTTGGTACAAAAAGACAATATTTTATAAGTGTATACGCAACATGTGGGTTTAATTGTTCTAAAAGGGTAGATGATTCAAGAAATTTTGTTTTTTTTTCAGATATAAAGCTCGGAATAGAAAAATCTAAAACTGGGGCACCTAAGAGACGAAGCGATTCCTTATTAATAATTTCGATGCCTGGAGCTAAAGTGTTAAATTTTGTTTTCAAATCTGCCACGGTTTCAACATTTAAATTTGGGCCAAAGTATACTTCACATTTATCAAAATTTAGTTCCAATCCAATTTTTTGAAAGTTTGATACTTTATTGACTCTACACTATTGCACATTTCTACATTTATGTGAGCTTGAAATGCTCGAGACAATACAGGCGAATACGGAACGACCCACCTATTATCTAAAGTAACCTGTTGTCCAGACACTCGCTTTTCAACAGTGAACCCACCATTGTCTCTTGAACGCCGACGATATAATGGATATCCATCATGACCTGTTACAGTTTCATCCACTATTGATTTTGGATATCTTTTAGTGCAACGACCGTCCTGCATGCAGGGAGCATTTCTGTTAAATGCACCGCATGGACCATGTATCATATGAGTTTTAATAATGTCATATAACAGGGGATCTACAATCGGATCTGGAATTTCAGCACTGATTGAGCTGTCTACATCATTAGGTCGAACCTTATCTTTTAACCAAAGTAAGATATGTGCGTGAGGTAAGCCGCGTTTTTGCCACTCAACACTATACATATAACACAATACTTCCCCAAAAATTATATCTTTGGTAAGTAGAACAATCATTGATTTTAATTTTAAATGAAAAACTCTTGCGATAATATCATGGCGGTCATGCGGTGCTTGACCCTCAATAAGCTCCCGAGTGATTTCATCCCACTTGGGATTGGTAGTAACAGTAATAAATAAGTCGGGACGTCCATATTTTCTTACGTAACAAAAAGCGTCTTGAGTACGTTCGTGCATGTAGCGTGGCCCACCAGTGAAAGAAGAGGGTAAAATAACTAAGCGGCCCATATTCACAGTATCATTATCTTGCTGCATGAAGTCGCGAAGGTGCACGTATTCTTCGGCGCGCAGTTGCCTTTGATTAGATCGTATATTATATCGTAATGTACTGATTAAATAAGCCACGAAAACGTTGAAAGTATACAAAAATATTCCGTCTCACTTGCAAGTGGTAACAATAAAATTGAAGACATGACACCTTTTTATTATAATTAATTGCACCTGTATGCGGATCAGTTTGGTATACAGCAAAATTATAACCATCTTCCCCTCGACAGTATATTGCAAACTGTGGGTTTCGAAAATACGTTGCAAACGATTGTCTCTGGAACGGATAACGATATCACGCCTATCACATTCTTGGTCGACCAATACTACCGCAACTTCATTCGTGGATGGAATGTTATAACGCCCAGGGTGTTCCAGAGTTGGACGCCTATCGGCATTTATAACAATTTTATAATTGTTATCACCATCTTGAGGAAGAGCGTCTAATGCCGATTTAAAACTGCATACATAAAATTAACCTGATGCAACATGTTCTGGAGTTCTGAAATGAGTTCAGTGTTTAAATTCGGGAAATATTCATTTCTTGTATTTGACTGTTCATTGTAGTCGGATATAAAATATATTTGAAGAAATTTAGGTTGGTCTTCAGGCAAAAGGGACCCTATCAAATGGTAAACCTGACCTTGTATCTTAAAAGTAGGCATGAAAGGACCTTCTGTGATTTGTTGTGCACCAAAGGATGTCATTTGAAATGCACTATTATACGTGCGAATATGGTCTAAGAATTGTTTAGATTGCACATGTTCCCCTAAAAGAAGTGATTTCAAAGGCTCTGGTGGGTCTTCGAACGAAGGCAAATTTATTTTACCTCCAGAACAACAGAAACCAGCAGACTCCTTCCTCCACTTTAAAGCATTACAAAAAGAACATACTACGTCCATATCGCCTATTGCAGAAGATGATCTGTAATCAATTGAGAGGTTATAAGCAAACCCACTTTTATATTTGTCGTTCCACGCCACCGAATAGGTACCCTGATCTTCTATGTGTACATCTAAGTCATTAAGACTATGTCGAAATCTGTCTGCAGTAAGACGGGCCTCTCGCTGTTCGTCTGTTTCAAGAGAACGAATATTTTCAATTCTTAATCTTTCATTAGACAAAGTTATTAATCGTTCTTGTCTCGAAGAATTGTAATAATCGCGCCACGACTCTAGTCGTTGTTCATGCTCCTGTTCGTCTTCAAGAGATCGAATAATATTGTGTTGCATCCTATCGTTTGTCAAACGGTATTCATATTGACTAATAGTTTCAGATTCCCGAGATAAAATATGACGTTCGCGATCAGCTGTAAGCCGTAATTCCCGCTCTGAGTAAGTTTCAGACTCGCGAGATAATGTATGCCGTTCGCGGTCAGCTGTGAGGCGTAATTCCCTCTCAGTGTAGGTTTCGGACTCGCGAGTTAATGTATGCCGTTCGCGGTCAGCTGTGAGGCGTAATTCCCTCCCAGTGTGGGTTTTGGACTCGCGAGATAATGTATGCCGTTCGCGGTCATCTGTGAGGCGTAATTCCCTCTCAGTATAGGTTTTCTGACTCGCGAGAAAATGTATGCCGTTCGCGGTCAGCTGTGAGTCGTAATTCCCTCTCATTGTAGGTTTCGGACTCGCGAGATAATATATGCCGATCGCGATCAGCTGTGAGGCGTAATTCCCTCTCATTGTAGGTTTCGGACTCGCGAGATAATGTATGCCGTTCGCGGTAAGCTGTGAGACGCAATTCTCGTTGTGCAACAGATTCAAGTTCTCGGGATAGCGCATGTTGTTCTCGGTCAATGGTACGCCTTAGCTCTCGTTGAGAAGAGCTTTGAGACGTCCGTGATGTAGCTCGCCTTACTCTTATGGCTGCTAATCGCATCTCTCTCTCTGGAGAGTTTTCACTGGCTCGAGAGGTTGAGGCTCTAACTCTCATAGAGCTTAACCGATTTGCTCTTTCCTCTGCCGTTTCTTGAGATCGCGTAATACTCATTCTCTTAGCTTTACTCGAAGTTCGAGAAAAAGATAATGGTTTTTTAGGTGGCATTGTGTAATAAAAGTACGGTACTACTACGGTAACGAAAGGCTTACCTAACAAAATAATCTACGTATGAGATCCTAACTTTAGCTACCTAACACTTAAAATCTTAATGATTACATAAACTAAAATATTCTAAAAGAATTATATCCAGAAATATAGACAACTTACAACAAAAAAGAAATGAAAATAAAGCTGAAACTTCTGTGCAATACTATCTACCTATACCTAATTCACTCAAAAATAAATACCTATGACTACTTTAATGTACCTATGCTTAATAATTTGTAATTTGAACGATTATTTAAACACTAACCAAACAACTAATACGTAATCCTAACTTTAGCTACCTTACACTTAAAATCAAAGTGACTATTTAAACAAAAAAATTCTTATAGAATTATAACCAAAAATGTATACAACTAACAACAAAAAAGAAATGAAAATAAATCTGAAACGCCTTTGCAATAATATCTACCTATACCTACTTCACTTAAAAATTAATACTTATAACTAATGTAATTTAATTTATAAATGTCCTACGCTTAATAACTTTTAATTTGAACGAATATGTAAACACTACCAAAACAACTAAGTTATTTTACAAAATAACAACAAAGTAAATTCAAATAAACTATTTATAGACTAAAAGTCGCGCTGATAAGCACGGTCTCTCGATATCAAATTATTGTATGTCAATAAGGTCGAACGCTCCGAACGCACCAACTGCCCAATATCAAATGAAGCTCGCTTTTTTTTTTTTTTGTTTACCGGTGGGGAAATCCTCATAGGATTGCCGAAACCCGGGAACAATTGGCAGTATTTTAAAGCTTTCTTTAATCTAAAATATCGACCGTCGAATACAGCTGGTATTTCAAAATAACATCAACGTTAATTTTGCTCCGAAATCAACTAATTAGCATTCATCTCCTATCGTTGCCAATTAGAATCAGTGTACAATATATTCCCATCGATATATTGTTCGGCTTGCCAACGTACTTTTTATAAGTGTTGGGTAAATCGAAATCTAGCATCGAGCCGCTTTCCGTTCGTATGTCTTATTCGTTCGTGTTGTGCATTGAGTAAGCAGCGGTACATATACATAATTATACGTTCATGTGTCACAATTCGATTTATAGTGAAACTATTTTATTATCGTTAACGAAAACAATCTCGCCGTTCAAGTTGCAATTTTATTTCGTGCACTCGCTTATCGCTGGATGTTTAAAGTTAATTACAGATCATACTTGTATAATCTAATCATTTATTCGGTATATAAGTATACATATTCGGCTGTGTGACTTTACATTTAATTTACACCTTTATTATTATAGAACATACACAAGCATTTTATACGTACTCCTTGCCTTGTGTATATTTAATTCGGCTATAATAATAAGTTGTAGCCAACATCAGTGTAGGTAGTTGTTGTGGCGGATCATACTCCAACCACCAAGTTTTGTTGTAAAATTAATTTTGCTATGACAACAATACACTAGAATAAACTTTATTTTATTATCTAGTATTACAGATCTATACGTTCAAAAACCATAATCTTGTTTAGTATTATTTACGCGGCTGTAATACATTTATTCGTACTTACTTGTTTTTCACACTCCAAACATTCCATATCAGTTGTTCTTAATCAAAAACATAAAGTAACCGTTTTTCTATTTCGAATTTTACCTGTGCATTCCTTCAAATAAGTTTCAAAGTGAAATCGTGATCGCAGTGATAATTATCTACTTGTAACAGGTGTTTGTTTGTTGTTGAAAGTTCGACGCGCCCTGTCATCTATTGATAGAAGTATCTATACTATATACATCTGTCATTCATTCGTTCGACGCCTTATCACTGCAATCGGTAACTGGAATCTTTGTTGGGTTTTTATTGAAACAAATCGTCTTTACTTAGTGAGGTAAATTATAATTAATAACCATGTCTTATAATCCGAAGCGTCAACCTATACGTAAACTTAGTCATTCGAATAAACCTAAACCGAAGCAAGAATTTACAAAAAGTGATTTGCCGTCATTACGTCGTAAGCGTACGATAGCTTTGAACCGTATTTTGAAGGCATTAGAGGTCGGTATGGCGACTCAATCCAAACCCGATGATACACAATGCGATTTCTTCTTTTCATATTGTGATGAAATTGAAAACATGAAATCCGATTTTGAGTTTGCACATTACTCGATACTCGAACTATTAAGTTCGTCATCAGATGAAGATGATAATGATGATGAAATTCGTGCGCGTTTTGATGATACTTATTTTAAGGTTTTGTCAATATTTAAATCGTTACAGAAATCCGAAACGAAAAATTACTTAAATTCGACTTCTCAATTCGAGTCATCTTTGAAATCTCATGTGAAGTTACCGAAGATCCAATTACCCACGTTTTCAGGTGACATAAAACTATGGCCTGAATTCATTGATACGTTTAATTCATTAATCCACGATTGCCATTTACTTTCCAATGTGGAGAAATTTCAATATTTAGTATCGATTTTGCGCGATGATCCGTTATCGCTTATTCGTAAATTTCCCGTAACCGGTGATTATTACTCCGATGCGTACGCGGCCTTACTTGCCCGTTATCAACACAAGCGTGAACTGTCTTTCACATGCTGGAAAGATATTTTGAACGTTTCATTCAACACGAATAATGCGATTGAGTTTCGTCGATCTTTAGATTGTATTGACGAAAACTTAACTATTTTACGTAAACAAGATCTTCCAGTTGATGATTGGGACTTCATTCTAGTATACCATATTTTATCGAAATTAGATTCAAAAATGAGACGGGAATTTGAAGAGAAATACATAAGCAGCGAGATTCCAAAATATACTCAGTTAAAACAATATTTACATTCGAAGTGCGAATCCATGTTGCGCGATAATCATTTTTCTGAAACCTCACCCAAGGTAACTTATCAAGTAAAGGAATCTAATCTGCGTCCTTCCACTTCAAAACAACATTTTAATAATTATCCTAAGCGTTCAAATGTGACTCACACATTATTGGTAGATAACTCGAATAAAACTCAAACATTGAAAAGGGATAATGAACACGTTGTGAAATGCTCTTTATGTTCAGACAGTCATTTAATTACTCGTTGTAAATCATTTCTTGATAAATCCGTAGACGACCGTATGTCTTACGCCCGAGAGGCTAACTTATGCTTTAATTGCCTCAAATCGTCCCATCAGCTCAAAGATTGTAAATCGATCTTTCGTTGCTTTTAAGTATGTAAACATCGTCATCATACAACATTATGCGCGCAGGGAGATACTAATAGCGCTAGTAACTCCACAGATTCTAAATCCGTATCATTGTTCGCCAAAGGTGAAAATTCAAACTGTCCAAAATTAAATAATATAAATACGACTGTTTTACTAGCTACGGCTATAGTTCAAGTACGCGATTCAGACGGCACTTTTAGTTCTATGCGAGCCTTATTTGACACCGGTAGTCAAAACAATTTTATTACACAAAAGGCAGTTGAACATTTACATCTTAATCCAGTCTCATGCGAATCAAATATCAATGGGTTAGGAGGTATTGCTGCTGATGTCACCGGTATGATTCGATGTTCAATCGCTTCAAAGAATAAGCCGTTATTCGATTTAGACATGCACGTTATTCCAAACATATGCGGTGACCAACCCATAGCCAAACTTAACACGTCGGGTTGGACTCACACTCAATCGTTAGCCTTAGCGGACCCAGGCTTTGATATCCCTGGCTCTATCGACATTTTACTCGGTGCAGACGTTTTCGTTGAATCGCTTCTTCCTCAACGGATAAAGGGTAAGGCGAATCAGCCCCTCGCGTTTAATTCGGTCTTCGGTTGGCTCTTGTTAGGGAGAACGCCACTCATTACTTCGTCGTTGCTACAGGTCTCTTCGAAAATCGATAACGACTTAGCCTCAATCGTTGAGCGCTTTTGGAAGATCGACATTGTTCCCCAAGCGTCACCACACACACATGAAGAGATTCTATGCGAAAAATCTTACAAGGCAGATCACTACCGCGACCCATCCGGTAGATACGGGGTGCGCCTTCCTTTTAAGGATGAAGTGGAGCCAATTTTTGAGGGTTCTCGTGACATTGCATTAAGACGCTTCCATGCAATCGAGCGTCGTCTGTTACGTGACCCTGATTTGCACAAACAGTATCGCGAATTCATGGAAGACTATGAAAATTCTGGTCATATGTCTCTCGTTCCTACATCAGAGTTAAATCGCGGCAAATACTACATTCCGCATCATTGCGTAGTTAGGCCAGATAGCACGACTACTAAATTGCGCGTCGTTTTCGATGCCTCAGCGAAGGATCTAAATGAAAAATCTTTAAACGACACTTTGCTCATCGGACCTAAACTTCAGTCTAACATTATCGAGATTCTCCTCAATTATCGAATTCATGCGATCGTATTTATGGCTGACATACGTCAGATGTACAGACAAATTCTGATCTCTGAAAATCATAGGGATTATCAGAGAATCTTTTGGAGAACAGATCCTAATCAAACTCTAAAAGAGTATAAACTAAACACCGTTACGTATGGTGTATCGTCTGCACCATTTCTTGCATGTAGGACAATCAAACAACTAGCAGAGGACGAAGGTGACCGTTTCCATCTAGCTAAACAAATAGTTACAAACGATATATACGTTGATGATGCAGTTTCCGGTTTTGAAAATATTAGTATTGCGATGGAAGCTAAATCACAAATCGTCAAATTATTCAAACTAGGTCATTTTGAATTGAGAAAATGGGCTAGTAATTCACGGCAGTTGCTATCAGATCTTCCACCAGAAGATTGTCTTCTGGATTCTAAATCGTTCTATGATGAGCAATATCCAACTCTCAAAGTACTCGGACTCAAATGGAATCCAGTACTCGACTCGTTTTTATTCGATGTAGGTTCATCACATCGCCCTTGTACTAAGCGAGTAATCCTCAGTGAAATCGCAAAGATATACGATCCGTTAGGCTTTTTAACGCCTCTGACCATTCAAATCAAATGTTTGCTGCAGAAACTTTGGCTTCTCGGCGTATCGTGGGATGAGCAACCACCTGAAAATATCTTTAACAGTTGGCAAGCCTTTTGTCAACAGCTGCCCGCTCTTAAGGATTTAAGTATTCCACGACGACTTACCGTTAATAATGCCATTTTATATGAATTGCACGGTTTCTGTGATAGCTCGGAGCTTGCTTACGGAGCTGTCATCTACTTGCGAATCTTATGCAATGATGGATCTATTCAAATTCAGCTGCTTTGCGCCAAGGCCCGCGTAGCTCCACTAAAAAGACTTTCATTGCCTCGTTTGGAGCTTTGCGGAGCTGTAATGCTTGCAGATCTAACAAAATTCGTTCTCGACACGTATCAGGCCAAAATTCTCATCGATTCTATTAATCTTTGGTCCGACTCGACCGTAGTTTTATCCTGGCTTCAATCGCACTCTTCGCGCTGGACCATATTCGTCGCAAACCGCGTCAGCCACATTCAGGAAGTCTTTCCAGCAAAGTCCTGGCGTCATGTTGCTTCAGCCGACAATCCTGCGGATGTGTGTTCTCGAGGGCAGCTCCCTAATGATCTTCTTCAAAATTCGTTGTGGTGGTCAGGTCCATCTTGGCTACTCCAGTCTTCTGATCACTGGCCTGAAAGGAAACTTGCTTCTAATGATGAAGATACCATGGTGCGATGCGAAGAGCGTCATCCAGTCGTACTGATGACCAATGAAACGACGCAACCCACAACCGATTCCGTTTTCAACAATCTACTTAAACGTTTTTCATCTTTAGACAAAATTACTCGTATCGTTCCTTACATACGCAGATTCATTTATAACATTCGTACCAAAGACTCATATAAACGTCATATTGACCCTCCAACTGAAACTGAAAATTATGAATCGTTACTAATTATCGTAAAATTCGTACAAAATTCATGTTTCAGTAACGAAATACAACGTATCAATGCAAAACAATCGTTACCCAAGCCGTTTCGAAAACTGAATCCCTTTGACGATGAGACAGGTATCCTTAAGGTGGGTGGTCGTATCTCACGTGCTGGTTTAGAATTCGATCACAAGCATCCTGTACTCCTACCTTGCGATCATCCACTCACAGACAAAGTGATCGAATCCATTCATCGTAAACATTGTCATACCGGACAGAATACTACTCATTATCTAGTTTTACAACGCTTTTGGGTTCTCTCCGCGAAACGTGCTATTCGTCGTTGCTTATCAAAATGCATATCATGTTATCGCACTAAGCCGAAACCATTAGAACCATTCATGAGCGACCTACCTTCCTACCGCGTCAATCAAGTCAAGCCGTTTTCGGTAGTAGGCGTAGACTTCGGCGGACCTTTCCGTATTAAACTCGGACTTCATCGAGGTGCAAAGATAGACAAAGCTTACCTTTGTTTATTCGTTTGTCTTGCCACAAAAGCAGTCCATCTTGAAGTGGTATCCACTCTATCCACTGATGGTTTTATAGCTGCTCTGCGTCGATTCGTTGGTCGTCGTGGACGTTGCAGCATAATCCATGCAGACTGTGGAACAAACTTTATAGGTGCCAGCAATTTCCTATTATTAATCGAACAAGCCTCACAGACTGAGCATATCAAATTTGATTTCAATCCCCCTTCAGCCCCCCATTTCGGTGGTGTGTGGGAAATTCAAATAAAAGCAGCTAAGACGCATTTGTATCGTATTGTTGGCAGCCAAGTTTTAACATTTGGAGAACTCAGTACACTGTTCATTCAAATTGAATCGGTTTTAAACTCGCGCCCATTGTGCACTTTGAGCACTGATCCGAACGACTTAAACGTCTTGACTCCAGGTCATTTTTTGACCCTGGAACCTCTTACCAGCGTACCGGACGAAGATTATTCTTCTGTTCCATTGTATCGACTTAATCGTTGGCATCTAATTCAATCTTTCGTTCAACACTTTTGGATTCGTTGGAAGAACGAATACTTAACCTCGCTTACTCAACGCATAAAATGGACGAAGATATCCGAGCCACTTACTGTGAATTCTGTTGTAGTCATCAAAGATGACAATCGTGTACCTTTGCAATGGTCTCTAGGAAGAATATGCGAACTGCATCCCGGTCATGATGGAATCGTGCGTGTAGCAACCGTGAAGACTAAAGATAGTCTTATCAAACGACCTCTAGTTAAGTTGTGTCCTCTTCCTATTGAATCGTAATCTAGTAGTTTTTTTTTTATCGTAATAATAGTCGTTTTAGTTGTAGCTCGTTTATGTTTTATTCATTATATTTATCAATTGTTATCCGTAGGAATCTATTTGTTAGTCGTCATACTGTAGGTATTTTAACGTTGCCGCTATTATTATTTTTTATATCCGGAAAATACCAGCTGTATTTTGGTGGGCGTTATGTATCGTCAACGTTCCACATTCATATTTGCCGCCAAATAATATACGTCAAATGTCATTCGCTCGCTCAACCAATCAGCAAAGCCCGATGAAAAGGGCACGCCAGTCAGAGTGAGGACTAGCTACCGCGAGGAGTGTAATGGCTGCTTCCCTTGCGCGTGCAACGATTAAAATTACCGGCTTGATAATTTAACCTTTTCCCAAGAACTTTGAGTGTTTTCATACTATTTTGTGTTACTTACGTTAAGACGTGTGTAAGAACCTTTTAATCTGAACGTGTGTGTGTGTCGCTAAACAAAACGTCCCCAGCTGGGTCGACTGTCGACGGACACGTGGTGAGAAAATTATCCATCGTTTGCTGCCAATATCCACTCGTACTGTGGAAAATCCTGCTCCTGCTGGTGAGTAATTGCTAATTGGTATTTGGGCGGGCGAACTGCGGATCCGTTAAATCTCGGCGGAGTCTCCACCAGAGGTTCCGACCCAGAGTGTCACCATCGGCCTGATCGGCCAGGTCATTGTGATACATCTTTTTGTCCCTTATGCAATTCTGTTCTAGGGACCTGATCGCTGTCAAGATCCAGACAGCTGATACGGGCCTACCAGAGATGGTGCTAGCCTCCTGCTATATGCCCGGCGATGCTGAGGACTGCCCACCAAAGGAGCTAGCTGAACTTGTGCGGTACTGCGAGACGCTCCGAACAGAGATCGTCATTGGGGCTGACGCGAACGCACATCACCCGCTCTGGGGGTGTCAGAAATCAAATTCCAGAGGAGAGGTACTATCAACATATTTATTCTCCACTAACCTAAATGTAGCTAACGTAGGATCCGAACCAACATGGGTCACATCCCGAGGGCAAACAATAGTAGATATAACTGGTCACTAGGATAACGTCGATTTTCGGATGGCAGGTGAGAGCAAAGGAAACACGTGCTTGTTTGCTTCACTCGTTTATTGCGACTGTCATTCTTTTTACAGAACCATATAAATTAATCATAGACAAATACACAAGTACCCAACATTTAAAAATAAATCAAAATATCGTACCTATGTATAATTAAACTAACCATACCGCCCACCAAAACGGACGTTTTCTCTTGAGCCATATACTTAAATTTAAACAATATAAACCAAATGTTACCAAAACCTAAAAGTACACGTTTCCTTTGTAATATCAAAACAATCTCATCAGACAACTCATAGTTCTACGTTAAACTTACAACATAACTTCACCATCTATATGTTATACATAAAAATAAAAATTTAATGTGCTATAACTATAACTCAAAATGTTAAAAACCTTATTATTTTACCTTTACCTATTTTCGTTGATATCGTTCTTTATGAAATATGTTTGACTTTTATATTTTTTGATTAATTGTAAATAGAATAAGAAGTGTCATATACGAAAGAAAATGTGATTAGGAAAAAGAATAATATACGATTGGATTGGAAACGGATAAGAAGGCTTTTTATTTTTAGTTTGCAGTAGAGGCCTTCAGTTTCCAACAAAGTGGTCCTAGAATAGTCCGTATGGATCTCAGAAGAAGCGAAAGAGTAAAAAAAATGAAAGAAGGTGAACAGACTAGCACGACAGCAAATCCCCGTGAGCCCACGACTACTGGGCACGAGGATAATATTGCTGCGGCGTCCGCCTTGGAGACTCAACCTATACAGTCCACAAGAAGCAGTTCTCATATAAGCGCCGTGACTCGCAAACAGATCATGGAGGCGCGCGCTGCGACAGAAAAAGCAAAATTGGAATTGCAGAGAATTCAATTGCAAGAAAAGAAATTATTAGCCCAACAAGCTCTCATTGATGCTCGTTTAGAAGAAGAACGGTCAATACGCGGCTCCAGAAAGAGTGGATCGACATCATACGTGCAACAATGGATCAATGATGCTCCAGAGGCGAACGATTATACACCGCCGGAACCACCAGCACCTGCCGCACACCCCGCCGCAGCCCACTGGTTGCCGCCCGGACGAACCGAATTCGCGCTACCTAACCCGCGATTTGACCACATTCCACATAGTGACAAATTGCTAGGTCGCTTGTCAGCGCGAGATCTACCGATTTTTAGTGGAGACCCTCTGGATTGGTTACGATTCAAACAAGCATTCACCTCGACGACACGCATAGGCCAGTATTCGGACGAGGAGAATCTGGCTCGTTTACAAAGAAGTCTCAAGGGTGACGCATGGGAAGCAGTTGCCGCACGACTGATTACGGTAACATCAACCGAAGAAATCATAAAAACCCTGGAGATGCGATTTGGAAGACCAGAATTGGTGTTACACATGGTTATATCTCAGATGAAAAAGGTAGCAAAATTGACAGGTACTAGGTCAGATTTAATAACACTCGCGACGAAAGTAGCAAACTGTGTAGCCGCAATCAAGGCTACCCAATGTTTTGATTATTTATACAATCCTGAGTTAGTATCTGAAGTCGTAAATAAATTAACTGAAAGTTTGGTTTATAGATGGACAGATTATTATAGCAACTTAAGTAGCCACCAACCGCGATTATCTGCATTATCGGAATTTTTAATGCACGAGTCTGAACGATTATGTAAGGCGGGTGTAGTAGAACTTCCACAGCGATTAATTAGATCTTCTAGCTCCTAAAAGCCAGTTCTTACAACAGTTAATAGGGTTGGTGAAACGTCATCAGCTATCAATGTCATGGTTAAAAATGACAGTTTGAATGTAAACAAATGTGTCTATTGTCATGGAAACCATTTGTTTGAAAAATGTTCTGCATTTTTAGCTCTTGAATTAAACGACAAATGGCAATGGGTTTGTGATACAAAATTATGTTTTAAATGTTTTAGCCCAGATCATCGACGCGAAAAATGTAAGTCACGAAATCGATGTAAGACGTGTAATCGTGGTCATCATACAATGTTACATAGGGATGATTGGACAAATTGGAGATCTGATAAAGCATCAACTAAGCCGCAGATGATTAAGTTGCAGCCAGACACAAGTAATAAAGACATCACACCATCGAATATTTCAGAGATTACCGCGAATGTGTGGACCAACATGGATGATAAAGGTAAGGTGTTTTTGAAAGTACTACCTGTCAACGTAGAAGGCCCGTTAGGATCTTATGAAACTTTGGCATTGCTAGATGAGGGTTCTACGGTAACTTTAATTGATAGTAGAGTTGCAAAACATATAGGCGCGGAGGGTTCTTGTGTCGATTATAACTTACAGGGCGCGGTAGGCGGCATGCAAAAGCAAAAGGGTTATCTCGTTTCTTTAACATTACGTACGTCATGTGGTAAACACATCCTCAATAGAGTCCGCACCGTTGATGAACTAATTTTGCCCACGCAAGGAATTGATAAGAATGTTTTGTACAAATATACTCATTTACAAGATATTCTCATTAAATAGTATGATGGACGACCAACACTTCTCATTGGCCAGGACTATTGGCATTTGATTGTTAGCAGGGAAGTAAGACAGGGACGAATGAATGAGCCAGTTGCATCACTTACAGAATTAGGGTGGGTAATACATGGATTTGTTTCATCAATCACATCACAACTTAATGAAACTGAGTTTACCTATCATGTTCATTCAGAATCACATAAAACGGATGCAGAATTACATGAAATTGTTAAAGAATATTTTCATATAGACAGTATTGGGATCAAAACGAAAAATGAAGACAAGCTGTCACATGACGACCATAGAGCACTTAACATTTTAGACAAGACATCGCGAAAAGTTAATGGAAAATGGGAAGTCGGATTACTGTGGCGTTCTGATAGCGTTCATTTTCCCGACAGTAAAAATATTGCAATGCAACGTTTCAAAATTATTGAAAAGATGATGAATACTGACTATAACTTTGCATCTGACTATACAAGACAAATACATAATATGCTCGAGAGTGAGTATGCAGAATTATGTGAAGAGTCCTTGAGTATTAAAGATCGAATATGGTATCTACCTCATTTTGGGGTTCGAAACCCGAACAAACCAGGTAAATTATGACTTGTACATGATGCTAAAGCAGAAGTTAAAGGAGTTTCGCTTAATACAGAACTTTTAACGGGACCTGATTTACTAAATTCACTAATTGGCGTGTTGTTTCGGTTTCGTGAGAGGAAGATAGCTGTTATTGGAGACATAAAAGAGATGTTTATGGGAGTAAAAATTATTGATAAAGATCAGTTAGCACAGTTGTTTTTGTGGCGACCTAATAAAAATAGTGCTGTAAGGACGTACAAAATGACATCAATGATTTTTGGTGCAAAATCATCACCATGCACCGCAACATACATTTTAAGAAAAAATGCTGATGAATTCTCGACTACACACCCTAGAGCTGTCATGGCAATCAAAAACGACGTCATTATGTGGATGACTATGCAGCTAGCGTTGATACTGTAGAAGAAATGAAACAGCTGATTACAGATGTGACCAAAATTCACGCATCTGGAGGGTTTGAGATTAGAGGGTTTGTTTCTAATGAACCATCGTGTTTACCTGAAAGTGTTCAATCTGAGTCAGTCAAGCTTTTAGAATCTAATAAACTACACCGAACATTAGGTATGACGTGGAAACCACGTAGTGATGTTTTAGGTTTCGATGTCAGTTTGAAGAAAGTAAAAGAAGACGTGGCAAACGGCATAAGATGCCCTACAAAACGTGAAGCTTTAAGTGTTGTTATGTCTGTATTTGACCCCTTGGGATTTTTGAGTCCTCTTATGATAAGAGCTAAATTGTTGTTACAAGATATGTGGCGATGTGGGTTGCAATGGGATGAACAGATTAGCAAAAAAATTGCAAAGGTTTGGTTCCAGTGGTTAATTGATTTAAAAACATGTCAACATTTTACTGTACCGCGATGTTATGGATTATCTATGAAAGATCAGTTAGAATTACACATTTTTGTCGACGCATCTGAACAAGCATATGCCTGTGTTGCTTACATACGAGATGAATCTAGCCGTGTTGCCTTTGTAGCGGCTAAATCCAGGGTAGCGCCCTTAAAGTCATGCACTGTACCGAAACTCGAACTACAAGCTGCGGTTTTAGGTGCGCGCCTTGGTGCAACTATTATCAAGGAACTTGATTTAAAAATTACATCACGTACTTTCTGGACAGACTCGCAAGTGGTGTGGCACTGGATACAGCAGAGAGTTCAGCAAAAGAAAACTTTTATTTCAAATAGAATAGATGAAATTTTAGATTTGACTAAATCTAGTGAATGGAGATGGCTTCCAGGCAAATTCAATGTAGCAGATGAAGCCACTAGATCTACAAGAAAACCCAGTGAAGAGTCATTATGGATTAATGGCCCTACTTTTTTAAAATCATCAAGAGATGAATGGCCAAAGATGGCTCCGCCTTTATTAGATTTACAAGATGGAACAGTGTTAGTAATTGGAGATGATACTCAAATAGATAAAGCGCTACCAGATATAAGACGGTTTTCGAAATGGCTAAGACTTGTACGTACAACTGCTCGAGTTTTGTGGTTTGTAGAATGTCTTCGAAAACGATCAAGACCGTTTGTGGAACTCCTTCAGAAAGCAGAACAGTTGTGGATTAGAAAAAGTCAACAGGAAAGTTTTCCGGAGGAAATCGTTCGTTTGAGATCAAATATTTCACTTGACAATTCTAGTCAATTAAAAAAAATTAATGTGTTTCTAGATGAAGCTGGTATTATCCGATTAAAAGGCAGAGCTAATGCTATTCAAGAAGTTAACAGAGATACACTTGAGCCAATTGTTCTCGACGGAAAACATTCAAACTACACTCAATTACTGATTAAACACTACCATGAAAAGACCTTTCATGGTCACACAGAAAGTGTAGTCAATGAGTTAAGACAAAAATACTGGATTCTTCACTTACGACCATCAGTTAAGCGTTTAAGTTATGATTGTCAATTTTGCTTAATTCGCAGAGCTCAACCCATGCAACAAGTTAGTGGCGATTTACCGTTCGGTCGACTAGCCCATCATCATCGTCCATTTACTCATTGCGGGTTAGATTATTTTGGCTCCATGCAAGTAACAATAGGAAGACGACGTGAGAAACGATATGGTGCGTTATTTACTTGTCTTACAACTAGGGCAATACACATTGAATTAGCCGGTAACTTAAGCACGGATTCAGCCATTATGGCGATGCGCAGAATGATGGCTAGAAGAGGATGTCCATCTACCATGTACTCTGATAATGGTACAAATTTTCGCGGGGCTAATATAGAGTTGAAAGAAGTATTACAAAATATTAATCAGGATAGTGTACATATTTTCTTAACAAATAAGCATATAGGATGGCGATTCAACGCTCCAGCAGCACCACATACTGGCGGGGCATGGGAACGACTCGTGCGCAGCGTTAAGCGTTGTTTAGGTGTAGTTTTGAAAGAACAGGCACCTAAAGAAGAAGTGTTGCAAACGTTATTGGCCGAGATCGAAAATATACTCAATTCTCGTCCTCTCACTCATGTTTCAGTTGATGCAGCGGACCCGGAAGCTTTGACTCCTAATCATTTTTTGTTAGGGGGACCTTCTGATGTGCCGTGGTTGGGTTACTGCGACGGCATCTCTCAAAAGTGTTGGAGGAATGCGCAGCGACTCGCGGATAATTTTTGGCGTCGATGGGTACGCGAATACCTACCGACTGTATTAAAACGCTCCGGACAGGTCAATCGGGCTCATATTACAGTAGGAGCATTGGTTATAGTTGTGGATCCATCTCTACCGCGTAATGTTTGGCCAAAGGGAGTAATCGAAAAAATATATCCAGGTCCTGACGATCTAGTTAGAATTGTAGACGTTCGTACGGTTGGTGGTATACTTAAGCGGCATGTTTCAAAATTATTGTTTATTGGAAATGTGAATAATTAATGATTTACTAAGTTATCTTGTTTTTCATACGTCGGATTTGTTTTACATGAAAAACTTAACATATTTGACAATTTTGTTTTGCTTTAGCAAAATTTTCTAGAATGTAATATGTTTATTTAGGTGTTTTGCTATATTTTGGCCGGGAGGATGTTAAAAACCTTATTATTTTACCTTTACCTATTTTCGTTGATATCGTTCTTTATGAAATATGTTTGACTTTTATATTTTTTGATTAATTGTAAATAGAATAAGAAGTGTCATATACGAAAGAAAATGTGATTAGGAAAAAGAATAATATACGATTGGATTGGAAACGGATAAGAAGGCTTTTTATTTTTAGTTTGCAGTAGAGGCCTTCAGTTTCCAACACAAAACATAATAAGAAAGTATAAAACAAAACTTAGAATAATTCCTAAAAATATGTCTTTAAGTTAGTAAGCTTCACATAAGTACTATTCATTAGAATATGTAAATGTATAAATTTAAACATCAGCAAGTGGACTGTATTATGCATAAATAAAAACTCAAATAAAGTGAAATAAATTCCATACTTTTGATAACATTTTTTTATAAGATTAAATTTACACTGAGCACATCATCATCATCTTACATAACCACGCATTGCAAGCTTGAAAACCCAACCCGATACAATGAAGTGACCGACCCCGCCCACCATGAAGTATCAGTACGTATAAACCATGTCTAAGTATATAAATAAATATAATAAACATATTTATACTTCTGAATTATTGGAAAGCAATATCAATTTTGAAAGCGGTCTTTTCTTAAGATTGCCACCCTTACATTGTACAGTTACCACCCGTACTAAGTTGTCAGTACCTGGGTGTAACGCAGCTACTCTTCCAAGCAACCACTTTGCTGGGGGTAAACCATCTTCCTTGATGATGACTACATCACCTATATTAGGAGACGAATGGATGTTTTGCCATTTGTACCTTTGTTGTAGAGTATTTAAGTACTCTAACCTCCATCTCTTCCAAAACTCCTGCAACCTCTGCTGAATAAGTTGCCACCGCGTAATATAGCTTATGTTCTTATCATCAAAACTCACATCAGGAACACCCTATTATAGGTTCACCTATGAGAAAATGCCCTGGTGTGAGTGGCGTAAGTGTATGTATTGTATCATCCATTTGGCATAACGGACGCGAATTTAAACACGCTTCTATTTGACATAGGAGCGTTGTCATCTCCTCGTAGGTGAACTTAGTTTCTCCACAAATTTTAGTTAAATGTCTCTTAACACAGCGGATGTTCGACTCCCAAGCCCCGCCAAAATTAGCTCCTCGAGCAGGGATGAAATGCCAGGTAGTTCCTTCGGTTGCCAACGCTTCCGCAATTTCCTTTAGAACGTTAGACTTACATTTATCTAAAAGGGTTCGTAATTCCTTATCAGCACCTACAAAGTTTGTTGCATTGTCACTCCATATGTGTGAACAATGTCCTCGTCTTGTTACAAATCTCCTAAAGGCAGCTATGAAAGCTTGAGAAGTTAAGTCAGTGACGGCTTCTAAATGTATAGCCTTCGTTGCAAAGCAAACGAATAGACAAATGTAACCCTTTGTCGATTTGTATCCTCGGCCTTTTGACGTACGGATAAATATTGGCCCGGCATAATCTACACCACTATGACTGAATGGGCGACTAGGATTCACCCGGGGTGCTGGCAATTGACCCATCAACTGTTGGGTGACCTGTGCCTTCTCTTTTATACAAATATTGCAGTTTCTGGCATATTTTCGTAGAGCGGATTTTAGTCGTATAACCCAATACTTGGTACGTATGAATGTCATCATTTGTATAATACCTCCATGAAGTGTGCGTATGTGTGCTTCTTTTATAATGAGATAAGTTAAGTGTTGCTTATTCGGAAATATTATGGGGTATCTTGAACTCTCTGGTATACAACTTGCTTTATCAAGACGGCCACCAACTCTCAATAATCCTTTTTTATCAATAAAAGGAGCTAAAGTAATAAGCGTACTTCTTTTTTTAACCTTACCAAATCTTTTTAAGTCTTCTATTTCTTCTAAATAAACTAGCTCTTGATAATACTTCACACATCTGTCTAATATATCTTCCATCTCTGTTACTGATAAATAGTTTTCTAGTTTCTTGTCATAACCTTTTTTATTGAATCGTTTACAATACGCTAGCACTCTTTTCATTCTAGACAACGACGAAAATCTCTCCCAAATAGGCTCTTCCTTTACATTAACAAAACAAATCTTTTTTGTTTCTAGTTCCGTATGTGGTATTTCAATTTCTCTAGTTCTATATTTCTCCTCATTATCTTTTAGCTATTCCGGTCCTGTCCACCAGATTTCAGCGTTCTCTAACTCATTTGCCTTAATGCCTCTTGAAGCTAGGTCTGCAGGATTGTCACTGGATTTAACATGTCTCCACCTATCATTGTCGATGTTCTGTATAATGTCTGAAACTCGGTTTCCTACAAAAACTTGCCATCTGCTAGGTTGTGCTTGTAGCCACGCCAAAACCACCATTGAATCTGTCCAGGCATATATACCTGACATTGGAACATTTAACAAATCTGCAACTTCACGCAATAACTTGGCTAATAAGACCAAACCACAAAGTTCAAGCTTTGGAATAGTGAGCTATTTGAGCGGTGCTACTTTTGTTCTCGAAGCAATAATTGTTATATGTATCTCATTATTTTTGTCTCTTACTCTAGCATAGACAACAGCTGCATACGCTACAGAAGATGCGTCTGCAAATCCGTGTAACTGAATGTCTTTTAGTTGTGAATTTGTTCTTAACCAACGTGGAATTTCAATTGTTCGCAATGATTGTAAATCTTCTCGGTAGTCTATCCACTCTTTAACCAGGTCCTTTGGTAATTCGTCGTCCCAATCTAGACTGCAAAGCCACAATTTCTGAATCATTACTTTAGCAGTAATTATGACCGGTGACAACCAGCCAAAGGGGTCGAAAAGTTTAGCGACGTTTGACAATATAATTCTTTTTGTTGGTGATTGCCTTATTTTAGGTAAATTCACAGTTACTTGAAATTTATCATCTTTTCTGTTCCATGTCAGCCCTAGAATTTTTAAGACATTGTTAAGTTTAATTTCTATCTTTTCTGTAGCCTCGGAATTTGTATTCTCTTCATGCAAAAAATCCAAGACTTCTTCTGCATTACTCGACCATTTTTGCATCTCAAACCCACCTCTTTTTAATAAATTATTAATATCTTTACACTTCTTTTTTGTTTCTTGTATATCCTCTCCCCCTGTAGTTAAATCGTCCATGAAGTAAGAGTTTTTTATTATAGCTGCCACATCTGGAAAGTCATGTTCTTCGTCATCGGCGAGTTGATTCAATGTTCTTACAGCTAAAAACGGGGCTGCTGCAGTTCCGAAGGAAACGGTACGTAACTGATAGCTTTCTATTTCTTTTTCAGGTTCATCCCGCCAAACTATTCTTTGAAGATCAATATGTTTCTCTGTCATCTTTACAGCCCTGTACATTTTAACAACATCTCCTATAGCACATATTTTATGTGTTCGCCAACGAATCAAAAGTTCACGTAGATCAGGTTGTAAGGTAGGTCCCGTCATCATACACTGATTTAATGATTGTCCTCCTGAACCCTTTGCAGATGCGTCGAAGACCACTCTCACCTTTGTTGTATCTTTATCCTCTCTGATAACAGCATGGTGTGGAAGATAGATTGCATTTGGTTCATTCTCGTTTTCAGCTTTCTTCATGTGACCTAACTGTAAGTATTCATTTATTACTCTTTTGTACTCAATTTTCAGTTTTTCGTTTTTCTCAAATCTTTTCTCTAGATGCTTCAATCTTGTGACAGCTTGCTGTTTGGTTTCCCCACATAGGTTCACCGTCTCCTCTATGCTATACTTCAAAGGTAAGTGGACTATATACCTTCCTTTTTCATCTCTCGTTGTTGTTTTTGCGTATATCTCTTCACATGTTTCTTCTTCTCGTGTAAGTATCTTCTCGTTTGTGTATGTTACAGTTTCCATCTCCCAAAACCTTTTGAGAAAATTGTTATCTTCTTCATTCCTAGAAATATGTAGGCTTATAATGTTATTGGAGTTAGTATT
Organism: Bedellia somnulentella; assembly: GCA_963576735.1. Taxonomy (NCBI): domain Eukaryota; kingdom Metazoa; phylum Arthropoda; class Insecta; order Lepidoptera; family Bedelliidae; genus Bedellia; species Bedellia somnulentella. The sequence goes on from OY755190.1 coordinate 12,738,336, forward strand.
GTGTGACCGTGTTTTCCCTGATAAAACCCACCCCAGGTGTGTATACTGTGCAATGACCTCACCAGGTCCCCTCAGTAAACCCGAGTCTATGATTCTACTAAAAATGTCGGCTCCAAGAAGGATATCAATCCGACCTGGTTTATTGAATGTAGGGTCGGCTAACTCCATTGTATCAAGTTGAGGCCAATTGAAACCTCGAACTTCTCTAACTGGTAACATACGAGTCAGTGATTTTAATACATATGCATCTAAAACAGTAGAAAAAAGTGTATTACATCTCGATTTAATTTCTAACTGAACCATTTGTTTTATAACTAGATTGTGCATCTCACCCACTCCCGACACAGCTCCGTTGATACTCGTTTTATTCAAACCAAGAAGCTCGACGACTCGTGTAGTCACGAAGCATGCCTCGGAGCCCTGATCCAGTAGTGCCCGGAGGACGTGCGTTTGTCCTGTTCTCGAAGTCACCTCCACCAGGGCTGTTGCCAACAGTACAGTTTGACCAGGCTCGTTGTCTCTAGCTATATGCGTAGTTATCTCCTCTTTGTTGTTAATGTTGTCTCTCATCTCTCTCATGAGTCGCGTCTCATCACCTGCTTGTCGTTTGTTATCCTGATGTAATATGGTATGATGTCTTTTTTTGCATATTTTGCACGATGTATTGTTTTTACACCGGAATGCCATATGATTGGGCATCAGGCAGTTAAAACATAGTTTATTATTTTGTACGTACTTACATCTGTCGTCAGTGATTTGCTTTAGAAACTCTTTGCAGTTGAAAATATAATGTTTCTCCTTACAGAACGCGCAATGAATATCATTTTCATTGTCAGTTATGGTGTGAAAAGTTTTTGTTTTAACTTGTGGTCTATAATTTTTATTTATCGGTTCAACCATCTCTAAAGTCCGGAAACGGGTCTCAAGGAACAACTTTAATCTCGTAAACGCCGGTAAGTCATCGGTCTCATCTCCACTTATAGTATCTTCCCATTGTTTTCGAGTTTCAGGGTCAAGTTTCGATACGATAATATAACTCACGATAGCGTCCCATTGCGACACAGGTAAACCCAAATTATTTAGTGCGTTTAGGCATTCAATGGAAGTGTCTAACAGCTGACGTAAGTTATAAGATGTCTCTTTAGCCAGTGCTTTTTGTGCAAAGAACCTTTTAAACAAACAATTAGCTATGTACCTTTTATTATTATAGCGTCGTTTTAGTACTGACCAAGCTTCATAATAGTTATTTCCCGTGATCGAAAACTGACGTAACAAAACCTCTGCGTCTCCACTCAAACTACTTTTAAGATAGTGCAATTTCTGAACGTTTTCTAAGGTCTCATTGTTATGTATTAAAGCGATAAATAGATCGTGAAATGAAGCCCATTGTGTGTAGTCGCCCGAAAATACTGGTAACGAGATTCGGGGTAACTTTACAGCATAACCACCTTTTGACGAACTATTCTTAGTATCTGGGGGTACTTCCACACTGGTACTAGGGTTAGATGACGGTAGTATAGGCATAAGGTTTCTCAAAGCCGTCTTCATTTCGCCTTTATACATATAATAATATTCCTCAAACTTCTCGTAAATATTCTCTGCAAAATACGGCAATGTTTTTTGATCATCTCTTTTAACGGAAATAACTAAATTCTCGTTATTCTTTTTAAACTGACACCAACTTGTTTCTAAAGCTTCTAATCATGTTTCTAAGTATCCGATACCAATTCGCTCCTTCGGTGATTTCTTATAGTTTTTATACGATTTCTCCAACTTATCCATTGCATCATATAAAACTGACATTTTCTTCTCGATATCTTCCATTATTGTAAGTAAAAAACTACAATTAGCTTACAATGAAGATAATCACTATGTTATCACTAATACGTACTTAAAACAAATGTCTCAATCTTTGAAATCTTTAACCCTTAGCCACCTGACGTGTTTTTCAGTTACACTACGACCTGACGTCGGTCATTGAGTTTATTCGAGTTTATATGAGTCGGTTAAATTAATTTATTGTTATATATTATTTTAAATGACAGTCAGATATGTATGTATATTGTATTTTTATTAATTTTAAGTTTTTAAACAATACAAAAATCTTTATTTCTTTATCCTTAATCGACACTTAACATAAACATATGAAATTATAGAACAAAAATTAGTAACTTTGGAAATTAGAAATCTGAGTAGGAATTTTAGGTGCGACATAATATTATTTACTTATTTACTATCAGTTCAACATATTTTCTTAAATTCTAAATCACTTTTGGCTCAAACAAGGCATAATTTTTATAAAATCACAACTTGCAAAGTTTTACAAGTTGCGACGACAATCAAGGCACATTTTCTGACTGCATTCAATGCAAATCGGATTTTTACATACAAAACACATATAAGCTGTTTTACGCTTCTTTTTAGGGTCACATGTTGAACAAGTCTTCCGTTTTTCAAGCTTATCAGAATTGTTAGATGATGATGTGCTGGGCGTTTGTTCGGTAAATACTATGTAGTAAAAATAACGTAACTACCTGAGATCGGTCACTCAGACCGCTCATTTTTTTTTTTTTTTTTTTTTTTTTTTTTTTTTTTTTTTTTTAATTATTTATTTAAAGACTCACAGACAGAGGACTTACAACAAAAGTAACAATAGTAAATCTAAATAACTATCCTGCACGTTGCAGTCTCTATAAAAAGTGAGCACAGCTTGCATACAAAATTATTATAAAGCTATAAATATGATTTTAACAACAAAAAAAATATATGTAAGAAAAGCATAAAATAACAGTAAAATAAAATAAGATTAATAACAATTTCAAAAATTACTGTCTATTTTAAAAGACTTAACAAAACTAATAGGGGCATGAAAAATATCGAAGCTTTCTTGGTGACGGTTGTAGGTGTTCTGAATACGCGTCATAGGAGCCTGCGTACCTATGTTCGTACGGAAAGGTAGGGAATTAAATGACTTGCGATTCGACAATCTTGAAGCCTGGCGTGGTACGCGCAAAAAGATTCTACCTAACAACGTTTCCGAGTCGATCTTACCATTAACAAGCTTAGAAAGAAAAATAAGATCGTTTCTAGTTCTCCGATTTTTGAGTGTTTCATGGCGGTAGTGTTCAAGTCGAGCAGCGTACGAAACCAAAGACTTACTCTTACAGTCGGCATAGGCGAGGTGGTAGCAGAAACGTTTCTGAACACGCTCGATGCGGTTCTCATGCACCGCGTACCTAGGGTTCCAGACTGTGCTACAGTATTCCAGTGCACTACGCACGTAAGCATTATACAGAGTAATCAGCACGTGTGGGGAGCGGAAGACCTTCGCCTTCCGAATCACAAAACCCAGCGATTTACTGCCTTTTTTTACTACAGTATCAATATGGTGACGGAAACTGACAGCGCTACCGAAGTGAACACCTAGGTCTTTAATTACGTGTACCTGCTCCAGCTCAACGCCATTTATTTTATATAAGGGACATGACGGTGTGCGCTTTCTAGTGAAATTTATCGAGAAGCACTTAGAGGTATTAACAGACATACCATTCATGTCACACCACGAGGAAATTCTGTTAAGGTCTTCCTGAAGTAGTTTGCCATCGACATCACTCACTATCTCTTTATACATCTTAAGATCGTCTGCGTAAAGGAGGACCTTAGAATTCTTCACCGATTCCTGCAAGTCATTCACAAATATGACGAAGAATATAATTACCTATAATTCACAACTGCGTGCACGTCCGGAGCTGCTGAGCGCGAGGCGCGTGCAGACGGTGGATTAGAAAAAGTACATGAACGGACGGTTGCACCGCGCGCATAGCATCAGAATTATTTTAAAAATAAAATTACCAGAGTCTGTGAGACCGACGTCAGGTGGCTAAGGGTTAATTCACTCACTACTATTCATATTACACCGTAATAAAATCCAAAATTATAATTATTTAATTAATTCGCTTTTCCAATAATATCCGGCGCGATGGATCAACTTTATGGTCACTAGGATAACGTCGATTTTCGGATGGCAGGTGAGAGCAAAGGAAACACGTGCCTGTTTGCTTCACTCGTTTATTGCGACTGTCATTCTTTTTACAGAACCATAGAAATTAATCATAGACAAATACACAAGTACCCAACATTTAAAAATAAATCAAAATATCGCACCTATGTATAATTAAACTAACCAATAACCTTAGTTAGTAGAGGAGCTTCTCATCTTGTGACGAATTGGCATGTGTCTCAAGATGTAAGTTGCTCCGACCATAGGCGAATCTGTTTCGATCTATCTAACCAATTTCCCGAACAGCCATCCAAACGTAACCCACGGACAACGAATGTCCTGAAATATCGAACATTACTGAGGGACGACTTAACCTCCGCAACCGCGCCAAATCTAGATAGTACAGTAGCGATTGAAGACAATGTCAAATTTCTGACTGATGCTATCACCAAATCTTACGAGGCGTCCTGCCCCCTTAGGAAACCCACATCTCCAGGAAAAGAGTCTAGTAGATGGTGGGATGGGGAACTCGAATCTATGCGCGGTGAACTCCGTAATCTCTTTAACAAAGCCAAAAACTCCAGAATACCAGATGACTGGGAGGAATACAAATTATTCCTAAGAAAATACAAAAAACTTACTAGATCACGCAGAAGGAAAGCTTGGCGGAAATACTGCGAATCAATAGAATCAAACAATAAGGCGGCGAGAATCAGGAAACTCCTGGCTTCAGATAATAATCTCACCGTAGGGCCGCTAAAAAAACCAGATGAAACATACACTACCACACATACAGAAACACACAAATTGCTACTGGAATGCCACTTCCCAGACTGCCGTCACACTGATGAAGTGTACTGGCCAGAGGAACCAATCAGCAGCCCCACGAACATAGATGTATCCCAAGCTGAAAAGATAGTCACACAAGATAGAGTTGGATGGGCAATCAAAACCTTCAACCCCTTCAAATCGCCGGGTCTTGACGGCATAATTCCGGCACTACTACAGTGGGCCAGAGATATCATCACCCCGTGGTTGGTGAAACTTTACCAATCGTGCATGGCGCACAGATATACCCCCCTACCATGGCGGGAGGTTAAAGTGACCTTCATTCCCCAACCTGGTAAATCTGACTATACAGACCCCAAATCTTTTAGACCCATTAGCCTAACTTCTTTTCTCTTAAAAACACTAGAGAGACTCTATGACAGGTTCATTAGAGAGGAGATATTAACAAAAAAGCCCCTACATACTCAACAGCATGCCTACACGAAGGACAAATCAACCGAAACAGCTCTCCACAGAGTTGTTTCCAAAATTGAGTGTGCTCTCAGCACTAAGTTGTCCTCATTATGCACCTTCATAGACATTGAAGGTGCCTTCGATAAAACTAATATCCCAAGTATCAATAGAGCCCTGGAAAAATTCCATGTTAATCCCACACTGCGGGGCTGGATAGTAAACATGTTGAAACTCAGAGCGGTACAAATAACTGTTAATGACACCAACAGAGCGGTGGTGACAAAGGGTTGTCCTCAAGGAGGTGTTTTATCCCCATTGCTCTGGAACATGGTGGTCGACTCACTCATTAAAAGACTAAACATGCAAGGCTACCTAACTATTGGCTATGCAGACGATCTCACGATTCTCATAAACGGAAACCATGCGAACACCCTCTGCAATCAAATGGGTCACGCTTTGAGGGTGGTTGAAAAATGGTGTAAAGATTTTGACCTACACGTCAATCCTAAGAAGACTGAACTAATTCTCTTTACTCGCAAACGGAAACTACCGCCGTTTGACCCTCCTAAGTTGTTTGGCACGCAACTTACTTTATCCAAAACAGTAAAATATCTAGGAATCACCCTAGATGATAAACTTAACTGGAAACCACACTTAGAAAAGGTAATAAAAAAAGCCAGCGCAACCCTTTGGCAATGTAAAAGAATCTTGGGTAAGAACTGGGGACTCAAACCGAGAATCACACACTGGCTTTATACCACTGTCATCAGACCGGTGATAACCTACGGAGCTCTGATCTGGTGGCCAAGAACGAAACTTGTTACAGCCCAACATGAATTAGACAAGATGCAACGACAGGCTTGTCTAGCAATAACGGGCTGCATGTGCACTACGCCTACAGCCGCACTACAAGCCTTACTAAATCTCCCCCCACTGTATTTATACATACAGCAAGAAGCAGCCATCTCTGCTGTAAGGCTACAGAGAGCAGGACACCTAAGCAACGACTCCAGAATCCTACATACTGAAATACTCACAGAAGCGTTGAAAGACCAGCCCCTACTGGCCGCTCCGTGTGATAGGATCACCAAAACTATTAGATCCAAACATAACTATCGGGTTATACTTGACGAAGAAAAGTCAGACTTCTCTGGCCCTAAGGAGTTACGTGTGTATACTGATGGGTCTAAGACCAATCAAGGCACGGGGGCTGGCACACACTCCCTAGATCTAAATATAAGAATATCAAAAAGCCTGGGCCAATATAACACTGTTTTTCAGGCCGAATATCTTGGAATCATCCAAGCTGCCCAGGCCATAAAAGCAAGAAAAATCTCAGAAATGACCATAAAAATTATATCGGACAGCACTTCTGTCCTGCAAGCCCTCAATCGAAGCGAATACACTTCAGGTCTAGTCCTGGAATGTCACCAAGCCTTAGAAGAAGTGGCGCAGGACAACAATATTATCCTGCAATGGATAAAAGGCCATAGTGGGTCCTTAGGCAATGATGCGGCTGATGAGCTGGCTAGAGGGGGATCGGCTATGTCTCTGTACGGACCCGAACCCATAATACCTCTTCCATTCAATCAGCTGCGCACGTGGCTAAGGGAACGCACACAAACCCTAGCAAGCGCGTGTTGGCAAGGCACGCCTGGCTGCAGACAGTCTAAAGAGGCAATGCCAACTCTTAGGAAAAATCTAACCAGATATGCCTTACGCCTTAGCAGACCAAATCTACGAACTCTAGTGGGTGTTATCACTGGGCACTATGCCCTAAACAAACACTTCCACACTCTAGGCATCACCGACAGCCCTCTGTGCCGTGCGTGCATGGAGGCGGACGAAACGGTCACTCATGTGCTCCAGGAATGCAACGGAGTAACCGATATCCGAAATAACACCATCGGATCCAAAAAGTCGCTACCAGAGGCAATGGCTGACCTGGATAAGCTTTTGTCCTTCTGGTCTGAATTAGGTTGGGAAACTTAAACGGCCAAATGGCCCACGTACAATGGCCCACCTCGCAGCTGGGTTAAGTGCGGAAACCCGAGGCGGTAAGCGCCCAACAATAATAATAATAATAATCGCCAGTAGGCGTAGGGATGTGACGACCCCACCGCCCATTGTTGGAATGGCAGGATGACATGTCTACCAGCTTGCCATTCCAGCAATGCAAATAGTCAGCGCTTGAGTTTGTAGATGTTGACCGTGTCTACAAACTGGTCTCAGCGCAAAATAGAGCAATAACGGTCTCCCCGGGGCAAGTGAGCGAAAACCCGGGTGAATCTTCGCTCATCGTAAAATGGACAGTAATAGCAACGATGAGCGTATAGGGCCGCTCCCCAGGGGTTATCGCTGGGGCGCGTCTGGAGCTGGGGCTGGACGTGGCAGCATGCGGTCCCCCAGCCGCGGCAGACCGGCCCGACCACCTGGCCGGTCTGCTCGACTACCTCAGCCACCAGATGGCTTGGCAACGGTTGGGACTGGGGCAACTCAGTCCCAGCAATCGGTGCCCGCCGCTGGTGGAACATGGCGCCGCATGGCATGGACGGTCGAAATGAATAGGAATGCCATGCGGGCCTATATTAGGGCCTCGGGTTCAAGAACTGGACGGACGGGTTATCGGGCAGCAATGTACCGCGAATTTCTGCGGCTGGAGCCCAATTTGACCGTCACAGAACAAAACCTGGCGGATCGAGTTCGGTACATACAGCGCTCAGAACTTTTTAGCACTACCGAACTCGAACGATTGCGACGCGAGGCTGTTCCCCCGCTAGACGAAGAGCCACCTTTGCAGGTTCTCCCTCCAGTCCCTGAACGGGAAGTACGGAGGGAGCCAATTGTTAACCTGCCGGATGTGGGTGGTGCGGAAAGCGATTGGGGAACAGTCTCCCTGGATTTGGATTTGGTGAGGAGCGCACTCGAAGAGACGATCCTGGAATATCGCCAAGTGCCTCTCGAAAGGAGGCCAAGGCTGCCCCGAGTTCCTCTCAGCATCAAGGTTCGGGATGTCGTTGAGGCCATAAATAACATGCTGCCCTCATTTTTAGAGTGCAGCATGGACCTTTGGGATACGGATTCAATTATCTTTGGCGCCGCAATGACAGTTTGTCAATTTGTCGGCGTCAGGATGCCGCCAACAAGAGTTGGTGGCTCCCGTCAGGCTGGCAGTACTAGTCCCAGGACTAGAACTAGACCAGCCTGGATGAGGCGGATTGAAAGCCGTATCACAAGGGCCAGGGTCCTCATCGGCAAACTGACCAGCTTCAGATCAGGCAACAATAGGCCGAGGGTGGTGCGCTTCGTCAGGGAGGCATTCCCTGGTGAGAATGTCTTTGACAACTCACCGGAGTTTGCCTGTAGACTGGTGGAGCGCATCGATGATCTGAAGCAGAAGATCGCTGCTTGGGGTAAGCGAATTAGGCGATATTCTGAAAGGGTAAAGAGGTACCAACAGAATCGTCTCTTCATGAGTGACCAGAAGAAGTTCTACAGAACTTTGGAGCGTCCCGACGTGGTTACGACAGGTCAGCGACCGGAAAAAGCCGATGTGGTTGCCTTTTGGCGTGGGCTTTGGTCGCTGCCTGTTGATCACGAAGAGGTCCGATGGTTCGAGGCGGTCGAGGGAGCGTGCGAGCCCATAGCGCCCATGAACCCCGTCAACATATCCGAGGAGGATGTGGTGGCTGCGATCCGTAAGGCTCCGAACTGGAAAAGTCCGGGGCCGGACGGATTGCACCATTACTGGTTGAAGGGGTTCACGCGCTGTCACGCTACTCTCGCCCGTCAGTTCCAAAGCGCCCTCGAGAGTGGGACGCTCCCGAACTTCTTAACTACTGGGGTCACTCATTTAGCTCCAAAGAGCGATGCTACCGCGGATCCATCACAATACCGCCCCATTACTTGTCTTTGTACAATTTACAAGACCTTGACATCCGTTCTGAGCTCCAAGATTACTCAACACATTGTTGATAACAATGTGATATCTGGAGCTCAGAACGGATGTAGGGGCGGTAGTCGCGGTAGCAAGGAGCTGCTCCTCATCGACGCGGTCGTAGGCCAACTGGTCAAACGCAACCGTCGGAACTTCTCCGCTGGCTGGATAGACTACAGGAAGGCGTTCGATTCGGTACCTCATACATGGCTCATGAGGGTCCTCGAGCTGTACAAAATTGATAGTACAGTTCGACACTTCCTCGGGCAGTGTATGGGGTGCTGGAGAACGATCCTGAGTTTAGACGGTCAGCGGATGACGGACGCGGATGACCAAATTGATATAAGGCGAGGGATTTTCCAGGGCGATTGCCTGAGTCCAGTTTGGTTTTGCTTGGCCCTGAATCCTCTAAGCACACTCTTGGAGAATTCGGGGACAGGCTTTCAGTTTCGGAGAGGCGGACCACGCTTGCCTCATCTCCTTTACATGGATGACCTGAAGCTTTACGCCCCCACGGCTGACAGATTGGCGGAGCTACTGACGATCACTAACGATTTCAGTGGTTCCGTCAAGATGGAGCTCGGGGTCGATAAGTGTGCGGTCATCCATGTTGAGAAGGGGCATGTCGTGCACTCTGATGGTGTCGATGTCGGCACCAATCATTTGAGGGCACTCTCCGAGGCTGAAACATCCGGTATGTTTCAGCCTCGGAGAGTGCCCAAACATCAGCATGTCACAAACCATCGGTGTGAAGGTGGCAGACGTGAAACAGGGTGTTTGCGAGGAGTTTTATGAACGCCTGAAAAGTGTGCTTAATAGCTACTTGTCAGGCGTTAATAAGATCCGAGCCATTAACTCCTGGGTCATGCCTGTACTGATGTACACATTTGGCGTGCTCAGATGGACTCAGACCGAACTCGACGCTCTGGACAGACGAGTCCGCACGATGATGACCTCTCATCGAATGCATCATCCGAGGTCGTCGGTTATGAGATTGTATATCCCGCGGAAGTGTGGTGGTCGAGGCCTCTTGAGTGCCAAAACCATGCACAACCGCGAGGTATGCAACCTCAGAAACTATTTTTTGACGATGACGGATGATAGTATTCGGGGAGAGGTGGTCGCTAGTGATAAAGGACTGACTCCCTTATCGTTGGCCTCACAGGATTGGCGAACCCCGGAGGTACTTAGCACCTCTGATCGGGAGTCCGTATGGAAAGAGAAGGAGCTGCATGGGAGGTTTTACAAGGTACTTCACGAACCTTTCGTGGACCGTAAAGCCTCCCTGCATTGGCTGCGTTTCGGGGACCTCTTTGGGGAAACCGAAGGTTTTGTCTGTGCAATACAAGACCAGGTTATCAAGACGCGGAACTATCGGAAATACATCCTAAAGGACGGTACCACAGACATCTGTCGAGCATGTGGCCGTCCCGGAGAGTCACTTAGGCATGTTATTTCCGGTTGTTCGGCTCTTGCTAACACTGAGTACTTGCACAGACACAACCAAGCAGCCAAAATCCTGCATCAGGAGCTCGCTCTGAAATACGGACTCTTGCAACAGAGGCTGCCGTATTACAAGTATCTGCCGGAGCCAATCCTAGAAAACGACCGTGCCAAAATCTATTGGGACCGATCCGTTATCACGGACAGGACTATTCTAGCGAATAAGCCTGATATCGTGGTATGGGATCGGTCGCAGTCGAGGGTATTTCTAGTGGATGTCACTATCCCTCATGACGAGGGTCTCGTGAAAGCCGAAACCGAGAAGCGTCGGAAATATCTCGATCTGGCCCACGAGATCACCGACATGTGGGGTGTGACTTCGACAGAAATAATCCCAATTGTTTTGTCCGCGAACGGGTTAATTCCAACCAGCCTCGCGACCAACTTGAGGCGGTTGGGTTTCTGTGGCGTGTCGGTTCCAGCACAAATGCAGAAAGCGGTGCTGCTCGATACGGCTCGGATCGTCCGTCGGTTCTTGAACCTGACTCCCTGACCCCGACCGACTGTGCTCTTGTCGGGGAGTACCGCCACTCCCATTTAAAATTCTAATTTTCTGTTTCGGCCTTGGGAGAGGCGAGAAGCTTAAAGTGATCCCGAACTAATAATAATAATAATAAATAAATAGGCGTAGGGATGTGACGACCCCACCGCCCATTGTTGGAATGGCAGCGGGATGATAAGTTCATCAGCTTGCCATTCCAGCAATGCAAGTAGTCAGCGCTTGAGTTTGTAGGTGTTGACCGTGTCTACAAACTGGTCTCAGCGCAAAATAGAGCAATAACGGTCTCCCCGGGGCAAGTGAGTGAAACCCCGGGTGAATCTTCGCTCATCGTAATGGAAGTAGAGAACAACGATGAGCGTATAGGGCCGCTTCCCTTGGGTGATCGAAGGGGCACGTCTGGAGCTGGGGCTGGACGTGGCAGCATGCGGTCCCCCAGCCGCCGCAGACCGGCCCGACCACCTGGCCGGTCTGCGCGACCACCTCAGCCACCAGATGGCTTGGCATCGGTTGGGACAGGGGCAACTCAGTCCCAGCAGTCGGTGCCCGCCGCTGGTGGAGCTAGGCGCCGCATGGCATGGACGGTTGATATGAATAGAAATGCCATGCGGGCCTATCTTAGGGCCTCAGGATCGAGAACTGGGCGGACGGGTTATCGGGCAGCAATGTACCGCGAATTTCTGCGGCTGGAGCCCAATTTGACCGTCACAGAACAAAACCTGGCGGACCGAGTTCGGTACATACAGCGCTCAGAACTTTTTAGCACTACCGAACTCGAACAATTGCGACGCGAGGCTGTTCCTCTGCTGGACGAAGAGCCACCCTTGCAGGTTCTCCCTCCTGTCCCCGAGCGGGAAGTACGGAGGGAGCCAATTACTAACCTGCCGGATGTGGGTGGTGCGGAAAGCGATTGGGGAACAGTCTCCCTGGATTTGGATTTGGTGAGGAGCGCACTCGAAGAGACGATCCTGGAATATCGCCAAGTGCCTCTCGAAAGGAGGCCGAGGCTGCCCCGAGTTCCTCTCAGCATCAAGGTTCGGGATGTCGTTGAGGCCGTTAATAACATGCTGCCCTCATTTTTAGAGAGCAGCATGGACCTTTGGGATACGGATTCAATTCTCTTTGGCGCCGCAATGACAGTTTGTCAATTTGTCGGCGTCAGGATGCCGCCAACAAGAGCTGGTGGCTCCCGCCAGGCTGGCAGTACTAGTCCCAGGACTAGAACTAGGCCAGCCTGGATGAGGCGGATTGAAAGCCGTATCACAAAGGCCAGAGTCCTCATCGGCAAACTGACCAGCTTCAGATCAGGCAATAATAGGCCGAGGGTGGTGCGTTTCGTCAGGGAGGCATTCCCTGGTGAGAATGTCTTTGACAATTCACCGGAGTTTGCCTGTAGACTGGTGGAGCGCATCGATGATCTGAAGCAGAAGATCGCTGCTTGGGGTAAGCGAATTAGGCGGTATTCTGAAAGGGTAAAGAGGTACCAACAGAATCGTCTCTTCATGAGTGACCAGAAGAAGTTCTACAGAACTTTGGAGCGTCCCGATGTGGTTTCGACAGGTCAGGTTATCAAGACGCGGAACTATCGGAAATACATCCTAAAGGACGGTACCACAGACATCTGTCGAGCATGTGGCCGTCCCGGAGAGTCACTTAGGCATGTTATTTCCGGTTGTTCGGCTCTTGCTAACACTGAGTACTTGCACAGACACAACCAAGCAGCCAAAATCCTGCATCAGGAGCTCGCTCTGAAATACGGACTCTTGCAACAGAGGCTGCCGTATTACAAGTATCTGCCGGAGCCAATCCTACAAAACGACCGTGCCAAAATCTATTGGGACCGATCCGTTATCACGGACAGGACTATTCTAGCGAATAAGCCTGATATCGTGGTATGGGATCGGTCGCAGTCGAGGGTATTTCTAGTGGATGTCACTATCCCTCATGACGAGGGTCTCGTGAAAGCCGAAACCGAGAAGCGTCGGAAATATCTCGATCTGGCTCACGAGATCACCGACATGTGGGGTGTGACTTCGACAGAAATAATCCCAATTGTTTTGTCCGCGAACGGGTTAATTCCAACCAGCCTCGCGACCAACTTGAGGCGGTTGGATTTCTGTGGCGTGTCGGTTCCAGCACAAATGCAGAAAGCGGTGCTGCTCGATACGGCTCGGATCGTCCGTCGGTTCTTGAACCTGACTCCCTGACCCCGACCGACTGTGCTCTTGTCGGGGAATACCGCCTCTCCCATTTAAAATTCTAATTTTCTGTTTCGGCCATGGGAGAGGCGGGGAACTAAAAAACATGCCCAAAATAATAATAAAACTCTTTATTGCACATTACAAAATAAAAACAACAATTACAAAAAAGATCGGTATAAAAGCCAAAGTACAACTGGCGGTCTTATCACTAAGAGCGATCTCTTCCAGACAACCCATTAATGGAAAGATTTGCTGGATTAAAAACATGTTCGGTAGATGTCCAATAAATTGAACTGAATCACCCCCTGATAGTTATTTTGCAATTATATTTCATGTTCAGAATTGACCTCTCTACAGATTTATTATAAGTATAGATAAACATATACTAGTACCGAAAAAGATGTCACATCAGGGTAAAAAAAATGATTGGTGTCACCGACCGAGAAGTGTCAAAAAACTATGTTTGAAATATTCGACATCAAAAAAGTCATTATTAATGTTAATCTAGAGACCTCAGGTTTTTTGCAAAATTGTTACTCGCCATTCCATTAACAATTACGTTAATTACAATACGTGAGTACACTGTCCATGCAAAACGTGGGTACTCTGAACACCAGGAGACAAAGTCACGTGATGTTCAGAAGTATTAGGAACTCTGCCAACCCCTTCGGGGATATTCGGCGTGAACGTTACCGGTGTGAAGTTAGCGGCCGATTCCAGCGGCCGATTATAACCCGACCAAATTAAAAAGTTTCAATATAAAAAGGTGTAAAACCAGGAATTTCAGCATCTAAGAAGCCTCATTGCCACATAAATAGCTGCATTAACACTCTAGGCCATTAACCTGCCCGAACGCGAACCTTAAACCCATGAAACAAAATGTAGAGCAGCCACCCTAGATGAATTATTAAAAACTTTTCTGACATGAGCCCCAAGCTTCTACACACCTTAAGTATGGTATCAAAAGAACCGTATTAAATAGTTCTACATGATGCACACCGAAATATTTGAATATGAAGAGATTTTAACCCCTCAATCGCAAGGGTAACCCTAGCGGCCGATTTCAGTGAAATGAATAGTTGTGATAAAATCTGCCCAAAGCTTCTACACACCTTGAGTGTGGTATCAAAAGAACCGTATAAAATAGTTCTACAGGATGCATACCAAAATATTTGAATATGAAGAGATTTTAACCCTTCAATCTCGCAATAGAGCAATTTCACGTACAAAAAAATGATAAATATTTTCTGACACGAACCCAAAGCTTCTACACACCTTGAGTATAATATCAAAAGAACCGTATTTAATAATTTTACAGGATGCATACCAAAATATTTGAATATGAAGAGATTTTAACCCTTCAACCATACGATAGAGCAATTTCACGTACAAAAAAATGATAAATATTTTCTGACACGAACCCAAAGCTTCTACACACCTTGAGTGTGGTATCAAAAGAACCGTATAAAATAGTTCTACAGGATGCATACCAAAATATTTTAATATGAAGAGATTTTAACCCTTCAATCTCGCAATAGAGCAATTTCACGTACAAAAAAATGATAAATATTTTCTGACACGAACCCAAAGCTTCTACACACCTTGAGTATAATATCAAAAGAACCGTATTTAATAGTTCTACAGGATGCATACCAAAATATTTGAATATGAAGAGATTTTAACCCTTCAACCATACGATAGAGCAATTTCACGTACAAAAAAATGATAAATATTTTCTGACACGAACCCAAAGCTTCTACACACCTTGAGTATGGTATCAAAAGAACCGTATAAAATAGTTCTACAGGATGCATACCAAAATATTTTAATATAAAGAGATTTTAACCCTTCAATCGCAAGTTTAACCCTCAGCGGCCGATTTCAGCGAAATGAATAGTTGTGATAAAATCTGTCCAAAGCTTCTACACACCTTGAATATGGTATCAAAAGAACCGTATAAAATAGCTCTACAGAATGCATAGCAAAATATTTTAATATGAAGAGATTTTAACCCTTCAACAATACGATAGAGCAATTTCACGTACAAAAAAATTATAAATATTTTGTGACACGAACCCAAAGCTTCTACACACCTTGAGTATGGTATCAAAAGAACCGCACTAAATAGTTCTACCGAATGCATGCCAAAATATTTGAATATGAAGAGGTCTTAACCCCTCAATCGCAAGTTTAACCCTCAGCGGCCGATTTCAGCGAAATGAATAGTTGTGACAAAATCTGTCCAAAGCTTCTACACACCTTGAGTATGGTATCAAAAGAACCGTATTAAATAGTTCTACAGGATGCATACCAAAATATTTGAATATGAAGAGATTTTAACCCTTCAATCACACAATAGAGCAATTTCACGTACAAAAAAATGATAAATATTTTCTGACACGAACCCAAAGCTTCTACACACCTTGAGTATGGTATCAAAAGAACCGTATTAAATAGCTCTACAGGATGCATACCAAAATATTTTAAAATGAAGAGATTTTAACCCCTCAATCGCAAGTTTAACCCTCAGCGGCCGATTTCAGCGAAATGAATAGTTGTGATAAAATCTGTCCAAAGCTTCTACACACCTTGAATATGGTGTCAAAAGAACCGTATAAAATAGCTCTACAGAATGAATACCAAAATATTTGAATATGAAGAGATTTTAACCCTTAAACCATACGATAGAGCAATTTCACGTACAAAAAAATTATAAATATTTTCTGACACGAACCCAAAGCTTCTACACACCTTGAGTATGGTATCAAAAGAACCGTATTAAATAGCTCTACAGGATGCATAGCAAAATATTTGAATATGAAGAGATTTTAACCCTTAAACCATACGATAGATTAATTTCACGTACAAAAAAATTATAAATATTTTCTGACACGAACCCAAAGCTTCTACACACCTTGAGTATGGTATCAAAAGAACCGTATTAAATAGCTCTACAGGATGCATAGCAAAATATTTGAATATGAAGAGATTTTAACCCCTCAATCGCAAGTTTAACCCTCAGCGGCCGATTTCAGCGAAATGAATAGTTGTGATAAAATCTGTCCAAAGCTTCTACACACCTTGAATATGGTATCAAAAGAACCGTATAAAATAGCTCTACAGAATGAATACCAAAATATTTGAATATGAAGAGATTTTAACCCTTAAACCATACGATAGAGCAATTTCACGTACAAAAAAATTATAAATATTTTCTGACACGAACCCAAAGCTTCTACACACCTTGAGTATGGTATCAAAAGAACCGTATTAAATAGCTCTACAGGATGCATAGCAAAATATTTGAATATGAAGAGATTTTAACCCCTCAATCGCAAGTTTAACCCTCAGCGGCCGATTTCAGCGAAATGAATAGTTGTGATAAAATCTGTCCAAAGCTTCTACACACCTTGAATATGGTATCAAAAGAACCGTATAAAATAGCTTTACAGAATGAATACCAAAATATTTGAATATGAAGAGATTTTAACCCTTAAACCATACGATAGAGCAATTTCACGTACAAAAAAATGATAAATATTTTCTGACACGAACCCAAAGCTTCTACACACCTTGAGTATGGCATCAAAAAAACCGTATTAAATAGCTCTACAGGATGCATAGCAAAATATTTGAATATGAAGAGATTTTAACCCCTCAATCGCAAGTTTAACCCTCAGCGGCCGATTTCAGCGAAATGAATAGTTGTGATAAAATCTGTCCAAAGCTTCTACACACCATGAATATGGTATCAAAAGAATCGTATTAAATAGCTCTACAGGATGCATTGCAAAATATTTTAATATGAAGAGATTTTAACCCTAAAACCATACGATAGAGCAATTTCACGTACAAAAAAAATATAAATATTTTCTGACACGAACCCAAAGATTCTACACACCTTGAGTATGGTATCAAAAGAACCGTATAAAATAGCTCTACAGAATGCATACCAAAATATTTGAATATGAATAGATTTTAACCCTTAAACCATACGATAGAGCAATTTCACGTACAAAAAAATGATAAATATTTTCTGACACGAACCCAAAGCTTCTACACACCTTGAGTATAATATCAAAAGAACCGTATTTAATAATTTTACAGGATGCATACCAAAATATTTGAATATGAAGAGATTTTAACCCTTCAACCATACGATAGAGCAATTTCACGTACAAAAAAATGATAAATATTTTCTGACACGAACCCAAAGCTTCTACACACCTTGAGTGTGGTATCAAAAGAACCGTATAAAATAGCTCTACAGAATGCATACCAAAATATTTGAATATGAAGAGATTTTAACCCTTAAACCATACGATAGAGCAATTTCACGTACAAAAAAATGATAAATATTTTCTGACACGAACCCAAAGCTTCTACACACCTTGAGTATGGTATCAAAAGAACCGTATTAAATAGCTCTACAGGATGCATAGCAAAATATTTGAATATGAAGAGATTTTAACCCCTCGATCGCAAGTTTAACCCTCAGCGGCCGATTTCAGCGAAATGAATAGTTGTGATAAAATCTGTCCAAAGCTTCTACACACCTTGAATATGGTATCAAAAGAACCGTATAAAATAGTTCTACAAAATGAATACCAAAATATTTGAATATGAAGAGATTTTAACCCTTAAACCATACGATAGAGCAATTTCACGTACAAAAAAATGATAAATATTTTCTGACACGAACCCAAAGCTTCTACACACCTTGAGTATGGTATCAAAAGAACCGTATTAAATAGCTCTACAGGATGCATAGCAAAATATTTGAATATGAAGAGATTTTAACCCCTCAATCGCAAGTTTAACCCTCAGCGGCCGATTTCAGCGAAATGAATAGTTGTGATAAAATCTGTCCAAAAGCTTCTACACACCTTGAATATGGT
Source organism: Bedellia somnulentella (assembly GCA_963576735.1). Classification (NCBI taxonomy): domain Eukaryota; kingdom Metazoa; phylum Arthropoda; class Insecta; order Lepidoptera; family Bedelliidae; genus Bedellia; species Bedellia somnulentella. The sequence continues at coordinate 12,756,616 of OY755190.1, forward strand.
ATCAAAAGAACCGTATTAAATAGTTCTACCGGATGCATACCAAAATATTTGAATATGAAGAGCTTTTAAGCCCTTAATCACACAATATAGCAATTTAAGGTACAAAAAAATGATAAATATTTTCTGACACGAACCCAAAGCTTCTACACACCTTGAGTATGGTATCAAAAGAACCGTATTGAATAGCTCTACAGGATGCATAGCAAAATATTTGAATATGAAGAGATTTTAACCCTTCAATCGCAAGTTTAATACGGTTCTTTTGATACCATACTCAAGGTGTGTAAAAGCTTTGGGTTCGTGTCAGAAAATATTTATAATTTTTTTGTACGTGAAATTAATCTATCGTATGGTTTAAGGGTTAAAATCTCTTCATATTCAAATATTTTGGTATTCATTCTGTAAAGCTATTTTATACGGTTCTTTTGATACCATATTCAAGGTGTGTAGAAGCTTTGGACAGATTTTATCACAACTATTCATTTCACTGAAATCGGCCGCTGAGGGTTAAACTTGCGATTTAGGGGTTAAAATCTCTTCATATTCAAATATTTTGCTATGCATCCTGTAGAGCTATTTAATGCAGTTCTTTTGATACCATACTCAAGGTGTGTAGAAGCTTTGGGTTCGTGTCAGAAAATATTTATCTTTTTTATACGTTAAATTGCTATATTGTGTGATTGAAGGGTTAAAAGCTCTTGATTGAAGGGTTAAAAAGCTCTTTATATTCAAATATTTTTGGTATGCATTCTGTAGAGCTATTTTTATACGGTTCTTTTGATACCATATCCAAGGTGTGTAGAAGCTTTG